>BPTQ01000008.1:236119934-236151078 GCA_019973895.1 Chrysanthemum seticuspe | reverse complement strand
ATGAGAGTATGTTAGAAAGGGATGAGAAACTACTTGGCTTGGCATTGCTATTTATAGCCAAAATGGACAGGAGCGTCCACGGACGGCGGACCCCTTAAAAGGGTTCCGCCCGTGTACCATTTTGGTACCGTCGGTCTGACAGCCAAGATATCAAATCTTGCCTAAAGTCAACTCTATCTAAGTGAGATTGTGCAAGATATGAAGAGTACAAATCTTCACAAAATATCTAATGGAATCTTCTAATGATTTCTATGATGTAATACATGATGTCAAATGTTGTATTACTATTTATAGAAATATGCAAATGCTTAAGTAGTGTTTGGTTTTAAGAACCTAGCACATTCTACAAACTACTATCATGCATAATGATTAGAGTCATATCAAGATGTTACTAATCATAAATGTAAATGCTTGAATGATGAATATATTGTTTGAGAAAGCTTGTTTTAATATCTAATAAACTTGACAAGCTTTAACCTTTTATAAATTAAATTTACTTTTGTCGTTAACAAAACTTAGGCAAATATCAAAAATATAAATAACGTTTAATGACGATATTTGTATTAACACAAGAGAAAACGTAAAACGTAACAAGAAGAAACAATAAGTCTCAAAAGACAAATCGCTCACTTGACAAGTCGCACAGGTTCACAAATCGCTTTAAATGACAAATCGCTTAAGCTGACAAGTAGCAAGAATAGACAAATCGCTCACACACACAAATCGCTTAAACCAACAAGTCGCTTAACAGGACAAATCGCTTAAATGGACAACTCGCTTAAATAAGCAAGTCGCTTAGATAGACAAATCGCTTTACCAAACAAATCGCACAAGTACAACCACTACTTTGTCCTTTCTTGTCGTTTTGTATCAAGAGACAAATCGCTTCCCAGAATTAGACAAATCGCTTAAATAAGCAATCCTTTGAGAGACAAATCGCATAAAAACAAGGACAAATCGCATACAAGAGAACTTATCCGTGACACAAATAACTTTCTAGAAACTTACTAAAACACCACTTTTCAATCTAAAAACAACCCAACCACACTGATTCAAGCCATCCAAATCAAAACCTAAACACTTATAATGATTCTAAACATAAAAGTACTATCAAAATCCAAACTTTAACACTAGAGATGATCCAAATGATGCAAACTACTCTAAACTCATTCAAACCCAAAAACCCTATGAAAACCACTAGAAATCCAAGAACATGAAAGATGAATGATCAAACCATGGCTCTTGATACCAATTGTTAGATATTGGATTTCATAAACACATCACCTATCTATAATATGGGGCGTATACTTAAGGGTTTTAGAGAGAGAAAGTGGAAGAGTTTAGGGAACTTAGTGAGACAAAGAAAAATGATATTATGAAGTTCCAACCCTCTACCTTAGGAGGTAGAGGGTATTTATAGTTTCTTACAAGACACGCCTCCTATGGGCTGTGGATCAGGCATACAGTGGGTAAAGACCCGTCCGTCCTCCACGGTGTTACTTAACAAACTACTTATTTACATACCTTGACTACGACTACGAGCTTACTAGCGAATACATATACTTGAGGTGACCGACTCTTTAACTAATGGATTTTCTAAATCCTAACAATCTCCCCCTAAGGGAGGTCACCTCAATTTACATTGAATACAAACAGATATTACATTTTGATTTTTCTTGGATTTTTAATTAAGTTCTTTACTCTGTAGTCCGTAGCCATTGATTCTTCATGTTCAGCATGTTTTATTAGCTCAAGTGGAGGTCTTTAACTGATCTACGTGATGATGAGTTTTGAGCCAGCTTTGAGATCATCAGCCATCATAAATATCTGACTCATCTATTGTTGTGTTGCCATTATGTGAAGTTGTGACTTTTGGACCGACATCATAAATATCTAACTAATGGATTTTCTAAATCCTAACAGTTTGGGATAGATTCTTTGCGATACAAACAAAAGAAAAGTGCATATATGTAATGATCATGAATTAATCGATTGTATTGATTACAACTTACAACTGATAACCGATGTTTGTTTTACAATTGTTTTGAGGTGATGGAATTGTTTTGTACGTCTCTAACATGTGCAATCTTAGAAAAACATGTTGCTATGATGTTAGGAATTGTAAATTCCATTGTGAAGTGTCGGTCAACCCAACTATTATCTAGCATAAGTTAGCTTGTAGACATATCGATATTTAGTAGTTTATTAGTTAGTTATTAGCTTAGTTTAGTTTAGTGTAACACCATGGAGGAAGGACGGGACTTTACCCACTGTATACCTGATCCACATGCCGTCAGGAGGTCATTTAGTCTGTAACTATAAATACCCCTTCCATCCTTGGAAGGGGTGGAACTCTTGAATCTAACCTTGCATTTTGTATTACAACTCTCTTTCAAGAACATCCTCTCTACTCTCTTCCTCTCTCTAAAATGGCTCACTTGTTTAATCACAATCCTAGACCACCCGAATCATCTAACAACATAAATATATGATCCTACAAATGGTACAAGAGCCAAGGTTGTGTTGGTTTGATGATTCGTATGGTGTTTGTTGATCTGTCATGTTGTTTATTGAATCTGGTCTTAAGAGCTGTGAATAAGTTGTTTGAATTCACTTATTTAATGTTAGTTTCTGTTGTATTCGTGGTTTAACAACTTTTACAGTGTTTAAATAAGTTTTCAAGCAGTTTTTATACAAAGATTAAATATGGTCTAAGTGGTTATTTTGTTTGAATCTGGGATTTCCTCTTGTTAAAATGTTTAAAACAACTTATTCCAGTTTTTGAAGATGTGTTTTTGTATAATGACATTTATCAATGCAGTTTGTCTCCAGATGCGTTTTGACGCTTATCAGAAGCGTTTTGTTGTTTAAAATGGTCATTTGCGGGTTCACTAATTCTTGAAAACGATTTGTGTTGCATTTTTGAATGCAACTTGACAAGTTGTCCAGATTCAATGTATATGGTTATTTGGTTTGTGTGATTAATGGTCAAAAGCGACTTGTCAATGGTCAAAAGCGAGTATTTTAGTAAAAAGCGACTTGTTCAGAAGATAAAGCGAGTATTTCAGTCAACAGCGACTTGTCCTTAAATCAGAAGCGATTTGTGTTACTAAAGATGAAGCGACTTATCTCAATCGCTTTATTGAAAGCGATTTGTCTTAAAAACAGAAGCGATTTGATTGAAAGGTTGAAGATGAATCAAAAGCGACTTGCTGACATTGACCCAAAACAAAACATATATCAATCAAAACCATCATTCAAATCACATATTCGAACCAAAGAACTACAATAAACTACAACATCTACAACATCAACAAGTCACAGAAACAACATCACGAATACATTTACATCAACAACCAAATTCATTTTCCAATCTAACATTAATCCAGTCTCACGTCTCAATCAAACATCAATCAGACTTCTATTAAAAATCAAAGTCTCAACGATAATTGGTAAAGCAATTCAAGGATCTCAGATAGGCCGTGCGTTATAAAGACAAACAAGAAGACCTCAAGGGTCATTCACACGAACTCATCATCATTGATCCTATTCTGAGTACTATACGAACTCTAAGATAAGAAAATATCATGATGGTTAATTTCTTTTTCTTTAAGGTTCGGTTGTAACAAATCCATGAACACAAATCTAAAACTCGTACTTAATTGGTTTCATTTAATCTCAGATCTTGTGGGGCTCTAACATGATTTATCAAGACCTCAAGGGTCATACCCTCAAATTAATCATCACATATTCAAAACCTTTACATGTACAAGATTCGGACCTTAAAACATATTTCATTCGAATCTCAGTCTCACTCTCTAGTTGTAATAAAAAAGGTAGTATCATGACTCGAAGGTCATTCAGCTCGATAATGAACTCTTCATTGATCCACAAATGCTTCTATTCGAAATAAGGGAATGAGTGTAACAAGTATGTTAACTCATGTCCTTAGCTCGTTTGTGACTCTATAACAACAACAAAGGAACGAGAATATACCTACCTGAATTCATTCGTGCATTATTGAAGCCGTTTCAAGCCCTTAACCATCCCTGTGGCTGTGTTGATTGTCTTCAAACCATCCTTGTGGCTATAACGAAGAGCCTCAAGCCATCCATGTGGCGAGGTCATGTTGAATAAAGAACAAATCAAAGAAGAATAGTTCATATGGTTCGATGGTTTCTAACTATGTCTGTGTTTGTGTGGTTCGAATTATTGGTAATATATAGAAGATATGATCTACATAATTTTGATTTATGAATGATTTGATGGCGGACTGATATTAGCAATTGGGTTTTTTGGAGATTAGATGGATTATTTGAGAAGGGAGGCGTCTGATTTAAGCGATTTGTGATTAGGGTTTGTTAAAATAATTTTGTTTGTGACTGCATTTGATATGATGAGAGAAGTTTTAGGGCAACAGGTGTGATTGAGTGTGTATTATATACTCCTAAGTTTTAGGGTTAGTCATTATGTGAAAGAAGGTGGTATAACTGGGTGTGTGTAGTGGTCATGGGCTTAAAACATACCTCAAGTTTATGAAACATGGGCCGAATGGTATGTTAATTGGATATGGGCTTCTTTTATTAATGGATCGGATGGAGAGTGCAATGGGCTGAGCGAATGAAATCATTTCATGGGACTATTAATGTTGATTTTTCCAAATGTAAATTTTTTGTCAAATAATTTAAATGTTTAAATTGATGTGTAAGTGTGGCAAAAAAAAATAAATAAATAAATAAAAATTAAACAAGAAAATGTACAAAATAGAAAAATATAAAACCAACAAAAACAAAATAGAAAAATATAAAACCAACAAAAACCCATAAAAAATCAGAAATTTTGAAAAAAGACAAAAAAATATTGTTTTCTCAAGACATGTCTTCTGATATCGATAACATCTACGGCCTTCGAAATGTCATTCAATAATGGCACATGACCATAGATGAAGTTCGAGCAGGAGGTGTAAATATTCTTTTTCAAAACATGTCTAAAATTATGGCTTGCAGTTATTTCAGACTGTAACTCGTGCTTAAAACCATGGTTTGCTATTATTTCAGATAGCAACCCGTTCTTCAAGAAAGGAAAGTGCTACGCTAAACCAATTTTCAAATATTTCGTGCACTTATCCTAAAATAATATGAGGAAAGTATGTCGAAGGACTGCTGTTCCTACTCAAATATTTTTCCTTCTAAAATTCTTCAGAAAAATATTTGTTTTAACAAAGTGGTGGAAAATGAGTTGCTTAAAAAATCAATGAGAATCGGAATTTTCATAAATTTGCAAAACTCAATCAATGACTTCAACGCTTTTAAAACTTTTCAGAGAAAGAGTCATTGATTGAGGGGGAGAATGTTTTCAAATCTATATCATCTAACGAGCTCATCTAATTATCCTATATGCTTAACTGAAAATGATGTTAACCTACGTTGAAGGACTAGGTGCCTAGGATATGATTGTTAGGATTATATGATTAGAGTTTGATGAATACATTATTCCCATGCCTTTACATGATCTGATTGATATGTTGAATTGACTTTTATTAGTCGATTGATGTTTGGGTGTTGTCGACCACCATATATCTGTTTTTGTTGACTAACGTATGCAGATAAGATGGTTATAAGAATGTTCCCGATCCGGATCCCACAATAGAAGATGATTGGATGCCGAAAGGAAAGGGTAACTATATATTGGGTTGACAAATGAAGAAACGAAGCTTAATTTGACCTCTATGGAGAGTTGGCATGAAAAAATGCAACGTAAGAGGTCTCACTGCATCAGCAGATGGTTTTCTTCATCATCAAATGAAGAAACGGAGCTTAATTTGACCTCTATGGAGAGTTGGCATAAAAACATGCAACATAAGAGGTCTCACTGCTTCAGCAGATGGTTTTCTTCCAGCCTTACAGCAACAACAGAAGCAGCTTCTACACCACCTAACGTATCTTGTGTAGGAAAAGTAGTGAATGATACCATTTTTAAACAATTTTTGAATAATATAGTTTTGAAAAATGGAAAAATATTGGGCTTGAAAATAAATTGGAATTAATTTTAAAAATCACCGGACTTCATTTTATCAAAACTTAAGTCACTCAATCAACGACTACGGTCATTGATTGAGGGGGAGAGTGATTTAAAATAAATATTTTCAAACAATATTTCTTCATAAAAGTTCCGGTTTGTACGTAATAAAGTGGTGATCTAAAGATTTAAAGTTATGTGATGGTATGATTTTATTTAAAACCCAAAGATCTTAAAATGTTTTATTTTACTAAAAGATCTCTTAAAACTATCATATCTGACACTAACAATCTTTAATGTCTAAAATTGGTCCATTTTAATCTTTTTTCAAAATTAAATCAAGCCACGTCTTTTCCCAAAATTTTCCAAATTATTTAAATCAATCGGGATCCAAAATCTCAATTGGTTTTAAATTTTTGATCGGGGGAGAGATTGTGATTTAAATCTCAAATCAGTTTTAAAGGGTGATTGTTTCAAAAGCACTCTTTCCTTCATGTGCCAAACGATCTTGAAATACATAATGCACATGATTGTGGAGGAGCATTTACCCATAAACCAGAAGAGATTTTAAATCAGGCACATTTTCTCCCATGTTTTCTAAACCTTATTAAATCACTTGGGATCCAAAATCTCAAAGGGTTTGATATTATTGATCGGGGGAGAATTTGTGATTTAATAATGAAATTTGATAAAAGGGGATCATTTTGACTCAAATGTGCATACTACTCTCCCATATGTGCTAAACACTTTCGAATCTTGAAGCACATATTGAGGGGGAGCATTTCAAAAGAAAATAAACTTTCAAGGTACAATGATTTCAGTGTTTCAACATAAAGTACCTTGATTGATTTTCTAATGGTTTCTTAATGGCTTTTGTGAGCGTGAAAGTACTTCAGAGAACTCCTTCCTCTATGTGTTAAATGATTTCAAATAACCAATGCACATATTGAGGGGGAGAATTTACCAAAAAAATCAAATGGCTTTTTCTATGGAAATTGTGATCAAAGAAATTATTTCAAAAGAACTCTTACCTCCATGTGCTAAACAATTTCATAATCATATGCACATGTTGAGGGGGAGCATTTCTAAATGATCAAAACAATTAAGGTACAAAATGCTTTGATATTATATCACAAGTACCTTGATTGATTTTCCAAATGATTTTTAAATTGGTTTCATGAAGGAAATAACAATACCTAAAGACCGACCAATTTACTTTATGCATGGTGTTGAAAGGATGGTTAGGTTAGGTATTTGTTCCCACGATCCCGCCAGAGCCGGAGGGATCTAACCAGGGACAATCCACTAGATTGTGTAGAAGTCCTTAGGTATGATGGAAAAAGGAGAAAAGTGAGAAATGGGAAGAGTGCGGACTGAGATAGAGCTAGAACTGGAATAAACCCAACAAGGTTCTATGTAATGACGTCTCGGTAAGCACTGAAGGGGTTGAAGAATGAAAAAGAAATGAATGTGAAAAGGGTGAAAAGAAATAGCCCTCCAATAATTCAACCTTAGGGCAAAAACCGGGTTCAATACATATGCTACTGGTGGTTACTAAGGTAACGCTAGTATTGAAGACAAGACGTAATGGACCCAGTGACGCACTGCACCTAAACTTCCCAACCTACTCAAGATCCTCTTAAAAGGACTTGTTTAATTCTCACAGGGAACCTACATAATCTATCGACTTTCTCTTAGAGATTGTTGATATTGAAGAAGGAGACCCTCTCCCTAGTCTCCAGCATAGGAACCAAATGTGCACTATTGAGTCTAGAGCCAAGAGATCATCCACAATATCTCATTAGGACACACAATTAATGAAGACTTGCTGTTTCACACAATGTGGAAAGTAAGAATATATTAAGAGTCCTACGCATCATCCTTGTGATTTTGCCAGAACATCCGAGTGATATGTTAAATATTCACGATGAAGATGGAAATCCTTCTAGAGCCAACATCTAACAAGCTCTTGGTGGGTGACATTTGAGATCTATCCAATAGATCAAGCTTGTGACAACTGGATTGAAACGATGGGGCGATTCATTTTTGAATCAACCTTGGTCCAGGAAATGAATTGACGAATACTTTTGGAAAAACCGTTCGATGGGAAAATCTTCTTTTCTCTAGCACATCGAATGTGTACTCATGTTTTCAAACACAAAAAGTATCTCTGATTGAAACAAATACTTTTAGAAAAACCGTTCGATGTGCAAATCTCTTTCTTTCTCTATCACATCGAATGTGTATTCTCTTTCAAATACAAAAGGTATTTTTAATTGAAAATTGATCTTTCTCATAAAACCTTCGTCGTATTGCAAAACTCTTTCTTTTAAGCATTACGCGATTTTTTTCAAATCAATATTTCATCAATCAGTGAATCTCAATTCGCTGGTTCACTCACTCCGTGTTGTCTTCTTTGAGACGCTCCGGTTTAAGAACGGCTAGAGCAGCTACAAAACCCTGTCAAGGAGATTCTTCGGAATTATACCTGATCACAGGCAGTACTTGTACTGATCAACGGGGAACCGTTGGCCGTGTACCTCAATTCAACGAAAGTGATCAAAGACACTTTCGTGTGTTTTATTGCTAACTGTTGTTTGCAGGTACATTTGGACAGTTGCAGCTGATCAGAATTAAGAAGTCAATCCAAAGCCACATGCTCACAGCATCCACACTTAATTGAAGAAATCATGACTAGTGCATATCTACATAACCTGGCTCTGATATTTTTATACTATGCTTCTGCTACGCTGCTGCAAATATCATGAACCAGTAAAGCTTCCGCTACTCTGATGGAAATATGTCATGATCCAGAAAGTGTGAGCATGTCGGTCCAAAAGTCACAACATCACATGAAGGCAACGCTACAAAGGGTGATCCAGAGATTTGCTGTGGCTGATGATCTCAAAGAAAGCTCAAAGATCATCATGATGTGGATCAGTTCAAAGACCTCCACTTAAAGTACAAAGTATTCGGACTTTGAAGAATCACTGCTAAAGCACAAAGATGCAGATGTTGAAGAATTAAAGTCTACGAGCTCAAGACTGAAGATTTAATAGAATGCTAGGATTCAGAATGTAAAACATGGGGTGACCTCCCTTAGGGGGAGATTGTTAGGAATTGGAAATTCCATTGTGAAGTGTCGGTCAACCCAACTATTATCTAGCATAAGTTAGTTCGTAGACATATTGTTATTTAGTAGTTTATTAGTTAGTTATTAGCTTAGTTTAGTTTAGTGTAACACCGTGGAGGAAGGACGGGTCTTTACCCACTGTATACCTGATCCACAGGCCGTCAGGAGGTCGTTTAGTCTGTAACTATAAATACCCTTCCCACTAAGGGAAGGGTGTTGCTTCTTGAATCTAACCTTGCATTTTGTAATACAACTCTCTTTCAAGAACATCCTCTCTACTCTCTTCCTGTCTCTAAAATGGCTCACTTGTTTAATCACAATCCTAGACTACCCGAATCATCTAACAACATAAATATACGATCCTACATATGATATATTGAGAATGTCACACAAGAGACCTTTTCACATATATGAGGTTTACCTAATCTAATTTTTTCTTGTGTTGATTCAGAATATTTCAAGCATGAGGATATTAATCACAGAGGACTCAAACACTGCTGCCAGCAATTCGTTCTTCCTGGATGAAAACTGCAGGTAAGTTGGGTTCATGTTAATGAGTTTAGATTGTCCCTACACATATACTCACAAAATAACCATTCACCTTTCGATACGCAACATACTTTTCTCTGTTGACGGTCCATAGTTCTATACATATATCTTCTATATTTCTATACGTATATCTTGGGGTTGAAGAAAGACATACAAAGAGACTTCATATTATGCTTCTGCTATATAACTATTATATGCAGAATAACTATTACATGTAGTGATTAACTCTGTTATATTTAATATAATGTACATTGCAAAAAATGCAGGAATTCATTAGCTTCGTAGTCAGGTTTAAATTAGTGGGTATAAATAATATATAATGGTACAGAGCATGATTCAGTAGGATTCTCAGCTATCTTTTCAAGAGTGGACCCTAAAAATGAGGGATATGTTGGAGGCAACGAAACACGGGGATTTAGCTTTTCGTGATAAAGATTTTAGAACTACCATTGATTGTTATTCTCAAATACTTATTTTAACTTAATTTCTAATACTTTATGTCTATTCAATCGTTTAAATTTGACAAACCTTCAGCTTCTTCCAGCTAAGCTAATGGTGTTTCTTCAATGTCTTATGGTGCTCTAGAAGCCTTAGACGGAGTCTCAGTGCAGGACACCGAGGTTTGCTTATTTGACATAATTTCCGGCCTTTTATTCTTTATCTAAGAAAGTGTTGAAAGTTGATTGGATGGTGACGTGGCAGGAAGCAAAGAAAGGCATGGCAGGTGCTAGAAAAGTCAATACATCACCATCAGAAGAGAAAGTTGTGGATGGTGAAACTTTTATATATGCGACTAAGCAGTCATAATAAATCCGGGCCACTTGGTACATCTTTTTATTTGTAGACTACTCAACCCAGGTATGCACGCAAAAATCAAATCGATGCTTACACAAACAAATGCACAGAAACAAGTACACAAACATACGGGGCATGCATATTTGTGAAAACAGGAATAACTCGGTATATAAAACATCCATTCACCTTTTATGCAAATCTCTCAAATTACATCAATGCCATATTTTGAAAAAAAGATAGTAAAGCTATAACAATAGCAACCCATAAATAAAAAAACGTAAACAAACCACATCTCTAAATTTCATTGATATATATGCAAAAGAAATTAAAACTCTATGTGAACAAAGTTCTGAAAATGAAATTAAGAAATAAATCACAGTAAACCTACTTTCATCCTTCCCCCGCTATCCTGACTTCCCAAGACCAAGAATTTACTAAATATCTTTTTATTCAGATTGTACTAACGCCCGTCCAACTAAATTTAACAACTTGCATACTCTATAACTATGGATATTAAAACTGATAAGAAAGATAGAGGGAGTCAGACTTTGACATAGTATTTAATGGGTCTCTTATCTAATAGTTGGTAATTTGTTGAATTTGTAGTTAGTGATAACAATTTGAACTCCATAGAATTGTACTTTGAGACTATTGGGCATGAAAATAAAACATTGCATCGGTTTGATTATGAGACTTTGAGTGTTGCAACTGAAAACTTCTCGAACCAGAACAAAATTTTGCAACCTGCAATAGATTCGCTTTACAAGGTATCAATATATAGTCATATGTCTGATTACATGTTTTATATGGTTTTGCTTTATTTGGTAGAAGCGCCAACTTTCTTTATAGAAATTGTTGGACCTTATTTGGGTAGCAGATATAAAGAACATTATATGAATAAAGCATCAATACTGGAAAAGCTACAACATGATATTTTGGCCAAGTTGCTTGGATATTGCATTCAGGGAACAACTCTGCTCCTTGTCTATGAGTTCCAACTGTATACAAGACTTGATAGTTTTTTATTTGGTATGAATTTTCATTAATTGCTGAAATTTACATGTCATTCTTGAAATCACTGTATGGTTCCAGAAAGCATAATGCAAGTCTTGAGATGAGTTGAATAGCGAGCAAGGAGTGTTGTTGATTAACCTTATTTTTATCACAAGTTTATTCTAAGACAGTATATACCTTTTGAGTTTTATATTCCTCTTATGTTGTTGCAGGGATCCACTTTTGAGCATCAATGGCAACTTGATTCCAATTTTCAGAACCAGGTGATTGTTAATTTTTCCTTTTGGTAATTAACAATGCAGGTATTAAAACTCTTTCCAAATCCTAACATAGATATTATTGGTGTCCAACTATTTTTTTTTACTCATTATGGTTGGTGCTTATTTCTTCCATGTGTTTGTAGTTGAATTGCGCTCAATTAGAGAATTGACTTCATGAAGAACAAGAAGAGGCTCAAACTCATCTTTGTACAGCTGATCGAAGAGCATATGATTTTAACACATTGCGTAGGTCCACTTTAAGAGTACGCAGTCTCTTCGAACACCTTAAAGCCTGTGTTTCTTTCGTTGGTGTAGCTGGTTTTGCTGACTCATTGAATTCTTTAGCTCAATCTCTCACCAATTAAGTCATCAATTTTTTACATTAATTTCTCATCTGTTGACTTATATTAAGAGTCTATCACTAAAAAATAATATGTTAAGAATTGAATAGATCGCGTATTTTTATTTTTTAGTTCTGCAAATGAGAATGGAGATGATGGCACTGCTGAGTTTCGTGAATGTGTTCGGGTGCTTGCTAAACAAAGTTGGCATTTTGGCAAGGCATCGGGATGAACTGATGGAAAGGAACGCCAAGGCTAAGGCTTCCCACGGACAACTTGCTAAGGAGATGGATGAAAAGAAAGAGTTGGTCAACAATCATACATGAAGCATCAATTTGGAAAACATGTTTTCTTTTCTCTTTAACAATAATAATCGCCATTTGTAGTCAAAATAATCAGCTATAACTGTTTAGTTATGCATATTCCACTTTTGATTATCTAATTGTTTAGGGTCCATAACATTAAATAACCTATTTGGCTATTTTATACTCGATGTAGTAAAACTAATTATTTGATGATAAGCTAAATTCACATAATTATCTCTGCCTTTAACCTTAATATGAGACACTTCTACTCTCATAGTCTCATGACAGAATATCCATTTTTGTTTGTGTTATGGTACTCGTTACTTAGAAAATAGAATTTTCTTAACACTTAATACATGATTGGCTGATTATCTAACTATTGACAATTTTGAACAACAAAACATGTTTAAATACTAATTCTTAAGTTCCTTTTTATTAACTATTTATTGTATTCTGATCATTGAATCCAGGCAAATACGGAGAAAATATCTTATGGCCGTTTGGAACTTCATGAAATTGCTGCATTTATATTTGACAAAGCTGGGTATTACAGAGCATTTAATTGAAATGGTAGTCATTATTACCTCTCTTAAGAATCGGCTACATTTTATGCTGACAACACTCCACATCGTCCTACCTACATTGTAGGCCAGATTGTGCATATTGAGCGACAACAAAACCATCACCACCCTCTCCAGTTCATCACAATGGCTCGAGTCAGTCAACCTTACATCTGGGTCCCACTGATGCAAACCCATACGGTTTAGCAGTTGGGTGCGAGTTTTGTGTGGTCACGGTAGCCATGTTCCCATATACCACCATTCACCTTCCACCTGCCGCTACTTCCTGATCTAAAAACATTGGGTAAGATATGATGGAAGAAACAAAAAAGATGCGGGGTGAAGTGTACATACATACTTAACATGTTAATTGAATTGTTCTGTTTGATACTTGATCTCTTCATTCCTTTCTGGTTTCCACTAACTTTGTATAGCTTTTGTCACTTGTAGAAGGTATGTCACGATGTTCCTGATGGAAATAGCATTTCTTGGTTTTTCCATATGAATAAACTACTTTATGCTTGCATCCAATGTGTAAATCTGTTACAAAAATCGCCCTGTTTTGACACTCATTTACCAGGGATTTTTCTGTGGGCTAGATGTGTGGTTATTGGTACTGTTAGTTGAAGACTGCTTGTGAGGTTACTTGTGGTATTTATCTGCAACACTTAACTTTCAGAAATTCTCCGTGAAAGCCCTGGGCGATACTACAGGTAAGTGCATTAGTTGGAAGTACAATTCACTTATCAATATGATAATGGGCTAATATGGGTTATATCTTATTGATAACGGGTCAAATGGTTTTACAAGTCTCCCAAAGTATACTCAAGTGCTCAAGGTTTACTTAGACTAAATTCAGCAATTTAAATAATTAGAACCTTTTTAACAGTATAGATGTCTTCTTTTCTGCACAATTGAAGAAAGGTATTTGTTGTCATGTTGAATGTCAAGTTTCATACTATGTGCGAGTTCAATAAATTAATCATATATTATCTTTCCAATGATTATTCTTATAACTAATAAATAGGTATAGACAATGATGCCCGTACGATTTCACTTGCTCTCTATACTTACACACACAACACAATGCGTTGAGGATGCGGAGTCCATGGGAATTGAACCATGTGTTTGCCTATTTTTCTAGCTCTAGGTGGTGCAGCGACATTAAAGTAAAGGCACTAAAGGAAGTTTGTAATATTGCAGCGGAAATACCAGTGGATCGAGGGCTTAAAGAAAGAAAAATCCAAGGAAAGAGTACTTACTACAATGATTAGCTTCCAACTGAAGAAAACTTTCTAGGAATCTGTAACCAAGAACTCCTACTAGGGGGAGTGAGCTTCTTAAAAGCACCCGTAATGGTAAGAACTACCAACTTACCTTCTTAGCCGAGCCAATTAATGAACCAATATAAAATGAATTGCTGAAATGCTATGACATTAAATACAGGTGATCTCCACTGGAAAGTTATGTTTGTTTATATCCATCGAACAGGTCAAGTGATGCTAAAGATGAAGAGCAAACATGTTGGTTCTACTATTACAAAAAAGAAGAAAAGTAAGTGATACTACTATGGGGTTTTCAGATATTGACCTTTAAAAATTAATCGAATATTGTAATTTTTTTTAAGTTACAATAAATAGATTTTCTCGAACGTTCGGCCCTACAGGTAGTTAGTTTTGGTATAATGTGATTAGGTTGACCTTTGAAAGACACTCTCACAACTAATTTTCATTCAATTCTTGGTACTTCTCCATCTCTAATATTTTGTCACGAACCATTAAACATGGAACATTGCAACTTTAGCGAAGATAGATCCACATGATGGCCATTTTTATTGAGTTTCAGGACCCTAAAATGTTTGGACGCGTAAAACTGTATTTGATTTCTTTTCACTTTAGCAAGACAAGTTCATATAAAAGAAATTGTTCTGTACTTTTATGTTCCTGAACCGGTGACCCTTTTTTGTGTGTGTGCAGAATTCACAAATAAAATATAGTTCCAGACAAGATTCTATGGAAGGTTTTGTGCTTCGAGCTTCTTGTGTGTGCATTGCTATACGTAATTGATGCCAGTCGTATAAATATAACAGTGTTGTTGGCTACAGGCGAAGCAACTCAAACTGGAAACAATGTACATGGTTCTCATAATGGAAGACCAAATACTTATGATTCAGTGATCAACTAATCAATGGTCGTGGTGCCAATGTCAGCTACTGCGAGTCCCACTGCTAACTTAGACATCAGTATGGTTGTTGTCAGGGCAAAGGGGAACATGCAGCCACAACCATGGCTACAAGTACTCCTTAAAATTCTTTTTCTTTTTTTTGATTGAATTTTTAAATATTGTAATGGATCATGTCATATTAGGTGCCTAAGCGAAAGAAACCGTACATTGATTGATAAATTTTATTTCAAGATGAAACAGAGCTAAAAAGGCGAAGGTGGAAGTTATCCAATAGGGAATCTTCCCGTAGATCCAGACTGCGCAAACATGTACAATGTTTCTTCCTTTTTAAATTACAGCTCCCAACAAAGATGTTTCTATTAACTTTATGTGGGAGTCGATATACTTGAATTGTCTTTTCTAACTGAGTTTTTGTTTATCAAACCGTGTTTGCATTTGAACGCTATTAATGTTTTCCATATACTTTTGAATCAAGTTTGTATATTGATTTTTTAGAAAGTCATTTGATCAAAATGCATGGCTTTGCTTCAGGTATTGTTTCTCTTTTAAAATTTTGCGGTCATTTCCTACTCTTCCCGGCCCGTCCTCCTTCACTGAATTATTGTTTAGTAGTGTTTATTCTTATTTTACTTGTGACTGTAAAGGTTTAATTTTTAGTTGAAAAAGTACGTCAATGTTATGTTTTATTTGTTATCATTTTCATTAAAGTTGTTACTAAAACCCTTAACCCTTAACCACTCTTTAATCCATAATGTTCCCATGATTGTTTTAAATATTTTTTTCCCCAACAATTTAATGATCACATTGGCGAGTTGTTACAAGCATACCCAAACACCCTCTACACTTGCAAGATTTGCACCACCGTAGGAGTGTGTAGGGAAAGAATACATAAGGAAAAAGTGTTTATTTAGGTTTGATTCAGTTCTCAATATTTAAGTGTTTACTTTACTTCGCATTTTAACTAAAGTCATATACTTTGTAATGACAAATAATTTATTAAGTTTTATTTCCTCTTATCAGATTACCATTCACTGTCTTTTTGTTCTTTCTTCACTGTATAATTATTTGACGATGTTCATAATTTATTAATCGTTGCTTAATTTATTCCTTTGTCACTTTTTCACTAATTTTTTACCCGCCGTCTTTCGCTATAGTCAAATATGTCAACAATATTCATAAGCTTACGACCCTTTCTTTGAACATGTACACTTTCTAATCATTTTTTACCACCCTTCTTCCATTATAAAAAATTATGCCAACGATATTTATAAGTCATGATATGAAATAAACCATCAAAATTTTGGAATGAACTATAACAATATATATTGCAGGTACTATGCACCGGCTATCGGTTTCTTAATTTTTGCAGTTGGACTTAATTTGAAAGAAAAAGATTTTGTGGAAGCGTTCAAGAGACCAGCACCTATATTTGCTGGTTATGTTGGTCAATATGTTCTAAAGCCTTTGCTCGGTTATTTTATTAGAACACTGTATGTAACACTACTCGGGCTTCCAACTTCCTTAGGTACCGATCTGTCCTTTCATATCTTTCTTTTTGTTGTTTTAGGCAAAATGGAGACTAAATATAAGTTAAATGTGATTACAGGCGATGGGATCATGCTCACTTCAGAATCAAAGTAGTTTAGCTTTTGGGAAGTCTAACCATGATTAATTCCAGGTTCTAAAAGGGTTGAAGCTCCCAAATCGTTATCACTATTTTCCAAACAAAAATCACGATGAATGCCAACACTGGTGCATGGGTAACTGCTCTTGCAAGGCATATGCCTTTGTGACCGGCATTTACTGTATGACTTGGATAGAAAACCTCATTAATATCGAGGAGTTCTCATTTGGTGGGAATAATCTTTTCTTACGCCTTTCTTATGTCGAAATAGGTAAATGCAAACTCTTATTGAGGTCTAATAGTCAATTTTCATGGTTCTGCATTACATTTTGTTCATACATGCCTAACATGAATCTATAGGTGGTGCACTCCTCTTAGGAGGCTCCGTATTTTGCTTATATAAATGGATAACATATAAAAAAAAAGGTAAGAACATCTATCATATAGCATAATAATCCAAAGACCTATCTAATGTGAGGAAAGAAAGATACATGGCTTATGCTTACTCTATAGTAGGGCCAAAATATGTTCTATGTCAATAAGACAATTCTTCGTTAGACTAGCTAACTATACATCACTTATTTATCTTAACATCGATAAGATGATCCATGTGTGATGTTATTCTCGCTGTAGGAAGGAAAACTAAGTTAAATCGTTTCAGTTCAGATGTTGAAATTGTTTCAAGGGACAAACCACAAAAAGATGTATATGATTCCTTTGATTTGCCTATATATGAGTTCAAACAAATATTAACTACCACTGACAACTTCAACTATAGAAATAAACTTGGTTAAGGAGGATTCAACCCAGTTTATATACATAATGAACATATGTTATCAGCATCATTTATATACAGGATTACTAATTAGTTTTGTGTTGGAAGCTAATGCAGATCTGGGCTGAGGCCTTTTAATACAAGTGGAAATGTGAATGCTTAAGATATTGAGAACTTACTATTGTAGAGAAATGTTTTGGACCATCTACTAATGTTAGGCGTTGAAAGTCAATAGGCCCCTGTTGTCGTACGTTGTGTGGTAAGCTAACATCTATATTAGATAAATTTGACTTTGAATATTTCTTACTAACAGTTTGTTGTATTTCAAAACATTTAACAAAGTCTAACTTGTAGGTAATATTATTCATGGACATCGTCAAAATCTTGATGTTTTTGCAACTAAATCTCTTGGCGATGAGCGAGAGGTTGAACCAGCTCTGAATTCAATCTCACAAATTATTTTACGGACTTCAAGCATGCAATAATTTATTCATTTCTAAGAGCTTTTGTGAGGTTTGTATTGTATACATTTTATCAGAAATTTTTTTTCACATTATCAAGGTTGCAAAAATCGTGAATCGACCCCATGTAACTTGTAATCGGTCTAGGCGGGATTAATCGGTGATTAATTGGATTGCTTTTTTGGGTATTTCTGGGTAGTTTTGGGTATTCCCACAAAGATTTTCCTTAAAAACATCTTGTAATAGATATAAACAGCGACTATAAGTGATTACATTTGTTCAGGGTTGCAAAAATAGCGAATCGGTGATTAATTATATTGGCATTATTGGCAAGTTTTAGGCATTTACGGCAAGTTTTGGTATTTTTGACAATATTTTCCTTGAAAAACATCTTGTAATAGATATAAACCATGATTATAACTAATTTATGGTGAGTTTAGGGTATTTCCGGTAAGATTTCCATGTTTTCGGAAAGTTTGATCATCGTTAACCGCCGTTGACCATGGTTGAATGATTTACACAAATCGGAAAGGTCGGTGGCCCAGTAGCACCTAATCGGTGATTAATCGGCCTTGTAGAATGTTTTTTGCAACACTGCTCATTATATATCTATCTATATGCATCTCACATGCTTGCTATGAAGAGCAGCGTGTAGTATTCTGCAGATTGTTGTCACACCGGTTGTTGCTAGCTTGCTTCTGAATAGGTATGGAAATGTACATATTCACTTTTGATGCTATAATATTTTACGTCATAAAATGTTATAAATTTGGGAAATTTGTAACTTTTCTTAGATATAATTGGCTACTTCCTTATTGTTCTGTAGTGACATAATCGATAGTTCCATACAGTGGTACTTTACAACTTGGAATTATGTTTATTGGTTTGAGCTACTTAAGCTCCCATGTCAATTTATTCATGGTGTAAATCAAGTTAACTCTCCTATGTTGTTCCTGGGTGCGGTCAGTGGGGGGCTGCCATAAAGTCGGCTACCACATCAATAATATCTTTCGACCTGTTGAGCTATTAGCTCGAACTGAACCCGACTCTTTTGTAGCCAGAGTTAGAGTCAGTTGGCCAGAATCAGAGCCCTTGCAATAATGTCAGTTATCATAGCTGACTTCAAAAGCCAAATTTAGTTTTATTTTAAGGGACAAGTCACTTGCTACATAATCTGTTAAGTTGACCTTTGTTTTAAATCAATTACAAGACCTCCATTTCATGCCCATGGCTTTATTATTCTTTGTGGAAGGTTGTGCTGAACACGGTTCACCCTCCAAGACCGGATTAGTATAAGGAGTTCTATGCTGAAACCATGAATAGAATAATGAAAACTTATAAGACCGAGGTTAGTAATCAAGTCAATTATTTTAATTGTGAACCAGATTTTTAAGTCTAAATCATTCAATGACACTTGATACTTGATAAGGTTGCAGGTTTAAAATCACAGCTATTCACAAATTTGAAAAGAAAAAATGCTGAAAAAATATTGGAGATTGAGATAGAGACGGGTCCTAATGTGAAATCTTGTGGCGGTGCGGCTTACGGTGTAAGTGTAGTTGGTGTAGATCCGAATAGAAACATGGAGAAGTGTGCTCAAGCTGCAGCTTCTGATTTGCATGAGACTAATTTCAAGTTTATACAGGTTGTATATTTCTTCATGATCTTGCTTCTATCCCTAAATGATAAGTTCATCTTAATCTGTATAACAACTTTTTTTTCTGAAAATGTCACATTTATGCAGGTTAGAGAATCATTGCCTTCCATGGATGCAGTCGTAGGTACTTTTGTTATAAGGATGTTAACAATACTCTTCAACGTATATGATTATCATGACAAATATTTTTTTTCTAAGCTCTATCAGTACGATTGAATAAACTTTAATCGAGAGCGTGATACTGACATCTTAAGGGAGTGACACATATTAGTTAACTGTGTCTATTAACGTGGTAACATATCGGGTTGGAAATTAGGCATGCTGGTCAACGGGGCACACATCAACCGCTAATTATTTAAGGAAAAACAGTTTAAAAATTGGTAGTTGCTTAGAGTTCAATTGGTCTATAACTCATGTTTTGTTGTCTCACATGGACTGCCAAAATTGACATATGGTTGTTCAATTATCACCAATGCATTGTATAAAGAGATTATAGAAATGATCGGCAAAGCATGCTTTCTTAATTTATACACTAGACACTGTTTTAGCTATTTTTTACCCACCTTCTTTCAATATACTAAAATATTTCAAGGTCATTATAAGTGCCCGCCCATCGGGTGGGCTTTGAAACTAGTGTGTGTATATATATATAATAACTTTTTATTTTTTTTTTTACCTAACGGGCACCTAGCCCAAACCCGATCCACACCTTTTTCCTTCTTGGGCTCGCGTATACTAGTAATCCGATCCAACCCAACCCATCCTTCCCTTTTGGGTCTATCCGTTCAATGCCCAGCCCATCACACCCTTTAATAAATTGTGTTAACAAATTTTTGGTTACAAGTTATGGATAGAAATGATTTCTCATTTCTGTGACCCCAACGAAACACAAAGAAAACCAAAACTCAAAATACACTTAGTCAATCTAACATTTGTATGTGTGAGTGATCAAAGGAGACAAAATAACCCAACCAAGCTGTTAGGTCACTAGTTTTACAAACACAAGCTTATAAGAAAGAGATGAGGCGATTGAACAAGTAAACAAACACACACACACGTTATACTAATACGGTTACGCGTAGGAGTATGTAATGAAAGAAAACTTGAACAACCAACCCTCAAGTGATGGTTATACAAGAGTATTTATAGGAGGAAAGCTAGGGCAACACTCCTAGTTTCCATCCTTTCTTAAATGGGCTTGGGCCTAAGCTCATGGGCCTTCTACATAAGCTAAAGGCTAATAACAAACATAAAGGCCATAATACAGCTAACTATTACATATTAATTACAAACACTTGATTATGGTTTAGGAGTGATTCCAACAATCTCCCCCTCAAGTGTTGGTGATGAACGGTGAAGGCGTTGATGTAATAGTAGCTCTGACGTCTTCTGACATTCTTCTTTCTTGTGAGAAGAATTGCCTTGATTCGAACAATCTCCCAGTGTAGAGAGATAGTTGTCTTTGAACAGTTATGCTTTGACGTCATCTTTAACTTTGTTCTTTGATTATTGTTCTTTGTGGTGAAAGTGATAGTATGTTGTTGTCAGCATCAGTCTGCCTCAGGTCTGCTTCGCTGCTCCAGTGTCTCCACGTCATTCTTCAACATACTCACACGCTCTTTGACGTTGGAATTTAGTACTGATGAAGTTCTTTAAGTCTTTAACTTTGAAGATTTTTTGGTTTGACGAAGAATCATTCTGACTGTTGTGTTGCATTAGAATAGAACTTCCATTAGTGATGATGTTGGCGTGAGCATGAGAAGAATCTGCACGATCATCCCGCTCCGGAGCTTCCATAAGAAGAAAACATTTCAAACGGTTAGTAATAAGCGGATTCCAGCACTTACAAGTTTGAA
This sequence comes from Chrysanthemum seticuspe, assembly GCA_019973895.1. Lineage (NCBI taxonomy): Eukaryota > Viridiplantae > Streptophyta > Magnoliopsida > Asterales > Asteraceae > Chrysanthemum > Chrysanthemum seticuspe. The sequence continues at coordinate 236,129,546 of BPTQ01000008.1, read as the reverse complement.
CTTCGAGAGTGTTAACAGCATAGTGTGAAAACATAACTCTAATTCTTACAAAGGCCGTTCCTGAACTGGAGTCCCACAAGTGAGATAACGCGATGTACCGAAGTACATCTACAGTTCAGATGAGTCGCTGAGGTACACCGAAGCGTCACCTCACGACTGTAGACCGGTTGAGACACACTCCGCGTAATCCACGGGGAGTTACCGAAGTGACCTGCTGTCAGGGCTGTTTGATGTTGACCCTGGCAGGAGTTTCCATTCAATCAATGAGGATCACAGATGTGAACCTCTCATAAATGTTCTCGACAGATTGCTAAGATCTGTGAAGGACTCGATATGAACTACTGATAATCTTATTTGTTGATCATCAAGTGATTAAATGTCAAGTGTTCCTAAGAGATCTTTTGATGAATCTCGTGGCTCTAGACTCAATAGTGCGTTTTGGTTTTCCTGAGCGGAGACTAGGGAGAGGGTCTCCTTCTTCAATACCAACGATCTCTAAGAGAGAGCCAATAGTTTACATAGGGTTCCCTGTGAGAATGAAACAGGCTTCTGTTGAGAGAAACTTGAGTGGCTAAGAAGGTTTAGTGCATGCGTCACTAGGTCCATGACGACTTTTAATCTTCAATACCGGCGTTACTGAGTGACAACCAGTAGCATATGAATTGAACCCGGTGTCTGCCCTAAGTTGAATAATTTGGAGGGCTATTTCTTTTCACCCTTTTCATTGCATTTCTTTTTAATTCTTCAACTCCTTCTTTCTCCGATTCTCATTTTCTCCTTTTTATAATCATACCTAAGGACTTCTAAGTACTAACTATTTGTGATGTCCTTGGGTAGATCCCTCCGGCTCTGGCGGATCATAGGACGGTTATTCCTAACCTTAGTCACCTTATATCTCCATGACTAACCTATGTTGCCATTAAAACCACAGTTGTGAAGTATCTCTCAAAGGGTTTGTTAATGAAAAACATGTTTGAACCACTATGAGAGATAGGATTTTGCATAAATACTCCCCCTCCACATGTGCTTAAGAGTTTTAATAGTTTAAATGCACAGTGAGGAAGGAGCGCACACATTTTGAATTGATCCACTGGAGATAGACAATCCCCCGCGAGACACGGTTACATTGCATAGTTAAAGAGTTACATTGTCAGCTTTTAGGTGACAACTAGCTCTTATAACTACCTTGACGGTGTAGACAAACCTCGAAAGGTTGTCATACCCGTCAGAGTTCATGTCTACCAAGAGTGTCTCGAATGGTACTTTCTACTTGGACAAGTCCTTTGCGAGACACGTTTACATTACTAGCGAACTAGCTTGAAATTATTACCCGTCCAGGACAAGTCTTTTCGAGTTACTAACAGTTTTAGTACCGCCAATTCGTTGGTTAAGTCTGAAGTACACAGATTCATTTGCATTTTGCACAACATATTTCTTATCACACAATTTTCTCCCCCTCAAAAATGGCATATAAAATGTTATTTTTGAAATGTTGATAATAAATATGACCATTTCGAGTGTTGCGGGAAGATGACCACTATGAACAATTTGTGAACAAAGTTTTAATGCAAATACTCTCCCTCAACAAGTGATATAAACGGTTGAGGTTTTGAAAAAATTACGGGGGAAGTACTTGTTCTTTTGAGCAAAACCTTGAAAAATGAAAGGTTTAATAGGTTTTACTCAAAAAATAAGAAGCTTTCGCTCCTTTTATAAGGATTGTGGCACTGAAGCGTACCACAGGGTCCTTTCTTGACAAGAACGGGTTGTACACTGTTATGTGTGCACAAGCCATTAGACAAATATAATCACACATCCAAATGTATAATGAAAGAAACAATTCAAGGAGTACCAGGAAGTCCAGTGATGTCTCCAGGAGTGCGAACAGGGCGTTGATAGCCGGTGATGTTAATCCCGGGTCGACCACCAACAAAGCTTTCCAACGTTCTGAACTGATCCCTTCGAAACAACCTTTCATCAATCATCTTGATGATTCTCCTCACATCCCTGCGATCCTGAGAATTCCATCGCTTAGGAGACCCAATCTTTTGACATATGTCCTTCAACCTATATGCCAATCCGTCCCTAACCATCTTCAAAGTGTGATCTCCAAACTTGTGAAGTTCACTACACGCCATTAAGCAATTTCTTTGTAGTTTACTACGGTAAACAACGCCGAAAGGTTTGCTGATGAGTGTATATTATGAGAGCTGGTTGATGTCGGGAAGATCTAGCTGAGGTGGTGTGAAGTTGACACGAGTCTGATAAGATTCAACAGCCAGTTGGAGATCTTCTACGCGTTCCTTGATGACTATGCGTCTGATGAAGATGAGCAGTGACTTGATGAATTCACGTTGTACTTCGGTTGAAAATTGCCTCATGCGACCTTGTACTTTAGCAAGATACATGTCTTCAATGTCGTTGATAGACAAATTCTCAAAGTCAGCTTCGGAGAAGGCATAGTCCCTTTCATCTTGTCGTTTGACCACGATATTCTTAAGGAATGTGTAGTCCCACTTAGATGACAGAACAACATGTTTGATGGCCACGATATCCTTAGTACTGAACACCGCATGTTGAGACTTCTGAACCTGACAGCTTCGGTAGTAGATTCGTCGGCGTTCCGGCCAATGATGAATCCCGTACATTGCATCTCGGTCGTATGCTTCCACTTTGTCAGAGAACAAGTGTTTGGTACGTTCCTCAATGGCTATGCAGTTCGAGTATATAGCTGCTGGGAATGGAAGTGTCAACGATGTAGCGTATTTCCTTGAACCATCGCCACCATGTAGAAGAAATTCCAGGTCTTTGTTGAAGAAATATCTGAATGGAATCCTTGGTTCATCTGGTTGGCCAATTGTTGGTAGAGGTTTTGACCAGTCGGTGTAGTATGGAGGGTTGTCCCGTTTGGTGAAGTCGATGTTTGCTTCTGGGTTGAGCCAATCCATGTTGTTAGACATAGCTCGAGCAATGTTCTCAAGGTGATATTCGACCTCGATGGCACTTTCGGAGCTATCTTTCCATAGTTGAAAAGCTTCATTCTTGATTCGCCTCAACTCGGATTTCGTCATCTTCTTCACCTGGAACTTTTCTTGCAAAAGTTTTGCATGCTCCAATATGTTACCGTCTACCAAATTCTGACCTTCTTCAGGGTAGGGAGTGTTGTTAACAAGAGTAGAGAACAATTCAAAGTCTTCAGTTTTGTCGTCATCTAGCCAAGATATGACGTCACTCTGAGGCGTCTTCTTCTTCTTCTTTTTCGAAGGCCTAGATGATGATTCCGGTTTCTGAACTTGTTTGGGAGAGGTGGGTTGTTGTAGGGGCTCAAGGACCTCTTCATCGTCACCACCCGTATACTCAAAGTGATCACCGGTTTTCTAAGTCAGGGGTGGTAACTCGGAATCGTCCTGAGTTTTATCTATAGAAGAACGAGGAGGGGACTTTTGTTGAGTAGGAGTCCGTTGGAGAGGAGGTAACATAGAAGATGATTCACCAGATTTCTTCTGACGTTTAGCTTTATCATGCTTATCCTGATCCTTGTCTTCATCGTCTCTAGGACGTTTAGACTTTTCAGCTTCGAATCTACATGCTTCTTTGAGTTGGTAGTCCAGCAATGCTTGAAACAGCTTTCCTTCCTCAGAAGTAAATGTCCCAGATCGTGTAGACATTTGTGTGACAAGCTTGGCCACCAATTCATTATCCGAGAAAACTACAGGATCAGATGGATTGATTGTGACAGTTAAAGGTGTGGATCTTATGGTTTGCTTGGCTATCTGCATAAGATTCGGATATAGTTGTCTGGTAAACATCTCCTTTGTGACTTTAGGAACGATATCCTAAAGGTACTTGTTAGTGTAACCTTCGATCATTTCGTTCAGTTCCTCTTGACGATGACTTTTCATGAACTTCTGAACAAATTCCCTTTCTTTCTGCATCTTGTCTTTCTCATCATTTAAGTATTGTATTTGGTCAGCAAACCAATTCAGTTTTCTGTAGAGCATGTCCTTCTTTCTGACTTGTTGGACAGCTTTCACAATTCTTTCATGAGTCTTAGAAATCCAAGATCGAGGTGGTTTCTTCACAGATTTGGATGTTGATTTGGTTGATTTCATTGATGGTGGTGGTGAGGAATGAGATGATGAATCTGATGAGGAGGAGACATGAGGAGATTCGGGGTCCTTAGGAGGTGCAGAAGTATCCTCCTTGGAACGAGTTGGACTTTTGAGAAGATAATCATCATAATTGTCTTCGTCATCTTGTCCAGATTTAGCCTTTTCTTCCTTCTGAGCCTTAGCTTCTTCATCAGATTTCTCTTTCTCAGTCTTATCCTGTTCTGGTTCCTCAATGTTATAATCAGTAGACTCCTCCACAAGCGTTTGTTGTTGCACAAGATTGGTGGCACCAGATCCCTTATCGGGTCGATTAACCGCATCAGGATCTGGTGAGGAGTGGGCAGCACCACTTGATCCTCCGGGGCTACCCATTTGGTCTTTTGCAAATTCTTCAGCCTTTTGAATGTGTCTAACTAATTTAAACTTCTTCCTGTAGGATTGATCCAGTAGCTCTTCTTCTTCTTCAGAGCTTTCATCATAGGGCACAAGTGCAGGAGTCTTCCATTTTCCTTTATCAGCTTAAGGACTTGGAGGTTTTGGTACTGAAGGATTGTCATCCTTTGCAGTTTCAGAGTAGGTAATCTCTTCATCCGTGTCAGTACCTTCAGAGCTTTCGTCCAAAAGATTTCTTTGCGGTTCGGGTTTAGGGATTGGGATGGGTGTAGCTTCCTTAGAGGGAACCGTCCTTTTACGAGGAGGATTCCTCTTGGGAAACTTCCTATGACTTTCAGAACTTACTGCACTTCCAGCACTTCCTCTTCTGGTTCTCCGAGTAGGAGTCCCTGAAGCCTTTTCATCAAGATGGCCAACTTTTCCTTCTTTTAAGGCTACCCGATACCTTTTGTACGTTTCCAGCTTTTTGATTTCCTTTGTAAGAAGGTGATCGGGCAACTCAGCACCCTGTTTCTTCGTAGACGATTCTTTGATTCTGACAGATAGAATGGGCTCAGTCAAGATGTCATGATTATCTGGGTCATTGAGTCTCCTGGGGATATCAGGATGTAGTCCAAGAGCTCTCTGGATCAACAGTTTGGTGTATCTGACATAGGGAATTTTGGAGCCAAGCTTCTTATGAAACAGCATCATATCTTCCCATAGCAGTGCTTCAATTATAATATCCTTCTTGTTGATCAACGACCAGAAAATTTGCAGTTCCATGAGCTTGGGATGCTCATAGCCACTGTCACGACTAGAGACTGATTTGGTGATGATCATATAGAGTGTCCTCTATGGTTGAGGAATATTCTTCAGCTCCACGTGAGAGTGCTTAGTAATGATTCCTGTAGATTCATCATAACCAATATCTAATAAGAATTGCAGGACAGTCTCTTCAGTAGGGGTAGCAAAGAAGTCGGTTGGAGCGATGTCTGGAATGATGAGAACAGCTCGTAAGTCATCAGGAGTGATAGTGACTTGTTTGTGATTAAGAGTCACATTCACAGCATTTTGACCAGTGATCCTCTGCATAGAATCCCAGAATTGTTGAATGTAGACCTCTGGAACTGTGGCAGAGTGTGAGAGCATGTTCTGGTAGGGATGATTCCTGAGAATATCCACTGCAATGAGACAAGAAGATTCTGAGCATGTGAGGGTGTCAAAGTCAACCCTAAGGTTGTTCTTTCCAAGCTTTCTCGGATAACCCTCTGGAAAGATATCAGCAATTGTAAGAACTTCTGATGCATCCACATTCATTTGTTCAGCCATGTCGTGATCTGAAATAACATTAGCCAAAAGAACCAACATATCGAAAGACATAATGTTAGTCAACAGAAGGTTTTATTGTCTAGTTATTGAATGTACAGTGTCAATGATTGTTACGAGTGACTATTGTTTGTCCAATAGTCTAATGACGTCGTGAAATGTTTCGTGAGTTGGTTAACTTTAAGTTTTAAAGTTTATGTTATCACTTATTGTTCACACCATATCAAACGATTAAGTTTATTAGTGACATTATTGGATACGTGACGTTATGATTAGTTTATTTACAAGTTTGTACGCGTAACAATTCATAATGAAGGTCAATCAAGACTTAAGCGTAGTTTTGACAAAGTTAAGCGTAAACAGTAGTGACATACGCATAGACGAAAGCTTACGCGTAGGATCCTAACTTACGCGTAAGAGAAGTTACGCGTAGGAAAGGGGGCCTTATGCGTAGGGCTTACGCGTAGGCGTATAAAGACCTTACGCGTAAGGCTTACTCGTAAGAGTAGACCTTATGCGTAGAGTCACTGTTTACGCATATCCTTCACAGGATACGCGTAGTCCCATTGTAGAACCTTATGCGTAGAAGTTACGCGTAGGATTTCTCTTACACATAACTTCCTACGCGTAAGGTAATCCTTATGTGTAGAGATTCAATGACCTTGATTCTGAGTTTTACGAGTAGCAAGCCTGAAATAAAACATCATAACATCAATCTTAACACTTATATTCATTTTAACATCAAATCATGGCATGAAAACACATTTAACATTTATGCGTAGAAAGTCATACGCGTAGGTCAAAACCCTAAGGGTTATGAGTTACGCGTATGAATTTTAACCATAGGATTTGCACCATACTTATTCTACTAGTTTAAGAGTGTTGTGAGAGTCTTTAAACCAAGTATTAACATCTAGTTCGAGACGAATCAAAAATACCCAAACTTTAGAACTTTAAACCCTAAATCCTAATTCTGAATCAATTAGGGTTTCTGGGTGGTTATAAGGCAAGGATATCATCAATTCAACATCACACAAGCATAACAAAACAATCTTTTTGACCAAGACTCTTCACATTTGAAAAAACCCAATTCGACTCAAGAACCCTAGTTTTCAAAATTCATCAGTTTGTGTTTCTGGGTGGATTTTGATGGTTAAAATGATATCATTAATGTATTAGACACATTTTGAGACTATCCATTTAACCAAAAACACCCACTCATGATTGGGTGTTCATACGCATACGCGTAATCCACAAAAACTCGATTATAGAACGTTTTAACCGTTGGTTTTTTGAGAAATTCAAAACCATTACTTAAAAATATGTTGTAATCACGAAACAACTTACAAAATGATGATCAAAAGAACTGATTTCTTGAATGAATTCTACGCGTAGATTAGTTAGGTTGAGTGTATTAAATGTGAAGTGAATAAGTAGGTGGGAGATGTTTTTATTAAAATGACTTTAATATTTTGACAGATTTGGTCCCTCCACCTTTTCCTTTTTCATACAAAGCCATTTAACTTCCATTTTGGTTATCCAACAAAGATTTTAAGAAATTAACTTGACGACACTCCCCCTCGACTTAAGAAATATTGAAAGGTTATTAATTTTAGTTCGAGGAGTGTCGTAAAACCAGAAATTTTACCACCATTGATAAAATAACCAACCGGGATTAGATAACATGCAAGTACATAGATGTTTTGAAACAGTTAAGTGAAAATTCTCCCCCTCAACACTTGATCGTAAAAATACTGAATTTTGAAAGATAATCGTGTTGATGGAAGAAATGTACTTGCCATGTTTAGAGAAAAATAGATAGAAGAATATTTTTGTTGTTTTATCAGGTTTTATATTTTTGTATTTTGTTTTTGAAAAATTTATTTACAAAAGATGTTTTGGTGTTTGACAGGTTATTAAGACTGTTATAAGAGGTCATCCAATTCCTCTTGAGTCAAACACCTCATACCAATCCGGTGGACCAACTCATTAAACCTAGCGGGAGGCAAGGCTTTGGTGAGAAGATCTGCTAATTGGTATTCAGTACCCACAAAGTATAATTCAACGGTACCCTGTTCCACGTGGTCTTTGATGAAATGATAGCGAAGATCGATGTGCTTTGATTTCGAGTGCTTAACTGAGTTGCACGAGATCGCAATGGCACTCCGATTTTCGCAGTACATCGGGATTCTGTCAAATACGTAACCATAGTCTTTGAGTTGTGTTCTCATCCAGATGACTTGAGCACAACACGCGGACATGGCTACATATTCTGCTTCGGTTGATGACAACGATGTACAATCTTGCTTCTTTGATTGCCAAGACACCAGTTTATCACCAAGGAATTGTAGAGCTCCTGAAGTACTTTTCCTTGAGTCTAAGCATCCTGCGTGGTCAGCGTCTGAAAAAGCGATTAGTTCAAAACCAGAATCCTTCGGATACCAGATCCCCAAGTTAATGGTTCCCTTGATGTATCGGAGGATTCTTTTAGCCTCAGAGAGGTGGGTTTCAGTTGGTCGCGACTGATAACGGGAGCATAGATAAACGGCAAAGACAATATCAGGTCTGCTAGCTGTTAGATACATGAGAGACCCAATAATACTTCGGTATTTGGTAGGGTCAACTAATTTCCCATGTAAATCAGCGTCTAGCTTCTTGGTATGAGTCATTGGTGTGGCATAAGTATCACAGGTTTTCATTCCAAATTTGTTTAACAATTCAAGGGCATATTTGGACTGACTCAAGAAAATACCACGGGGTGATTGATGAACTTGCAGTCCTAGAAAGAACGTGAGTTCACCCATCATTGACATTTCAAAATTTTTCTTCATTAGTTTTGCAAAAGCGGTTGAAAACTTTTTATGTGTAGACCCAAAAATGATGTCATCCACGTAAATTTGAACAATTAAGATATGTGCCCCGTGATATTGTATAAAAAGAGTTGGGTCAACCGAGCCTTTGGTGAAATTATTAGAAATGAGGAAAGATGATAGCTTATCGTACCATGCCCGAGGGGCTTGTTTGAGACCATAAAGAGCTTTGTTCAGTTTGTAGACATGGTTCGGGCACTCTGGATCAACTAATCCTTCGGGTTGGCTGACATAAACCGTTTCTTTCAGTTGACCGTTGAGAAACGCCGTTTTGACATCCATTTGAAAGACCGTCATATTCATATGTGCCGCCAACGTGAGAAATATCCGAACAGCCTCAAGACGAGCAACCGGAGCAAAAGATTCTTCAAAGTCTATTCCCTCTTCCTGACGATAACCCTTAGCAACTAGACGTGACTTGTTTCGGATGACGTTCCCTTCAGCATCCAATTTGTTTTTCCAAATCCATTTTATGGGCAAACGATTACTCTGACGACGTGGACTACAGCGCCTTAGTAGTTGTTTGGTAAACTTAGGAGTATTAAACGTGTTACATATGGTTGTAGTTGGGAGATGTGTAGCTACCTGTTTTCTGGTAGGAGACCGATTATAATAACCGTTGGGCTTAGTTGGTCAGCAATGCTCTGTTGCAGAAGTGTGTCTACCACTTGTAACGTAAATACGTGAGTGACAGACGGTTAGACTCGGATTTTTGTAATTTCTGCGTTACTGTTTTCTGTTGACCTAACTTAGGTACGTCCTTCTTGAGTTGGTTAAGTTTGCAGAACTTCATACCCTTGACCAACTTTCTGGTTGTCCCCAGATGCAGTAACCAGATTTTACCTAAACCTTTTTGTTTAACCTACGACTTCCCTTGCAGTAGGCTTTGTTCAGTGCAGATCAACGATTCCCAATAGCAGTCCTTCTCC
>BPTQ01000008.1:236103807-236116978 GCA_019973895.1 Chrysanthemum seticuspe | reverse complement strand
CTATTTAAAACATTTGAAATTGTAAACCACTACAACTAAATCTAGAGAGAAGGAAAAAATTACAGAAATTAAGATACAACTTTGTGAATGATAATGAGGTCTATTTATAACATGAGCTTGATGTAGGAAGCTTCTCGAAATCCTTCTATTTGTGCTTCTTTGAGCTCTTGTGCCACCCTTGGATCAAAATAACCGCTTCCCCTCTCATCTCATCCCTTGGATTGAATCTGGTGACTTGGCTTGACCAATAAGAGAGCGACAAGTGCCCTATATCACACGGATTGATGAGGTGTCATTCCCTTGTCAGTGGGGTGTCAGGGAAAAGTACTATTCTACCCTTAATTGCGGTCAATTTGATTAATTACACGGGAGGGTGAATTAGGGTTCATGTAATCTGGTAAAAAAGGGAAAGGGGTAAATGGATTTTGGCGGGTTTTATTTTTTTATTGTTTTTCGGTGGTTTGACTGAGGAAACGGGTGGTTGACTCGGGTAATTACTCGGGTTTGGTTTGTTTTCGGGTTAAGTAATAAAAACCGGATAGTAGTATTTGTGTTGGGCTCGGGTATTTTACTTTTGGGCCGAAGAGATATTAAGGTTTAATTGGATTTGGATTATGGATTTAAAATGTGATCCAAGTAAACTTTTAAGGACCAATTATGCAAAAGCTGAATTTTGAAGGACCATAAATGTAAATCTGCAAATATCTTTCAAGGGCTTTTCTTGTCAACTTCAAATAATCCAAGGGTGAGATTTGTAAAAATCTGAAACTTCAGGGATCAAATTTGCCAACTTCTGAAAATGCAGGGACTGAACTTGACTTTTCTTCAAACTTTCCTGAATCTTCAAAAATCATCTTTTGAGAATAAAATCTTCAACAATGCACAATCCCGACTTTCCAGCTCAGCTAAAACTCTCTTGATCTCTCGTGCTCGGATTTACATCTGATTTGGATCCTTTTTACGTATTTTTGCATATCCATACCTGCACAAGCACAACTTCAAGAAAACCACAAATATAAGCAATAAACGGCCTTTCCTTGGTTGTTTTGGGTCAGTTTTGATAAAGAAAAGATATGTGAATAAGCACATATCAAAATACCCCAGACGAGACCATTGCCGTGTCCTCACGCAATGCAATCAACTCACGCTTCTAAAACCAAGGATTTCAATCTCTTTCTACTAAACCTATGAAGAAGTAGCAAAGATTCCTCAAAAGAGATTAAGAAAGCCTTAATTCTAAAAACGCCCCGTTTACCTTTTTAATTCACATGTAGATATTATGATTAAGCACATCCGATTATGAATGACGGTTTGTTGAACTTTCATGTCGATCAATAACTCAAACATTTTTCAAACGACACGTTAGGATCACGGAGTAGAAAACACAACACAGCGTGAAGTGACCATACGGATAGAATACATCGTCCCTGATTTTTCACAAGCTCCCAAACTAAGCGTAAAACCGAAATCATTGTTACATATGACTCTAGATGCTAACACTACCCATGGAAGTTACTTGTGTAATTACCTTTTGTTCCCATTTTCCTATTTCCTCTAGATTTTTTTATTTTTGTGAGAAATGAATTTCTTCAAATTCTCGTTTCGATAACTTTTATTCCGATAAAGATACAAAGCTAAGTCGATAATTAGTTATCCGCCTTCTCTCAAGAACCATTGTCGTAAAAATGAGGTCCACATCAAGGAATTTTATTACCAACTTTTGACTTTTTCAATTTTCAACATTTTTTTTTTTTTTTTTTTTTTTTTTTTTTTTTATTTTTTTACTTGCACTTATGCCTTTACTTATATGAGCTGTGAACCACGGAGCTTCACGGGGTAATTCCAAGACTATAGGCTTCATGAGATGAGGATCCCGGCTGGCTAGGCTAAGACCTCATTCAATCCCGGCTAAAGATCCAAGGGTCCGATCTCGACACCGCAGCTCACAACTTTACTTATTACTTTATCACTTATCACAGATTACTCATTTATTCATTACGGATCCTTGATGTGTACCCAATTTTTAAAACAAAGATTCTTTTAAGAAGATAAAGAACTAACCATCGCCAAAAACTCAACATCTCTAATTATTTAGACAGATATGGGGTGAAACAATTTTGTGGGAACAAAAAGCCATAAGTACATTCGATGGGCTCTAAAGAGAACCAACTACTCCACGCTTAGCATCTAAACTCATAAGTAACTCTATCATTTCTCGATCTCTGCAAATTTAAAATCCCAAATAATGAGATCCGCAGATGCTTAGCCGATAATTTTTAGATTATCTATGGTTAAGGGAACAAGCTAGGGCTCAACACGCCCGGTCAAGTCAGAATTCTATTCCTACTCTCACCAGCGGAAAGTCAACAAGGTGTCAAAACATATATTAACTTAGCAAATGCTTCGTCTAATGAAATCAAGTTATGCATATTTAAAGTCACTTATTAGAAACTAGCAAATCCTTGTTTAAACTTCGCATATTTAAAATCACTTAGGGAGACTTGCAAATTCTTGGCCTTGTGAGCTAGAATCGCGTTTTATAGCCTCTAGTCTAAGCAATTAGCAAAGGCTATGTCAAGAAAAACGCATATTTAAAGAAACTTCTAAAAGACTAGCAAGAACTTTTCGATCATAAAACTAGCAAAAGCTTACGAAAAATTTTAAATTTTCTCATTTTTACACAATTTTTCAATTTATAAGGAAAAACGGGGTTACGAGAGAAACACAACAAAAAATAAGCAAGTGCGGTCAAATCAAATCGAAGATTACCCTACCCCAGACTAGAACGAAACATTGTCCTCAATGTTTAAAGCAAGGGTATCACGAAAATCTAAAAGCCGTTTATTAAGTATGCTAGAAGATAAACGTTAGTCGATAAGATTAGGATATCGGATTTCCATCAGCATCGATCATGAGACTCGAGTGGAGAAAATGACAAACTTCGAGCACGAGAGTCTTTATATCGGGAACATCCTACAAACAACATCACAAACAACCAAACACGAGAAATCAAAGAGGTAGACCTCTTCGCGTCACTTATTAGAAAATAGAAAGAAGATAGATGGATAAGCATGGGGTGCCTCCCACGAAGCGCTACTGTTTTTGATCACCGAGTCGCTAGCCTGACTCGTCCCCGAATTCATTTGTCCTTGGGGAAGAAAGTGGTAGAGATACCAGGGTCAAAAACGGTGTCCTCATTCCCGAAGGAATGAGACTTGGCGGTGAAGAAAATGTCGGGCTCAAGCACAAATGGTATATCATGAAAGAATGATCCATCATCCGGTGGTTTTGCGGGTGGACGAAGGAATGACGGATCAAAGTGAGAAAACTCCAAGAAAGATGGGAGCTCATAGTAAAAGATAAGAGGTGTAAGCTCACAAATGAAGGCATCCAAGAGAGGATCCTTATCTCTAACAATGGTTTTAGCAAAGAACTCATCAATGAATATCCCGGGTTTAAAAATCTTGTCTTCACATAAAGGCTCAACGGGATAAGTGATGGTGGACTCATCAGAAGAAGGGGAGTCAAGAGAACCATCAAGAATGACCATATCCCCCTCGGGATCATGTACTACATCCTCAATACCCGGTGGTATTGGGTCAACAATAGCATCCTCAATGATCGGGTCATTTGTCGGAGTATCGGAAATCTCGTTCAAAACCTTGTTCATATCAATATCGAAGTAGAATCGCTCAAGAATCGGAGGATAAACATCATCAATAGTGGGATTGCCACTAATCTCTTCATCAAATCGGAAAGTCTCAAGCTCGGGAGAGAAATCACTATCTTTAACGGAGATAGGATGCGAACTTGAATTATCGTTAAGGGCTTCAATTTTGGAAATGAGAAGATAAACATGTGATAATATTTCACGTAGTACTGGATCCTCAATCTCAATATCATTGGGCTCAATCTCTTCTTCTTCTGGCTCGGGCTCCGAAGGTAAATCGTCAACGAAATCGATGTCTCCATAAGAATCATCATCGGAATCGGAGAACATCTCAACATGATCATTCAAATTATCAAGAGAAGGCTCATCACAAATATCAACAACCCCAGACTCAAGAGAGTCAATGGGTTCAACAATGTTTGAAACAATATGATCATCGACCTCTTCCATAAGAACGTCACTTCTCTCAACCGGTGTGAGTGAAGGGGAAGGGTCGGAAATGAAAGGCTCATAAATGAGAGAGGGATAAGAATCTGGAGGTGGGACAAATGGTGTGCTCTTAGAGCTAGCAAGTTCCACCACTTCCGTTGTGATCTCCGGTTCTTTCTGTTTAGAAATCGTTTTAAGCTCATAAGTTCGTTCCGTTTTATTGTAACTCGACGAACTCGTAACGGTGAATCGTGAAAGATAGGGATCGATTCTAGAATTCTTCGGATTAGAGTCGAGAGTACAAACGGGAATCACCTCGGGTTCAGAAACATGTTCCATCTCCCTCACCGGAGAGGGAGTAGGAATCGAGGGTTCATCAATCTTACATTTCAAAATTTTTGGTAATACTTCAAGTTTTTCAATGTTGTTCAGAAAAGCACGATGTTCAAAGAAATCATCCCCGTGACCCTCGGTGGGTTCTTCGGGTAGCTCCAGAATAGTGTGATCGTCTTCTATAACTTGAACGGGTTCCTCATTATCACATTGTCGAGCTTGAATGCGGCTTAATAAAGTTTGAAGCATGCTTCCAATGCGGTTTTGACGTCGCTCAAATCTTTTTTCAAAATCAATGGAATCGTCATCGATAACCCCGGTGGGTTCTTCAAAAGGGCGACACATACAAGATTCGCGATAAAATCCACACCCTTTGCAAAAGCAACGTTCACAAAATGAATCATCGTTTAACAAATCTCTACAATTAAAGCAATAGGGTTGATAGAAATTTTGAGAATCCATGAGAATTAAACATATAGAGGGTAAAAGAGAAGAATTATCGAATCAGAGAGTAAAGAAGTATATTTTTGGGTTTTTAGAAAACATATTGAAAAGGAAAATCTTTTTGGGTTTTTATAAAAGGAATATGTACAAATATCAACGATAACTTCACGAGGGGAAGGATCTTCAAATGCACACGATTCGAGACGGAATACGAAAACTCGCTACAAACCCTCCCCGGCAGCGGCGCCATTTTGATAATTCATTTTCGTACAGATATTTTCCGAAGAAATACAAAGGAATGTATTTCCCGGGTCGTTCTCCCAACGAGGGATGAATGGAGTAAACAACTCACGTCTCAAATATCGGGATTCGAATAAGAAAAGGGGCATAAGATGATATTATCTAAACTACGGGATAAGGAAAGTAAATGGAACATAAAATCTACGGGGAATCCTAAAAACTAAGGCAAACTACGCAATTCTACACTAAAACGCAAAAACGGAAATCAAACGAAACGCGAATAAAAAGCAAATACGACTAATCTAACTCCTAAAATAATCTAAAATTACTTTTACTCTAAAAATGATATTAGAAAACTATTTTAGAATTAAAACTATTTTTTTGGAATTTTCTTGAATTTATAAAAATTAAAAACTAATTTAAACTATTTAAACTAATTAAAATTGTGAAAAATATCAAATAAAGGGGAAAAAAATATGGAAAAATCTTTTTTAAGCTTTTTAAATTTATCTTAAACTAAGAAAATTGGAAAATTATTTTTTGGAACCTTTTCTCAATTATTTTCAATAAAAGCTAATTAAAAAGTGATTAAAACTACTTTAATATGAGAAAAATAGAAAATGAAGACCAAAAATTATGAAATCTATAGGAAAATTCTAAAATGATATAACTAATCTATGAAAAATAAGAAAATAGCAGGTTATGTGTGAAATAATGAAGCTATAGTGCAACTGATGATGGAATAAGCTACTAACAATAAGCAAACTAGTGAGATAAGCTACCAAACAGTGAACAAAGCTATAACCTATTAAAACAAGCTAGTAGCAACAGATTATAACTACTCCTATCAAGCCAAAAGCTCAAATCAAAGAATAAGCCAACTGCTAAAATGAACTAAACAGTAAAACACCCCCACTGTTTGGGCTTATACACCAGCTTATCCAATAAGCTAAACCTAAAACTGATTATGCAGTCTTATACACCACCTGGTAAGCTACAAATGTGCCAATTATCAAGCTCTAAATCACTGAATTGAACCTAATGCTTCAGCTGCAAGTTCTGTGAAAATCCAATGCAGTCATGATTTTTGACTTTTGAAATCAGTGGCTATGTTTGACTAACTTGAAATTTGATCCAATCTAATGACTTGATTATGATGTTTAAACACTAATAATGATTACTAAAAGATAGATCTAGCAATATTAAGCTGATAAGCAAGTTATGTTACCAACTGATTATGACAGATTCAACCACAAGAACAGATAATAGCTGATTTTGACTATTTGAGCTAAACTGCTCAAACAAAGACCTCAATTATCTTCCAATAACCTATTGAAACTTGTATCAACTATTACTAACAGTTAAGCAACTCTCTAGCACAGATTATAGAGCTTATCCAAACACTACTTAAACTATAGATTATAGAACTACAAACTGATCTAAACTAGAAATGACTTAACAAGCATCAATCAAACATCAAACAATACCAATGACAACTAAATGACAGATTCAAACACAGATTCAATTATCAAAACAGATTATGGACTTACAAGTCATCCACAGCCACTATGGCTTGCACTTTGAAGACAATAGAACCACTAACCTAATCAACCACTAATCCTAATCCAATACCAGCTCACATCCAAACCAAAACCAGCAACTGTAACATCCAAATCCAGATCCAAAACCAGAACCTTATCAGCTTACTGTAGCATCTGATCTCACTTGAGATTTTGGTGATTTTGAGATTAAAACTAATATAAGCTAACACTAAGCTACTTAAAAGCTTAAATGAACTTATGAAACAGTAAATCAGTGATGAATCAATCCAAACACTGATCTAAAGTGATTTTTTAATTTTCAAATGATTTATTTGATTTTTTTGTATTTTTGAGATTTTGAAGAATTAAGCTAAAACATTGTTTATAAAACTGAGATAAGCACTGAAATAAGATAATAAGCAGTTTAGATTATAAGAAACTCAAACAATAACAATAATAATTGAAGTGAAAATTCTATTAATAAAGGAAATATTGAGTACAAAAACGAATTACAAACTATTTAAAACATTTGAAATTGTAAACCACTACAACTAAATCTAGAGAGAAGGAAAAAATTACAGAAATTAAGATACAACTTTGTGAATGATAATGAGGTCTATTTATAACATGAGCTTGATGTAGGAAGCTTCTCGAAATCCTTCTATTTGTGCTTCTTTGAGCTCTTGTGCCACCCTTGGATCAAAATAACCGCTTCCCCTCTCATCTCATCCCTTGGATTGAATCTGGTGACTTGGCTTGACCAATAAGAGAGCGACAAGTGCCCTATATCACACGGATTGATGAGGTGTCATTCCCTTGTCAGTGGGGTGTCAGGGAAAAGTACTATTCTACCCTTAATTGCGGTCAATTTGATTAATTACACGGGAGGGTGAATTAGGGTTCATGTAATCTGGTAAAAAAGGGAAAGGGGTAAATGGATTTTGGCGGGTTTTATTTTTTTATTGTTTTTCGGTGGTTTGACTGAGGAAACGGGTGGTTGACTCGGGTAATTACTCGGGTTTGGTTTGTTTTCGGGTTAAGTAATAAAAACCGGATAGTAGTATTTGTGTTGGGCTCGGGTATTTTACTTTTGGGCCGAAGAGATATTAAGGTTTAATTGGATTTGGATTATGGATTTAAAATGTGATCCAAGTAAACTTTTAAGGACCAATTATGCAAAAGCTGAATTTTGAAGGATCATAAATGTAAATCTGCAAATATCTTTCAAGGGCTTTTCTTGTCAACTTCAAATAATCCAAGGGTGAGATTTGTAAAAATCTGAAACTTCAGGGATCAAATTTGCCAACTTCTGAAAATGCAGGGACTGAACTTGACTTTTCTTCAAACTTTCCTGAATCTTCAAAAATCATCTTTTGAGAATAAAATCTTCAACAATGCACAATCCCGACTTTCCAGCTCAGCTAAAACTCTCTTGATCTCTCGTGCTCGGATTTACATCTGATTTGGATCCTTTTTGCGTATTTTTGCATATCCATACCTGCACAAGCACAACTTCAAGAAAACCACAAATATAAGCAATAAACGGCCTTTCCTTGGTTGTTTTGGGTCAGTTTTGATAAAGAAAAGATATGTGAATAAGCACATATCACCCATGATAGCTGCGAAGTGATCATTCCCGAACCTGACAGTGCCAATGAACTTTGCAATAAAGTTTGATAACAATTTAAGGTTTCCTGTCATGTGTCGGGAACATCCGCTATCAACAATCCAGAGAATGATCTGTATCACCTGCATTACACACAGACGACACAGATGGAATAGAAGTAGATGTGGAACCCGAAATGTTAGAGGGTTCCGAAGCAGGTATATGAGACATGCACACATTAATGACTTTAGGCATCCATGTAAATCCTAGTGTGTTATATATCCATTTCTGCCATCTATAACTACTCTTTGCTTTAGTCTTAGTGAATGCACTAGGTGGTACTACATTCTTAGGAGGAGAAACTGGAGCTACAGTGACAGCAATGTTAGCCTTAGAATCTAAAGAAGACGGTCTACCAAGCACAGACTTAGAATGATTAGTGGGCCTAGAGGTATTCCGATTCTTAGGATTATGTAAACGAGAGATTATAGCTTTAGCAACACATTTGTCATGACAATCAGAATTCATACTTTTTCGACAAATAACACAAGGTGCATCAGACTGAATATCAAAAGTGCTTAAAGGTTTAGCATTCGTTACATCACTATTTCTATTACATTTGCCAGACGCAACATCTATAGTGGAAGCAACGTGAGTCTTATTCATAGTCCTAGGGTGTTCTTCTACTTTAGCATTCCTTATTGATCTTTTCTTAGGTCGAAACTTCCTATTCTTCGATTGAGTGCTCCTAGGCTGTGAAGTGCGGACGTTTGGAAAAGACGCAACTATTCCTGTTTCAGTAGAAGGAAGCACGTTAGCAACTTGTGATTTGGCAGTAGGGATTCTAGGTGCACGATTACTAAGTGTGACTGGTGCTAATCTCTTAATGATGGTTGGCGGAAGTTGTTCATACTTTCCTAACATTTCTCTTAGCTTAGAGATAGTGTGAATCAAATCTTGATTTTCAGAACGAATATTACCAGCAAAATTCATGACTTCTCTAGTGTAAGCAAGATAGTGATCAAGTTCGTTTGATGCTTCATGTCGAGTCTTATTGAGTAAATCAAATATGACACCATATTCCTGTTTAATTGTTACAAGTTCTTGTTCATATTTTGAGATTTGACTTTTGAAAGACACGTTTTGATCATCCAGTTGCTCAATTTTAGGATCAGAAGATTTTGCACTCAATTGAGCGATTTTCTTTTGAAAACTAAGTTGATCGTTGTTAATATCTTTTTCACACCAATGAAGACGACGTTTTGCATTGTAAAGTTCGTTAAGTAATCGTTTATTTTCAGCTTTTAAAGACTCGATCTGAAGCACATTATCAATGTTCTCAACAGTTACTACAGAGTCAACATTATCAGCAGAGATAGAATCAGATGCATGTGGCAAAGAATAGAATAACACAACATTATGGATATCAGCACAGATAACGTCTTCCAAGAGTCGATCAACATCTTTTCTCAACATTTTCTTTTTGCGTTTAGTATTAGAAATAGATGTTTCAGTTTTCTCGAAAACGACCTTCATCACTCCAAGTTCCTTATGAAAATCCTTTTCCCAGGCTAATGCACAACTTTTCAAATTTTTAACATTTGGTAAAAGATTTTTCTGAAAAATGTCTCTTTGTTCTCGCGCTAAAGGCGATTGAAAGTGTTGAACTTTGATTACAGAATGATGTTCTATCTCATGTTCTAAAGTTTTGAGGTCAGCCATGAAAATATCAAAATATCTAAGAATTTTGCGATTTTCAGGTTTGGAGTTTACTTCACTGATTGAAGGTAAAGGACCATAAATTTGTGCATAATCTGGTTGGGGATTAACATAAGAAGACTCAGGTGTTTTGATGATAACCCTTGGTGTGTTAGAACAATCCGTTGGTGTGACGAAAGTGACCGGTTTTGAATAATTAAAAGGTTTGTTGTAAACAACCGTTTTTAATTTTGATCGACACCCGTCTTCTGCATCTAATTCCTCTTGACGATGATATTCAACAACACTCATAACAGTATCATTAATTTTATATTTTGCACTGGAAACTTCAGGATTTGGTTTGAATGTTTTGAGTGAAAGCTTTGGTTTATAATCAGCTAGATTTGGTCCATATCCTTTTGGATTGGGTTTTAAAGTAAACTTTTCAATAGCTGTTACTGATTCACCATGTTTTTAAACAACAGTTTTAAACTCTTTAATTTTGTTTTGCAAGCCAATAATTTCTGCAAGAAGGTCATCTACCCGATTCGTTGAATGCTTTTTGTATGCTGAGAACTGTTTTTGACAATTTAACAACTCAGCCATAGCTTTTTGATTTTCCAAGGTGAGAGCGTTAATTTTCTTTTTATGTTCATGTTTCAGTTGTTCTATTTTAGACAACAAAGCATTCTTCGAAGCGGCTAGATCACGCATCTGTCTCTCTAAATATTTTTCGTTTTGATGAGATTTAGCAAAAGCGGCTTCAAAACCTTTTTCACGGTTTTCTTGAGTTTTGAAAAAATTGAGTTGCATTTGTAAGCATTCAAAATCCTTGGTTAACAGTGCATTTTTGCTTTTTAAGTCCTTATTTAATGCATACCATTCCTCCATTTTGATTTGATGGTCTTGAATTAAACGAGCAAAATCTGGATGAGGCAACAGTTCAGCTTGTTCAACGTGAGTCACAACATGATCATTATTTAGATCCTCAAGTATAACCACGGAGTCAATTTGATTATCAAAGGAAACCATAAGGTCATCTTGATCGTCAAATGTAACTACAGGGTTTATTTGAAAATCGTCAGAATGAGATGTAGATGACTCATTTTGAACAGTCTGATCCGTGCCGGATTCAGATATTGGCGGAGATAATAGTTCAGATATGATGATGGTTTGTTCGGGTACCTGAGACAAGCCATCAATGTCATACACTCGGCCTGTTTCACTCATGTGTAACTCATGCATATTAGCCATCAACATAACAGCTACATTGGCCTGCAAGTCCTCCATATCATCATCTGAGTCTGCATCTGCCATAAAGCTCTGTTCTTTGTTTGTGAGAGATCCACCACCTTCATCCTTAAGAGCCAAAAGAAGAGCCTCTTTGAAGTAAGCACTGCCCCTAGTCCTTGGCTTTGGGCCTGCATTAGCCAGGTGTCCCTTCTCATTGCAGTTATAACATCGAAGACCATTCAACCCATTCTGAGCATTTCCCTGTTCTACCAGTTGAGCTCTGTTGTTATTCCTACCCATAGCATTAAACCCTTGACCACCTCCCATTTGACGACCATAACCACGATTCTGAACTTCAACTCGTCCATTGTTCACAACAGCCTGATTTCGTGTATTGGATGAGGAACGAATACGATTGTTGGATTTGTTGGTATAACGGCTAAAAGCATTAGCAATCATAACAAATCCCTGTTGCAATGCTTCGAACGGATCGGATTCCTCATTAGTTTGACTATGAAGTGCTTGATCATTGTTGTTGTTGTAAGGAACCAATTGATTTTGTTGAGATTGCTGTGATGGATCGTTTGGTGTGACTGAGGCAGTTGGTTGAGTTGCTTGTTGAGGAGGATAACTTTGTTGAGCATATAAGGCAAGTTGTTGATTTTCCGGATGTGTAGGTGGAGCAATTTGAGCACAGAGAATCCTTTCCCGATCAACTTCCTTCTCATGAGGCTTCAAGTAATCATACAACAATCCATATGTAGAATGATGCATATTCTTCGCTTGACGGAGAAAAATGACATACTTCTCCCATTCAGGACCAAGACTACTCAGGAACTTAGTATTCACTGCAATTCTTGGCATGATGATGTTGTGTTTATCCAAATCATTGATGATGTCTGAAAATCGATGATGATAAGACTCTAGTGTCTCTCCAGATTCAATCCTGAAGTGTTCATAAGCCAAGTAAATTTTGGATTCCAAATCCTCCTGATTGAGTACTGATCCTTCCATAAGAAGATGAATATGGTCCCACATTTCCTTTGCAGTCTTTTGAGCATCAACACTTCGAAGAATTGGGTTAGGTAATCCTAAAAGGATATATTGCATTGCGAGCTCATCAGCTTCATAGTGTAGAAGTTCTGTTGCATTTAGATCTGCAACAGTAGCAATGTTGGTTTGTTCATCTCTTGGTGGAACAGCATTAGGATCTCCGGGTACAATGACAGTAGGCATCTCAAATGGACCTTCCAAGATAACCTTCTTTAAGAACTTTCCATGTGGCTTCTTCAGATCACAAAATCTAAAGAACCTTATCACCCATTGATCGTAGTTTCCTAGAGTGAGCATTGGAGGTCTATCAAGTGATCCAGCTTCATGAATTGATTGTTGCAAACCAAGTGGGTTCCTTCATAGTGTTCCTTGATGGATGTTGATTGAATTCATTTGTGTAGGGTTGAACTTGAAGACTTGGCGGTGTTTGAACCATTTGTGGTGGGGGAATTGCACCAAGTTGTGGAGTATGTTGTTGATTAAATTGTTGTTGATAAATTGCTTGTTGTTGATTCCATTGTTGATGTTGTGGACTTAGTTAGTTGTTGTTAAATTAGTTGTTGTATGAGGTGTTGAACCACGTTAAGGGGGTGGTGTTTACCAAGTTTGTGGCGGTTCAGAAGTTCAAGTTGGGATGTGTTTACTTAAGTTAGTTGTAGGTAGTTCCTTGTGATACTTCCTTGGGTGAACCAAACGTTGTTAGTTAAGTACTTCGACCTAGTGAACTATCTGGAGGTTACGAGTGAGATCCTTTGATGCTAGTTACCCACTATTCCAAGAAATCTAAAACACTAGACTTCTTCGGTGTACCTTTCAAGAATTTCTTCCAATAGAACCTTCCAGGTAAACTCTACGGATGACAGTAACATGGGCCTCTAGGATTACGACAAGGTGGTTCTCTACTTGTTTGGTTGTAACGATGAC
>BPTQ01000008.1:236069895-236093346 GCA_019973895.1 Chrysanthemum seticuspe | reverse complement strand
AACCGTTTTCCACCAATAGAAGTTACCTGTTCAGCTTACGAGGCAATGGATGTGAACTTTTCCCATTCAGTTAGCAACTTGTTCTCCATGTCTTGATGACCAATTTCTGTTCCATGACAAAGTCGTCTAGCACGTTCCCACATATCGAAAGCAGTTTCACAACTGTCTACCGCAGCAAAGATGTCTATTGGTAAACCCAGTTGGATAATATGAATTGCCATGTCATCTGCTTCGACTTGTTTCTGATCCTCTACAGTGTATTCAGATTCGTATTGAAGACGAGAAGATGGTGCGGTGGGAGGTGTTGCATCAGGATTTCCAGGTACATTAACTTGTCGAGGCTGGAAGGGTTCATCCTGAATGGATTTAATCATGAGTTTGCCATTAGGTTTGGTCTTGATGTAACGGAGCATTCGACTTGTCCATTGAAGATAACCACCTTTTGCCAACATAGGAGGTCGGTTTTCGGCACCGGCTGCATGAATGTCTTGTTGAGTAGCCATTGATGAAGGTATGATATGATAAAGTTGATGTAGGATCGATTCAACGATAAAGGAGTTGTGGTTGATGAAGATTAAGCTTGGTTGAGGTGATTCCGAAAGTCGTACTCGTAAACTCGGTTCTTAAAAAATTTTCGCCCAAAATTTGAAATTCACTATAAAAATCAATTCTAAGGTCGTATGTAAAATTTGAGTTATGACAATTTTGACGCAAAATTTGACCCAAAAAATTTGAATTTAGGCCCAAAAATTTGAATTTTTGACCAAAATTTCCACAGTTAAACCAAAATTTGAATCTCGCGTAAAAATTGAACGTTTAGTCTCCTCAAAAATTTAATTTTTACTCAAGTTTTCCCGCCAAAATTTAATTTTTTTTTTTTATGCGTAGAAAGAGCTTAGGCGTAGAAACACAAGTTACGAGTAGAAACTTAGGCGTAGGATCTTATGCGTAGGATCTTAGGCGTAGGATTCCTTAGGCGTAGGATCTTATGCGTAGGTTTAAAGTTACGAGTAGAAAAAGTTATGCGTAAGATTTAGCTTATGCGTAAGATAAACTTAGGCGTAAGAAAAATGCTTATGCGTAAAGTATTCTACGCGTAAGTCGAAACTTATGCGTAAGATTAGGGTTTTGCCCAAAAATCCTTTACACTATCACAGTGTAAGAGATATCCAAAAGTCGAAGTGTTCCACACACTTATCCAAGTGAGGGAAGCACTGAGTAACAGTTATAGCACGAAGATTCTTCACCAAAAAGTTACGAGTAGAAAACTATGCGTAGTTGACTTTCTTACGAGTAGAACTAGGGTTTTGACCTACTCGTAAAAAATTTCCAATGATTCAAACAATTTCTCTTGCACAAAAATCCTTAAAAACACTCGAATAACCCAAAAATGTTGACCTTTTTCACCCAAAGTGCCTAGAAAAGTTACGAGTAGAAATGACCAAAGAACCAAAAACGAGCTCAAAACTTAACCAAAACGCGTAAAGCTTCAAACTTCTTGCAAAAAACTGAAACTTTAGCACCAAATATACCTTAAACCACAAGAATCTTGAATTTGTAAGTGCAAAAATTAAAGCTTTAAGCGTGACAACGTTTATAACAAAGCTACGCGTATCAACCTTCAAAACAAACACAAACACTCCTAAACCATTGTTAGGCGATTGATACCAATTGTAGGACCTTAGTTTTATCAACCTTATCACTTTACCAAGCAAACCCAACACGTATACAAGTATACCCACGTGAAACAAACACAAACAAAGCTTAGAAATAAGATGAGAAAGATGGTGACTTGAAGATATAAATTCGTGTATATGTGAGATAAAGATGAACACAAGATGTTGTATATTCCAAAGGAAAAACACACACACACACACTTTCAAGCACACCCCTCAAATGACCATTTGAGGGGTATTTATAGTACAAGACACAAGTTGCCCTAAAGGCTTTCCTTGGGCTTTGTATGGGCTTCGTTGGATTGGATTTGGACATGGGATAAATAAGCTTATAAACGGCTAGGCTTAGTTTATCTTTTAACTAATTAGCTTATCCCAATCCACGAGCCCGTTGACTATTCTATCACGATATCTAACACACGTTTACAAAGTTCCTAATCGTGAATGACCATCACTTCTAATAAAATTATTAAGGCTAACAATACTAATACGGTTACGCGTAGGAGTATGTAATGAAAGAAAACTTGAACAACCAACCCTCAAGTGAGGGTTATACAAGAGTATTTATAGGAGGAAAGCTAGGGCAACACTCCTAGTTTCCATCCTTTCTTAAATGGGCTTGGGCCTAAGCTCATGGGCCTTCTACATAAGCTAAAGGCTAATAACAAACAAAAAGGCCATAATACAGCTAACTATTACATATTAATTACAAACACTTGATTATGGTTTAGGAGTGATTCCAACACAAGCCACCCTAAACCATTTTATATTAACCTAAACACACCCTTGACCACTTTTGAACTCATTAACCAAATGTCCTAATGTTTCCCATGCTCCTCTTTGACAAGACCCGACCAAATCGTGCCCTTGTTTGCAGCTGAGTTCGAAGCATGCTCATGGACAAACACACACCATTTATCTGTTCTTGGAACTAAGAAGAGACACTCATAAAATATTAGAAAGAACCATGTCTATTTCTTCTATATAATGCAACTTCAACACTAAGTGTAAACTCACAAAACTCACACTAAACTAACTCACTCAAAATACTTCTCACACTCTCACAATAAATCGTCCACTGTGGAAACGGGTATAAGGAAGCAAGACGCAAAGGGTTATAATTATTTGTTTAGGGGTATAAGGATCGAAAGGAAAACACTTGGGTCACGTTCTAAAACACTTCGAGTTCGTCACCACCCCTAGGGTGTCGTAAGTCTCTCAACCTCTTTTCAAAGTTCATTTCTCTCGTTAATATTTATGTCATACGTAAAAACTTATTAATGCACCTAAGTAATCTAGTTTTCAAACTTACTAATGTCTTATATCATGTGAACGAATCTCTAAAACATTGAGAAACCAAGTAGAAATTTTTTTGCAACAACTATGATTATGAAACATAACTTGTGTAAATTACAAACTCTCGTTACACCTTTTATCTTAAAACCTTATGTCGCGTACCATGTTGTAACGTCACCCAATTTTGTTTTTACGATTTGGAACTCTAAGGTACACTTACTATCATGTTAATGACTCTAGTAACGAACTAAACAAACATTTAACCAACCCTTAGTCGCGTTTTATCCCTAACACACCCAACAAAAATGTATTGGGCCTTAAGGCCCAAGCGCGTTAAAACTGTGGCCTAATAAGTGTTCTACCCAGCCCAATAATAATGAAAATATGCCCATAAGCTAATGATAAGCTATTTATAAGCTAATGAGAAAGTTAAATAAGTTAACTAAATTTGAAACACATTTTTGGACTAGATTTTCAAAAGTATTAGTTTTTGGGTTAAAAATGCACAATATGGAAAGTTCAAGGTGTTATACGTATGCATGGAAAAGTCTAGGGTAGATTCTGTCAATACGAGAAACTTGTTTTAAAAATGGAAATAAAAGGTTTTGTGTCAAGAGTGTAAGTTTCAAAACTTTGAGGACCAAAAATGTAAATATGACTTTTGGGACTAATTTTGTAAAAATAGTTTGCTAAGGGACCAAAACTGTAAATATTGAATATTTTGAGTAAGAAACATAATTGGGTATAAATTGTCACTTTTCCAAAGTATAAGGGTCTAAGTCATACTTTTTATAACTTGAGGGTAAAAAGTGTAAATTTGGAAAAATGTTTAGAAAACTTGTAAACTTATAACGACTTCATAAAAATGAGTATTTTGATGACCTAATGTACATAACGAGAATTATTACGTCATTAACTAAATAAACTTATATATATATTTATAAGTATACAAGTATATGAAAACGTTATTCGATAACGACACATCTTAAAAGTGAATAAATCAAACTCTTGGCAACATCGTTATTTTTAAAATCGACAACGGAGAACATTTCAATTATATATAAGTGTGAATTTCTAAAGAATAACAAACTAAGTCGATATAGCACATATTTTGAACTTTAAGCACTATCCACACAAGTGAAATCAACACTAGTATCGCACTATTGAATTGTAGATTCAATGCTCTATCATTTTGGTCATGAACCAAACGTTTATCATTATTCTGAGACGTTCCATCTCGTACTTAGCTTCCGGGTTGGAGCCACTGCTATATCACACTTGATCTCTTTGTGCTTTATCATTATCGCTAAGGTGAGTTCATAGCCTCGCTTTTACTTATCTTTACAAACCCCACGAGGAAGACACATGCTCTAAACTAGAACACAAGGTTTTTGCAACTGTTCGCTACTTGATTATTGGTATTTCCTAAGTTTTTAGCCAAAATAGCCCTGCATCATGAACCATTAGTCACTTACGAGTGAACGCAAATATGGTGAATAGCACTATGGGGAGTAACGACCCCGTCTTGGTTAACGGAAATAACCGGGGCACACTATATTTGAATTGCATTAGGTAATTGGCTATTACCTCATTAGGGGAAAACTGTTACGTGCACCAGTAATTAGGTGTACGCAGTTGAGTATTGGTTACATGAGCTTAACGCATAATAATCTGTGATTTTCTATGATAAGTTGTTAGTTTACAATTATCATCTTTTTTGTGTTCAACTGATTAACTATTAACCTATGGATTCACTCCACATTGTTTTTTATCTTTTAAGCATGTTATCTCAGGTAATAATTGAAGATCATCTCTATGGCACGGAGTGGGCATTACAAGACCTTTTTATCGTGGTGTAAACATAAAGTTATCATTTTCTACAAACTCATGATCTATCTTTTGTGCACTGATTCTTAGGAAAGAAACCAATTATAGTATTTGTAGTATTGGGTAACTCAAATGCATTAGATTTGAATCCCCAGATCGTTCCTAGCGAAGGATGAATGGAGTTAAAAACTCACGTCGCGTTATTCAGGATTTGAATGGTTTAAAAGTGATTTTGTGATTTCTAAACTACGGGGCAAGTGATGCAGGTTTTACTGATCAGGTCTTAATATTTATAATGTCTCATTATACCTATGGTCTACCCTAGTGCACTAACGGGCAGTGTACCCGGTCGTGTGTAGTGTAGTAATCGGTAAAGCCGAGGTCATCCCAAGAGCTAAGTGTGATGGAATATTACTAAGTCTAGGTGTCACAGATTAATAATGGTTTCGATGTGGATTTAATTAATTAAACTACTAATGCAGAATAAAACAGAATAAAAGAAAATAAATGATAAAGGGAAATCAATAGAGGAGAGTGGTGCTAACCTAGTTAATCCTCCTAGCTAGTTATGTCTATATCTACTTACTTCCAATTACTTCAGGTGGGGTCAAAGTCGAGAGGGCAGCATTTGGTCAATTCGCCCTAACCTATCAGCAAAGATGCCACCACAGGAGAAGTCAGGTATCCCCTCATAAGTCATGTTGTTTCTGGTCTCCCTAAGCCAAGTCATTAAGTACTGCTACATGCTAGATTTATAATAGTGAATGCCCGACCGTTAGGAACTTAGACACGCACCCCCTAATTCTTAAGTTCATCCAAACGATAGGTGATCAGTTGGTCATATCTTACCCTTCCCATCTCAGTCCGCTCACCTAGGGTCAGTTGGTCATATCTCCTAGGCAATTGGCCTCTACAGCCATTCAAAACTACCGAACCAAGGGTGGCTACCAATAAACTATGCATGCATACACTTAGAAATAATTGTACAAAAGTAAAGTAAACGCAAACAAAACAATTAAGGAATCATAACTAGGCCAGCACCAAGAGGTGCTTAGCCGCTCATATTAATCATGCAAACCAATTCAATATTCAAAGGTACGAAATACATGAATTGAAAGTAAAAGAAATATAAAACGCTAATGCTTATCATAGGGGAGCGATTTCTCCCTTGGAGACAGCTCCGTGTGCTCCTCTAGACCTGCCTTGAGCTTTTTCCCATGTTCTCTGAGTCTTGTGTGTGGAATGGGATGATTAGAAATGCTAGGAATTCATGGGGTATTTATAGGCCAGATCTGGGTTACGGCGTAACTAATATAAGAGTTACCCCGTAACCTTCTATTTCTTCGTATTTTGCACTAGATCTACTGGTTACGGCGTAACCTTATGAGTGGTTACGCCGTAGTCTTCAATAAACTCAGTTACGTCGTAGTAGATGTAGAAGTTACGGCGTAAGTATCAGCGGCGTGGAACCTCATTTGACCTAATATAGTTACGTCGTAACCTTTGGGAAGAGTTACGCCGTAACCTTCTGATAAGTTGGTTTTCTGAGTCACGCAATAGTTACGGCGTAATATGAGAGACGAGTTACGCCGTAACTTCTTCAAAGTAGCATATTGTGATAAATATTTAGATATTTCTCCAGTTCCGTGTCTCTTTAGCTCCAATGCTCGTAATTTACCTGAATGTGGAAAACAATGGAAAACAAGTGTAAATCCATATAAATGATATAAATTACAAGCATTATCGGGGGAAATTGACACTTAATATTCAGGACTATTTGATGTTATCAAATATCCCCCCACTTGAACTTTACTTCCCTCAAGTAAACCTAATTAGAAAGATTCCTAAAAAGATATCTCCCATAACCTAGAAAATATAAGTTTATAAATCCCTTATGCTAGTATAAAACAAAGCCGAAAACCTCACGAAAGGGTAACAAAACACTCAAATCTCTCAACTATTCTAAGTGTCAATTTCGGGGTGATCACTCAATCGCACAGTCATAGCATGTATTCTATCATAAGCTTGGCGGTTACACAAATCTCAACCACTAGAGTTAAGGGCTAAACAATTCTCGAAGGCAATATGGGTAGACACGACAAAGGTTAAGGGGTGACTCGTCATTACTAACATGTCACGGTGAAGTGGACAAAATCAATGATGCATGACCAAATCCATGGCCAAGACACCAAAGATTGCTCGCTGCATCACCTAGACACGCTTCATGACTAAAGGGTAGGGTAAGACATGGGATATATAATTGGTGTAAAATAAAAAACAAGCAGGTAGTCTAAATCTATAACCAAGTCATCACCACTTACCGTCCGCCCAAAATTCAAGCTTTGAAGTCAAGAAACCGGATCATGAAATATAAGGTAGATGTGTCATTAGAGGACATCGTGATGGGTACACTACCTTTTCTCTAACTACTGGCATAACTACCAACTCCAATCTTCAAATGTGACCGAGGTGGCCTCCTCGATACTAAATCTATAAAGCTCATAAAATAGTGCTTATAACATCGCACTTTACAACAACATAACAACTGATTTTTTTTTCAACATAACATAAATACTAAACATAATATCCCCCCACTTGAGATGAACAATGGGAATTCGGGGGGTCTTCAATGATCTTCAGGAATGTTGTCGATGAAAGCGTGATTTCCGAACCTTTCCACTCGAACCTTTAACTTAGGCAAATGATGACTTCCCAATCACAAATAAAGACTACAGGGTAGGCTAAGGTGTATAGGTTTATCGAAACAATATATTGGGTAAACAAAATGAACGGAATGGCTCAGAAGGGTGTATCTAGGGGTATCTTACACTAAAGATGAGTGCAACAAAAGGGTTTCACATGGGGGTCGAGAAGTAGAGGTGACTAATCGATAGACACACAATGGTAGGCTGTTTGGGTGATAATCCTATAATATTGCCTTCTAAAACTGAAAAGTCCAAATACATCGAGCTAACTCGACATACCTCGTCTATGGTCTCGAAATGATGCAAAGGCCAAGTTCTAAAGTTTACAAGCTACCGGCACACTCATAATTTGGTGGATTTGGGGTAAAATATTGGAAACGGATAAGGCTAATCTCACCATATAATATCAAGGGTTGTATGTGCTCGGCTAAGGTCTAATCTAGTTAGGTTAAGAAAAACATGTCAAAATTTTAAAAATGGCATAATTTTTCAAAATAAACTAGAAAAATGAGGGCGAAATAATGTTCAAGAGATAATTCTACTCCCGTCCCCCCACTTGAATTGTACAAAGTCCCTTTTGTACTAAGCATTAAATAAAGGTGAAGAGAAAAGTAGAATTAGAGCGAGAAATTCCCTGAAATTTGCTCCATAAAGAAAGAAGGCCCACGAAAAAGAGACGCGCCTTCGCATAAGCATCATGAACAAACTTCAATCCCTAAAATCACAATACCGACAAGCATAATTCTAAAAGGAAGAAAAAAATGAAAAATGAAAAATGAAAAATAAACCTAACTCACTTTCGTAGGAATTACGGTTGCATTTAGCGAATGCAACAAGCCTTTTAAACCACTTGGTGTCCCAAGTGGACGAGTGAAGTTCATTTAAAATACTAATACAAGGTTATTGTGTTTTAAAATGAAAGAATTAAAGCAGAGGAAGGTTACGTCGTAACTCTTTTGAGGGAGTTACGCTGTAACTGGCAAAACCTGACATAAGCTGCAAAGCGAGTGGTTAGGGCGTAACCACTGAGATGGTATTACACCGTATCTGTTAATGCGTCAAGAATTCTGCTGCTAAAAGGTTGGTTACGGCGTAATCACTAAGATGAGTTACGCCGTAACTCTGGTCAGATCAGCAAACTGCAGCAGTAATTACTTCCTTGTTTCCTGCAAAAATGGTTAGAAAACACAAAACCCTACAGAAATGGAAATAAAACAAAAGAAAGGGATAATTCAAGTTGTCTCCCGAAAGAGCACTTTTCTTTATTTACGAGTCTTTAAGTTAGACTCAGAGCCGCGGGGCTTCTATGGTGGCCTTTGGATCTGGCCCACTTCCACCACTCGTTGGCACTCATTCATCCATTTGTCGAACCTTTTTTTCCTTGTAGAATTACGGATGCCATCTGTTCCAAACTCATGTGAAAGCCATTCATCACATGATTTTCCCCGGTCATCATCTTCAACAATAAGACTACTAGTAATACTGATGATGGATCTTGCACCGCTTATTGTGTCAGTGAGATGATTGTACCTCTACTGCTTAACCAGTCTCTTATCGATTTTTTAGTTCCAAAATCTTATTTTGTACCAATCTTCCAATGCTAATTCGATATCATGTCTCTCTCCCTTATGAGGGTATATCCATTCATTCGCCTTTCTTTCACATTTTTTAGGACGAGTATAGGGGGTCGTGTTGTTACTGATTTGTTATCCTTGGTTGACATCTAGTTGCTGAAATGTTTGTTTGGAACTGGAGTTTCCTCAATGCCTTGGACAATTTCTTCCTGTTTCTGCTTACAATTATCAATATTCTCTCTACTATCATCAGTAATAGGATTAGAGTGTAAAGCTGGATCTAGCGATTGAACATTAACATCAACATTATTTGAAATTTCAACTTTTGGTTTTAAATGCTTTTTCATACTAAAAGTTATTCGTTCATTTTCAGTTCTCAAAGAAATTTGTTTTTCAAAAACCTTAATTTGAGCCCTATAAGTGGCCAGAAAAGGTCTTCCAACAATTAAATTGTAAGCCTCCCGCTTCCCCATGTCAATAACCACAAAATCAGTTGGGAAGAAAAAATTTTCCAATTTTTAAAAGCACATTATTCACAATTCCCCTCGGTACAGCTTTAGAGGAATCAGCCATTTCTATCATAATAGTTGTTTCTTTTAAATTGGTAAGTTTTATTTTTTCAAATAAAGTGGTAGAGATAAGGTTTACCCGGCCCTAAATCAGCTAATGAGGGAATCTTAATGTTACCAATAGTGCATGGGAGAAGAAAACTTTCCTGGTATTGCTGTTTTTCAGGAAGTTGGCTTGGCAGGACCTCGTCGTCTTTTGATTTATCATCCTCTCTTAGGTAGTTAATCCCGGAAAGATCATTAGTGATACAGGATGTGCACTTCTCTTTCTTTGCTTTATCTTGCGCAAATATGGCCTTGCAGGCAATGGTTTTAGCATTACTTGTTTCAAGGTTTTTAGCCAATTGCCTAATTTGTGTTTCGAGATTTTTATTCGCAGCATCTTGGTTACGTAGGTTCATATTGGTGTCCTCCTTCACTTTGACCATCCATTCCTTGAGTTTATCTCCTTTTTTTCATAGATTCTTCGATGTGCCTGTGCATTATTTCTTCAAGGCTAGGTTTAGGAGGATTGTTGTTGATTCTTGTGTAGAACCCAGGGGATTTTTCTCGATATCATGGCCCGTTATTATTGTAGTTGTTGAAAGGGGATTCTCTTCCATATTTAACTTCTCCGATCCTTTTAACTTCCTCGTTGGAGGAACATTCTTTAGAAGGTGGAGTCCCGTTTCGCTCTACTTGAATGGAATGCAGATTTTCCTTGAGCTTCTTCATTTCTCTTCCAAGGCTTTCTAATTTGTTGTTCATTGCTGCAAGGCCTTCCATATCTCCATTCTTACTTTGGTTGCTCCCTCCATTGTGCCATTTGTGAGAGTGGTCTGCCATTTTTTGAATAGTTTCTAAAGCCAAAGTGGGTGTCATACTAGGAATCGGCCCTTGAGAATCAATCATTTGTCTTGAGGAGATGTTCAGACCCTTGTAGAAGTCGTTCACCTTTTGTTTGCTGTTGAGATCATGAGTAGGGCATTTGTATAACAATTCGTTATATCTTTCCCAAGCTTGGTATAACGTTTCATCACCCTCTTGCTTGAAGTTATGGATTTCTTCCAATTGCTTAGCCGTCTTTGATGGAGGACAGTATCTCTGAATGAAACACTTTTTTAAGATAGGCCAAGTGTTGACAGTCCTAGCAGGTAATCGATCAACCCATCTTTTTGCAGCTCCCGTAAGAGAAATAGGGAATACTCGTAACATAATAGTATCGTGTGAGACTCTGGGAATCTTGAATAGGCTGACAATGTACTCGACATTGTCTATATGTTCATGGGCATCATCGGTGATGCTTCCAGAGAAGGGATTTGCACTTAATTCCCTCATGAATTGAGGTTTGATTTCGAATTGAGCATCTTCTGCTATAGTTGGCCTAACAATCCCTGGTCCTTGTTCTTTTCTTGTTAATGCCAAATATTCCTCAAGAGTGAGGTCATCAATGTTAACAACTTCCATGGTACCTGAAAACTCGAATAATGATCGTGAGAATAATAAAACCGAATGAAAGACTTAATATTAATCCTAAAATTACTCCCCAACAGCGGCACCAAAAACTTGATGCAGGTTTTACAGACCAGGTCTTAATATTTATAATGTCTCGTTATACCTATGGTTTACCCTAGTGCACTAATAGGCAGTGTACCCGGTCGTGTGTAGTGTAGTAATCGGTAAAGCCGAGGTCGTCCCAAGAGCTAAGTGTGATGGATTATTACTAAGTCTAGGTGCCACAGATTAATAATGGTTTCGATAGGGATTTAATTAATTAAACTACTAATGCAGAATAAAACAGAATAAAAGCAAATAAATGATAAAGGGAAATCAATAGAGAAGAGTGGTGCTAACCTAGTTAATCCTCCTAGCTAGTTATGTCTACATCTACTTACTTCCAATTACTTCAGGTGGGGCCAAAGTCGAGAGGACAGCATTTGGTCAATTCTCCCTAACCTATCAGCAAAGATGCCACCACAAGAGAAGTCAAGTGTCCCCTCATAAGTCATGTTGTTCCTGGTCTCCTAAGCCAAGTCATTAAGTACCACTACATGCTAGATTTATAATAGTGAATGCCAGGCCATAGGAACTTAGACACGCACCCCCTAACTCTTAAGTTCATCCAAACGATAGGTGATCAGTTGGTCAAATCGCACAAGTAGAAAGGGTCGTCAGTTGGTCATATCTTACCCTTCCCGTCTCAGTCCGCTCACCTAGGGGTCAGTTGGTCATATCTCCTAGGCAATTGGCCTCTACCGCCATTCAAAACTACCGAACCAAGGGTGGCTACCAATAAACTATGCATGCATACACTTAGAAATAATTATACGGAAGTAAAGTAAACGCAAACAAAACAATTAAGGAATCATAACTAGGCCAGCACCAAGAGGTGCTTAGCCGCTCATATTAATCATGCAAACCAATTCAATATTCAAAGGTACGAAATACATGAATTGAAAGTAAAAGAAATATAAAATGCTAATGCTTATCGTAGGGGAGTGATTTCTCCCTTGGAGACAGCTCCGTATGCTCCTCTAGACCTGCCTTGAGCTTTTTCCCACGTTTTCTGAATGATGTGTGTGGAATGGGATGATTAGAAATGCTGGAATTCGTGGGTTATTTATAGGCTAGATCTGGGTTACGGCGTAACTAATATAAGAGTTACGCCATAACCTTCTATTTCTTCGTATTTTGCACTAGATCTGCTGGTTACGGCGTAACCTTATGAGTGGTTACGCCGTAGTCTTCAATAAACTCGGTTACGTCATAGTAGATGCAGTAGTTACGGCGTAAGTATCGGCGGCGTGTAACCTCATTTGACCTAATATAGTTATGTCATAACCTTTGGGAAGAGTTACGCCATAACCTTCTGATAAGTTAGTTTTCTGAATCACGCAATAGTTACGGCGTAATGTGAGAGACGAGTTACGCCGTAACTTCTTCAAAGTAGCATACTGTGATAAATCTTTAGATATTTCTCTAGTTCCGCGTCTGTTTAGCTCTAATGCTCGTAATTTACCTGAAAGTGGAAAACAATGGAAAACAAGCGTAAATCCATATAAATGATATAAATTACAAGCATTATCGGGGGAAATTGACACTTAATATTCAGGACTATTTGATGTTATCAGCAAGCAAAAGTAATGGGAAGCAATTAAAATTACTAAATCTATGGTGCAAACAAGATATTACAATTAAGGGTGTAGATTAAAGTAAAAACGCAATTTACCTTAATACAAAAACGTATTCTAAAATGCAAATTATACTATTCTAACTCCTAAAAGTAAACTAATATTTTTTTAGAGCTAAAAAGGTGATTTAAAAATTATCTAAAATTAAAAACTAACTTTTTTGTTTTTTTTTATTTTAAATGAATTAAGAACTATTTTTGTATTTTTAAAATTGAATTAAAGAGCTAAAAATTATGAAAACTTGCGAGAAAATTACCAAACTATTTTCCAAAAATCTAAACTAACTAAAAAGAATTTTCAAAACTGAAATTGTATTTTTCTGACTTTTTCTCAATGTTTTATGAATTTAAAACTGAATTAAACTAATTAAATATCTAGAAAATACTATTTTAACTAAGAAAAATCTAGAAAAATATTTTTTGTGACTTTTTGATTTATCTAAAACTAATAAAATTGAAATTATATTTTTGTGAGACTTTTCTGATTTATTTCAATTATTTGCTATTTAAAAAGGCTATAAACTGAATTTAATGCTACAAAATAAGTAAATGAGCTAGGAAAATTATGAAAAATTACAGAAAGTTCTAACTATTACTGAAAAACTATGAAAATTACTAAAAGCAACCAATGAACAAAGATTAAGCTACTTGGAATGCAAACTGATGTGAAAAGCTATAAAAGATAAGCTAAAAGCTAAATTGAACCACTAGAAGCTACTAGCAACTAAAGTTAACCAAATCTAACCAAAAACCTAATGAAACTAGATAAGACCAATTAAGCTGAAGCTAATAGCTATAAAGAATTATTACAGATTTGAAAAACTTTCAGCAAACAGTTCTAGATACCCTACTTGCAGCTTATAAATATGCTGGAACTGAGAACCAAGAATTGAAACCTCAAGATGAAATGGAAAAGTACATATTAACCAAATTTGAGCTTAAATGGAACTAATATGAGCTACTTAGAAACAAAAGAAAAAGTAGTATTGACCTCAGTTGATGCTGTTAAGAAACACAGGACAGTTTTTAACAAACTTACCCACTTTGAGCTCTAGTTTAACTGACTTAGAAAATTTATGAAAATAATCTAAAAATACTTTTATAAACACCACCAACCAGAGAAGATAAATCCAGAATTTCACTTGATTTGAACCAAAATTGAGTGAATTAAAATATAGAAATAACAGCAATCAGAAAATGAAAAGAGATTTTTAACTTTTTGAGAAACTTTGCAATTTGACTTTAATGAACTTTTTAAGCTTCTAATTCATTCTAATTGATGTTATAAGCTATAATGGAACTTAATTAAGCTATAAAAACTAACTCTACAACTAAATGCAAGCTTGTGCAAACTATCTCCTAACTGATGTGCAGATTGAATGATTTCTATATTGATTTTGACTATTTATCAAATGCAAGTACTATTTAATGCTATTATGAACCTAAATTAACCTATATGAGACTGTTTCAACTAAAATTAACCACTATACTATCTTCTAAAACAGATTTAATCAATCATCAAAACACTACTTCTAAACTGATATGCAGAATTGTCAAAGATAATCAATAAACTAAGCATAAACACTACTTAACTCAGATTACAACTATCAACTTAGATCTAATTGATGAAATATTGAAAGCAAATTTCACCTCAAACCATGAGCTAACAGATAATGCAGACTATGATAGATGTGAACAAATATGAATGCAGAAATGAGAAATGGGACAAATGATGTTCAAATCAATCAAAATAAGCTAACAACAGATCAAATAAGCTAATAAGACAAACTATGAACTAATTCTATCAGATCTATAATAATAGAACAGTAAATATGCAATATCAAGCTAAAAATATAAATAACTCACTTTGGACCCTAGCTAAACAAGGGCACCAACTCAATGGCAGCTACAAGCTCCAGCTTATTCAGAGAATAAGCTGGTAAAAGTCCCTTTGGCCAATCCCTTGCGACCACTTCCAAGCTTTCCACAAAATGCAAAGGTATTTTGATTTGGACTGTTTTTGTGTGATCTAGATGTAGAACTGATTATGAAACTGTAACAAGCATACAATAAGGTATAATGAGCTTATGTAAGCTTAATCTTCAAAGAAATAAAGCTCAATGAAGCTTTGAATCTGATTTGGACACATTTTTATATTTTTCAAGTATTTCTCTAAATTTTTTTGTGATTTTTGATTTGAGAAGATAACAAACTGAGTTAAATGGTAAAATAAACTAACTATACTAAAATAACAACTAATAAGCAATTGAGATGAATTAAAACAGTAACTAAGATTTGTTGAGGAATTGTACTCTAAAAATAAACTTTCATTAACTAAAACTGATAATAAGCTAGGAGTTGAAATACAAAATTACTTGAACATTTGGAAACATATTTAAAAATAGAATATAACACTACAATTTTACTACTCCATTCTACACACTGCTCTTGTGAATTCGTGGGGTTTTTATAGCTGATGAAGAGCCTTGGAAGCTTCAGGAAGAGTTGATATTGTGCTTCTTTCACTGAATCTAAACCTTTGATCTTAATCCCATCAATCAATCAGTGATCTCAGCCCTTAATTTGATATACCACGCACCAACAGCCAATGGGAATGCACCTTGGCACACGGATTGCCAAGGTGGCATTCCCATATGTCAGGCTTTGTCAGATAAAGTACCTAAAGTACCCTTAATTGTAGTAATTTTCCCAATTGATCGAAGGGTAAATTAGGGTTCTAGGATTCTGGGTAAATTGGGGAAAGAATAGGCGGGTTAATTTGTTTGGTTTATTTTATTATTTTTGACTTTATTGACCGGTAATAAATAGGTAGGGTTCACGTGGGTTTTGACAAGGAGGTCATTTGGTGAGAAAGGGTTCATATGGCTTTGAATTATGATTGGTCAGGTTTGTTATGAAGGGTTTAAAATTGATTTGAACTCATGGGATTTATTTAAAGGTTTAAAGTGAAAAGGTTTATTATTAAAGGGTATGAATTGTCAATTTGTGAAAGTAAAAGGGAATTTCGGAAACTTGGACACGAGGGTATTCAAGGTATATTTTGCCAATCTGAGAAAGATGAGGGACCATTTCTGTCAATTCTAAAACTTCAAGGGTAGATTCTGTTAATCTTTGAAACTTGAGGGACTAAATCCATAGTTTCTTCAAAGTTGATCCAAACTTTCAAAAATCATCCTTTGAGCATCAAAAACTTCAAATTCACTCAATTCTAATTTCCCGGCTCCAGCTTTAGCACTCTCTTCCTTTTCGTGCTCGGTTTTTGTCTGATTTGTCTTTCTTTTCTGTGTTTTGCCATATCCGTAATTGCACATGCATAAACTCAAGAAACCAACAAATATTAGGCATAAACGGCTCTTTTCTGGTTATTTTGGGTCTATTTTGGTAAAGAAATGGTGTGTGTTTTTGCACATACCAAAA
Organism: Chrysanthemum seticuspe; assembly: GCA_019973895.1. Lineage (NCBI taxonomy): Eukaryota > Viridiplantae > Streptophyta > Magnoliopsida > Asterales > Asteraceae > Chrysanthemum > Chrysanthemum seticuspe. The sequence continues at coordinate 236,077,092 of BPTQ01000008.1, read as the reverse complement.
TACCCCAGACTAGAAGATTGTCGTGTCCTCACGCAATGTAATCAACTCACGCTTCTAAAACTAAGGATTTCAACCTCTTTCTACTAAATCTATGAAAAGTAGCAAAGATTCCTCAAAAGAGATTAAGAAACCATTAATTCTAAAAACACCTCATTTGCCTTTTATTTCACATATAGATATTACGATTAAGCACATTCAAATTATGAGTGACGGTTTGTTGAACTTTCATGTCGATCAATAACTTCAACATTTTTCAAAAGAAATTTTTAGGATCATGGAGTAGGAAACACAACTCAGCGAGGAGTGACCATACGGATAGAATACATCGTCCCTGATTTTTCACAAGTCCCCAAACTAAGCGTAAAATCGAAATCATTGTTAAGTATGATTTTAGATGCTAACACTACCCATGGAAGTTACTTGTGTAATTACCTTTTGCTCCCATTTTCCTATTTTCCTCTATTTATTTTATTTTTGGTGAGAAATGAATTTCTTCAATTTTCTCGTTTCGATAAGTTTTATTCCTATAAAGATATGAAGCTAAGACGCTAATTAGTTTTCCATCTTCTCTCAAGAACCGTTGTCTTAAAAATGAGGTCCACATCAAGGAAATTTTATTCACTTATATTTTTGATTTTTTTTTCTTTTTTTTTTGGATTTATACTTTTAATTATATGAGCATGAACTACGGAGCTTCACGGGGTAATTCCAAGACCTTACACATTTCAGAATAAAGGATCCAAGGGCCGTTACGACGGAGAATTCCAAGACTCTAAGATTCATGAAATGAGGATCCCAGTGTGTTAAACCAAGACTTCACACAATCCCGGTTAGAGGTCCAAGGGCCGGCGTAAGAGGGTAGCCAAGACCTAAATGCTTACTTTCGAAATAAGGGTCCAACGGTCCGATCTTGAACCACAGCTCATAACTTAACTTATTACTTATTACTTTATTTATTACGAGACCTTGATGTGTACCCAATTTTTAAAACAAGGATTCTTTTAAAAAGATAAAGAACTAACTATCGCCAAAACCTAACATCTTTAATTATTTATTCACAAATATGGGGTGAGACAATTTTATGGAAGCAAAAAGCCACAAGTGCCTTCGATGGGCTCTAAAGAGAACCATCTACCCACGCTTAGCATCCAAACTCATAAGTAGCTCTATCATTCCTCGATCTCCGCAAATTTAAAATCTCAAATAATGAGATCCGCGGATGCTTAGCCGATAATTTAATTATCTATGGTTAAGGGAACAAGCTAGGGCTCAACACGCCCGGTCAAGTCAGAATTCTATTCCTACTCTCACCAGCCGAAAGTCAACAAGGTGTCAAAACATATATTAACTTAGCAAATGCTTCGTCAAATAATCTCAAGTCTCGCATTTTTAAAGTCACTTATTAGAAACTAGCAAATTCTTTTCAAAGCTTCGCATATCTAAAATCACTTAGGGAAGCTTGCAAACTCTTGGCCTTGTGAGCTAGAATCACATTTTATAGCCTCTTGTCTAAGCAATTAGCAAATAATTTTTCAAGAAAACGCATATTTAAAGTAACTTCTAAGAGACTCGCAGAGACTTTTCAATCATAAAACTAGCAAAAGCTTACAAAAAAAATTTAATTTTTCACATTTTTTCAATTTCTAAGGAAAAATGGGGTTGCGAGAGTACACGACAAAAACAAGCAAGTGCGGTCAAATCAAATCGAAGATTACCCACCCCAGACTAAAACGAAACATTGTCCTCAATGTTTAAAGGCAAGGGTATCAACGAAAATCTAAAAGCCGTTTATTAAGTATGCTCAAAGATAAACGTTAGTCGATAAGATTTCGGATATCGGATTTCCATCTGCATCGATCATGAAACTCGAGTGGAGAAAAGACAAACTTCGAGTACGAGAGTCTTCATATCGAGAAAATCCTAGTCAAAAACATTACAAATAACCAAACACGAGAAATCGAAGAGGCTAACCCCTTCACATCACTTATTAGAAGAAAATAGAAAGAAGATAGAGATAAGCATGGGGTGCCTCCCACGAAGTTCTACTGTTTTTTATCACTGAGACGCTAGCTTGACTCGATCCTGAATTCACTTGTCCATGGTGAAAGTTTGGAGATCCGGGACAACCATAGACGCGATGTCCCCTCCAAAGTAATGCTTAACACGATGACCATTCACCTTGAAATTTGGGCCTTTGGGCTGAGATAGCTTTATAGTTCCATACGGGAAAACTTGAGCTACGGTGAATGGTCCGGACCAACGGGGGGTTTTGAGTTTGCCCGAGAATATCTTTAATCGAGAATTAAAGAGGAGAACATGATCACCAACGTTGAAGACGCGGTTTTTGATTTTAGAGTCATGAATCCTCTTATTCTTCTCTTTGTAAATCAAAGAATTCTCATAAGGGGATCCCGAAGTTCATTTAATTCATTCAATTGAACTTTACAATGATCGCCCGCGGTCTTAAGGTCAAATTTCACATGTTTCAGGGCCCAATATGCCTTATGCTCGAGCTCTATGAGCAAATGGAAAGCCTTTCCATACACCAACTTAAATGCGGTGCCCCCAATGGGTGTCTTGTATGCGGTGCGGAAAGCCCATAATGTATCATCTAACTTATCGGCCCATGAAGCTCGGTTCTCTCCTACGGTCCTTTCTAAAATCCTTTTCAAACCACGATTGGAAACCTCAACTTGTACACTTGTTTGCGGGTGATACGCGGTAGAAAGACGGTGTGTAACTCAATATGTAGACATAACTTTCGCAAATTGTTCATTACAAAAATGGGTACTTGCGATCACTGATTATAGCATGAGGTGCTCCAAATCGGAAAACAAGTTCTTCAAAAACTTAACAACCACTCGGGCGTCATTGGTGGGTAGCGCCTTCGCTTCAACCCATTTGGACAAGTAGTCGACGGCCACGAGGATATACTTATTACCCTTAAACGTCGGAAATGGTCCCATAAAATCGATGCCCCAAACGTCTAAAATCTCGCAGACTTGAATTGCATTTTGCGGCATATCATCTTTTTGCGAAATCTTCCCTTGACGCTGGCTTGAGTCACATGACTTAACCAAATCATGGGCGTCTCGATATATGGTCGGCCAATAAAACCCGGAATCAAAAACCTCTTTTGGTGGTGTAGCTTGCACCATAATGGCCTCCGATGGGTCCATTGTGGCAAGCATTAAGAATATAAATGGCCTCTTGACCATGAACACACAGCCGGATTACTTGATCCACACAAATCTTAAACAAGTAGGGGTCATCCCAGAAATAATGCTTAACATCCTTAAAAAACTTTTTATTTTGTTAGGACGACATCTTTTTCACAATGAAATTCGCCGCATGGTAATTTGCAAAGTCGGCAAACCATGGGGTATTAGGATCTTTCTTAGCAATCATACCAAGTGTCTCAAGTGGAAATGTTTCCGTGATCTCCTTTTTCTCGAGCATACTTTGATGGGGATTCTCAAGTCTAGATAAGTGGTCGGCAGCAAGGTTCTCCGCTCCTTTTTTGTCAAGAATGGTAACATCAAATTTCTGAAGGAGGAGAACCCACTGAAGTAATCGGGGCTTAGAATCTTGCTTTGCCAAAAGGTACTTAAGGGCATAATGGTCGGTATACACTATGGTCTTCGATAAGACAAGGTAAGGTCTAAATTTCTCAAAAGCATAAACTACGGCCAATAATTCTTTTTCAGAAGTTGTGTTATTATGTTGGGCCTCAGATAATGTCTTACTCGCATAGTGTATGGGTTGAAAATTTTTCGATTTTCGTTGCCCCAAGACTGCCCTAATTGCGTAATCACTTGCATCACACATAAGCTCAAAGGGTAAATCCCAGTCGGGGGCAACTAAGATCGGAGCCTCGGTTAATTTCCTCTTAAGTATGTTAAAGGCTTCAATGCATTCATTAGTGAAGATAAACGGAGCATCCTTTTCGAGGAGATGGGTCAGAGGGCGGGCTATCTTAGAGAAATCTTGAATGAAACGGCGATAGAAACCGTCATGACCCAAAAAACTCCAAATACCTTTGACGGTGGTGGGATGAGGTAACTTAGCAATAACGTCGACTTTTGCTCGGTCGACCTCAATCCTTGATTTTGATATCTTATGGCCGAGGACAATGCCCTCTCGAACCATGAAGTGGCACTTCTCCCAATTCAAGACCAAATTGGTGTCTTCACACCTTTTGAGCATGTGGTCTAGATGAGAGAGGCAAGAAGTGAAAGAATCTACATAAACTGAGAAATCGTCCATAAACACCTCCATAGTCTTCTCGATCATATCGTGGAAAATCACCATCATGCACCTTTGGAACGTGCCGGGAGCATTGCATAAGCCAAATGGCATTCGTCGGCAAGCAAACGTTCCATAAGGGCAAGTGAAAGTCGTCTTCTCTTGATCTTGTGGGTCGATCAGAATTTGGAAGTAACCTAGAAAAAACCATCGAGAAAACAATAGAACTCATTCCCCGTTAGACGTTCGAGCATTTGATCCATAAAAGGTAGCGGGAAATGGTCTTTCCTTGTTGCATCATTCAACTTCCGGTAATCAATAAACACCCTCCATCTGGTGACGAGGCGTGTGGAAATCAACTCATTATCTTCATTCATCACTACGGTCATTCTGCCTTTCTTCAGAACACAATGGATAGGGCTAACCCATGAACTATCTGAGATCGGGTAAATGACTCCGGCGTCAAGGAGTTTTAGAACTTCCTTTTTGATGACATCATGAATTTTCGGGTTAACCCTTCGTTGTTGTTGTATGACGAGTTTGTAATCATCTTCCATTAAAATATTGTGAGTACAAAAATGTGGGCTTATGCCCATAATGTCGGAAATCTGCCAAGCGATAGCACTCTTATGTTTTTTAAGGACGGCCAAAAGTTCGGTTTTCTCCTCATCTTTCAGATTTTTAGCAATAATGACGGGAAACTTGTTCGGTTCTTCAAGAAAAGCGTATTCAATATGAGGAGGTAAATCCTTGAGCTCGGCTTCTGGAGGATTTTCATTTGACGTTTGTACTTCTTTGAGTTCTTCAATCGTGATTTCTTTTGGAGGGAGTGACGGTGATGGATCTTCATTTAGCAATTGTTCAAGATAAAGAATATTTCCCTCCGAATCATAAACACCATCATCAATTACCGGTGGAATCGATTCATCAATAGCAAGAAATTCATCTATCTCTTCCAAAAAGAAGTCACCTCCCTCAAACAGAGTAAGAGAGGGGGAAGAGTCGGCAATGATTGGATCAGAAAGTTGTTCAGAAATTAGTTCAGAAATTAGATTAGAATGTGAATCAGAAGTTTCAACAGAAGGGGTGGAATTTCCAAATTTGGAATTGTTAGCAAAACCGAGAACCTCTTGAGCGTACTCCTCACAAGAAACATCAATAACATTGATTCGATTGATGGAAGCATCGTCGAAATTTGAGGAGTACCTCGACGTTTGATTAATGTTAAACGTTACAGCTTCTTTGTTCACTCTCAACCTAATCTCTCCTTCGAACACATCAATTAAGGCACGACCGGTCCTCAAGAAACATTTCCCGAGAATGAGGGGTACTCGAGGGTCGGCATCAAAATCGACTACAACAAAATCCGCGGGAAAATGGAACTTCCCCACTTTGATGAAAACATCCTCGGCTATACAGATTGGGCTAGCTCGAGGGTCAAACACGTTGGGGAAAATTCGGGCAATGAAAGCTTCTTGTATATCGATAATGGCATTAGATTGATACTCGCGCCAAGATCGGCCAAGGTGGGGCACTAAACGATTCCTTGAAAATCACACGGAATGAGAAATTTGTCGGGGTCACCTAAATTTTCGGGAAGTTTCTTGAGGATAACCGCCGAACAATTTGTTAGGAACATGTTTTATTATAAAGTGTAGGTCATTTCATTTGTAATAGGTCGTTAATAAATATGGTTTATAAATGTTTGTAATTGATTTCACAGCTCATGTAGTAAGCCCATGAGCTGTGATAGAAGGTTCTTCTAGAACCAAGGGGAAACACCCCTACTTATGTAAACACTATAAATACCCCCTCCCTTGAAGGGAGAGGGTTGTTGGTTCTAATTGCAATTATCATTTTCATTAATCATTCATTAGTTCCTTCCACTTTCTCTCACTAAAACTTTCTCTCTCTAGAAATACATATTGTTGTGATAAGATGGTGACCTAACAAGTGGTATCAAGAGCCAAGGGATAGTTTAGGTTAATATTGATTAGATTTAATAGAAATCCGTACTTAAAAACGTGTTTTAGATTGAAATTTATGGATTTTTTGGACTAAATACGTGTTTCAGCGAGTTTCTGCGAGTTTCTTATGAGTTTCTGCGAGTTTCTCATTGAAGTTCTGCGAGTTTCTGTTTGAATTTCTGCGAGTTTGCAGTTCTGCGAGTTTCTGTTTGAATTTCTGCGAGTTTCTTTCTGCGAGTTTCTTTCTGCAAGTTTATTTCTGCGAGTTTATTTCTGCGAGTTTCTTTCTGCGAGTTTCTTTCTGCGAGTTTCTTTCAGCGAGTTTCTTTCAGCGAGTTTCTTACAGCGAGTTTCTTTCAGCGAGTTTCTTTCCAGCGAGTTTGGATTTCTACAAGTTTGGCTTTCTTCTACTGATTATTTCTAAACAACCTCAACCTTACTTATCCTTAACGATTCACATCAATCAACAATTATGTCTCAACCACCATCCTCTAACTATTTTCCTTAAATCTTTAACTGAACTGGTAACGTGTATTAACGGACCACATTCGTAACCTCCTGCTCATAGGTTTGGTCGAAGTACTTAGCTAACGACTGATCATTGTCGAAGCGTGTAAACTCTTTTGGTTCTAACAACAACTCTCTATACAACTTGAACAACTCCTCCAACACTTTCAACACCTCATACAACAACTAATTTAACAACAACTATTTAACGAACAACAACTAAGGTAACAACTACAACACCTGACTCAACACCAACAACAACAACTAATTTTCACATTCCTTTTATCAATCTCCTACCACCAACTCTGTATTAACAACTAACTACACTTAGCAATTCCTATTCATTCCAACTCCAACAAATCTTTATTAGTCATCTTCTTTCGGTTTGAACATCTTTAGGTTTGAGCGACCTTTCTTTGAGCGACTTTCTTTGAGCGACATTCTTTGAGCGACTTTCTTTGAGCGACTTTCTTTGAGC
>BPTQ01000008.1:235878901-236068961 GCA_019973895.1 Chrysanthemum seticuspe | reverse complement strand
TGGACTCTATCTGGCAGACACAGTATCAGTGAAACTCAGCAAGGTTTTATGGCAGATACTCTCTCAGATGATGAATATGAAGATTTGGAAGCAAATGCTGCAGTTGTTTTGATGGCAAATATGCAAGAACATCATATCAGTCAAACAGCGAATGGACCGGTCTATGACACAGACGGTCTATCTCAGGTACCTGACACTGATATATGCCTCATAAATGCAATTGTGTCTGCATCTGCATCTGATGAGCAACAATTTGTTCAACATGAATCATTATTTAATCATAATGAAGTTGATCAAATTAACCCCGTGGTTACATTTGATGACCTAAGTGATGATGAGAATAATGAGCATATTGAACAGAGTGAAGCAATTCATGGTCCAGATTCAGAATATCTGACTTCATTACTTCTGCCATTGCAAGCCCAAACTGAAAAATGTAATGAGATAAACCAAAACCTTAGGGCTGAGATTACTTCCTTGACTGTTGAACTTGAGAGTTGTCGAAAACGGATAAATGATTTTGAAACTAAAACCACCCGAGAAACAAGTTTTGAAGTGGCCTTTCAAAAATCTTACGTTAACGAACAAAATCTTCAACATCAGATGCACGAAATTGTCGCGTCAAATAACGAAAAGATTTCTAAAATTGAACAAGAAAAGTCTGAACTTCAGGAAAACATTGAAAATCTTCAAATGGAACTTTCCAATACTAAACAAGATTTTTCAACAAGTCGGTCAAATTTTTTTGAATTCAAAAAGAAATCCAAGAAACGCATTGATGATCAAATCAAGGAAATTCTTCGATTGGAAAGACGGTTAAAAGATTTTGGCACTGTTGTATATAAGATTGGCCACTCAGTAAAACAGATTGAAATGTCAACTTTACTTCCGAGTCCCGATGACTCAAAACGTTTTGCTCTTGGGTATAATCACCCACGTTTTCTTCACACAGCTCTCAAGGAAATGCCCGAATTGTATAGTGCTCAATGTCTTTTAGATCCAAGCATGCAACTTGTTGTATTTGATTGTGAGGAACAATGGGCACAAGATGATCGAAGTCGCTTAAACTTGCGACAAAATGGAATTTTACCATATGATTACACAAGAGAAAATGCTTCTTACAAACTGAATGTCATTTCAACACCATCGTATAATCTTTCTGAATTAACTGGGGCATCTTGCGTAGAAGGTCCCGTTCACAATGTTGCACAAATAAATGGTCCTTTACCGTTCTCTTTGCAAAAGCAACTCATTGCCAAAAAATCCTAAATCTTGTTTAGTATTACGGTACTTTCAAACGTTTATGGAAGATATTTCTTTTTTAGAAACGGCAATTGAAAAAAATTCTGAGTTAAAAGCATCTAATTTTCAATCCGCTTATGCAAGAGAGCAAAGACAAATGTTTCAAACCCAAATTTCACCTCATGTCGCACATTTGCGTCTGTGTGCAACACACTGGGAAAGGGAACTTCAACAAGAGGTGACTTCAATGATTGAAGCTTTTAACACACTTGAAAACTCAGTTTCACAAGAACAATACAAAAACCAAGATCTTCAAAATGCCTTTGATCAATTGTTAGAAGATGCTCTTTCTGCTAATATTGCTTCTGTGGTTATATATTGTGAATTTGCTTCTGTGAATGATACTGTGTTAACTGCTGAGAATCTCAATATGGTTCAAACGTTGGAAATGGACAATCAGATGTTAAGACATGAAATTGAGAAATTAAAAGAGGAAAATGAGAAAATGTTTTCACAAAATGATGATGTCCAATCTAAGCTTTCAATGGAGATTTCTGAACTTAATCGAAGACTTCAATGGTGTCAGTCTAAGATAATTGAATCTGAACTTGCTTTACAAAAACACATGGAAAAGGTGTTTTTGGATCAGTCGCGAATTTCAAAAGTCGAATTTCTTGATGATGAAAATGCATCGTTAAAATGTCAAATTTTCAAATATGAACAAGAGATTGCACAAGTCAAACAGGAATATAAAACGATTTTTGATTCTCTTAAAACTGTTCGTTCTGAAGCGTCAAAAGAACTTGATCACCATGTTGAATACACTCGACAAATGTTGGGTGAACAAGGAAGACTAAATTCCATAATTCAGGATCAAAAACACATCATCATTGAGCTTAAAGAAAAGCAAGCTACACAAAAATCTAGCAAGTCTAGTAACACAAATGTGCTTGCTCCTGGCATGTATATAATTGACAAATCTCAGGAAACTAATTTGATTTCTTCCACTTCTACAGGAATAGTTGTGTCCACTAATGTTAGAAGATCCGAGAAAAAGAGACAAAAAGAAAATACTAGGATCTCGCAACATAGGAAGAGCACTCGTCAGACATCAGAAGTAGAAGTTCATCTTAGGAAATCAAATAAAAATCATGTTGCATCTGCTTTAGATTCAAATTTGGCAACTTGTAATTCTAATGTCAGTGTAACGAATGATAAGTCTGTAAACGTTTCAAACGTTAATGCTTCTTGTGTTTTCTGTCGTAATAGTGTGATGTTTGGTAATCATGAAAAATGTGTTGCAAATTTTCTGTTAGCTCGCTCTAAGAAATCTATAACTGGCCCTCCCTCTAGGTCCCCCATAGTTGTAAAATCAAATTTAGGGAAGGTGCACAGTGTATTTTCTGAGAAATCTGTAGACACACCCATTGCTGCAAACACATCTCCTAAGAAAGTGTACTCACCTAGTGATTTCACTAAGACCAAAGCGAAAACTAATTGGTTATGGCAACAATGGTTGCAGCGTACCTCAAGTTTTAAATGGATTCCTAAATGTGCAAATGTGTGTAACACTAACATAATGGAACCCACTAACTCTTTGGGTTCCACTGCTTCTATCATACCACCTTCGTTGTCTTCGTGTGTTGCAGGTGATTCAACTCGTTCTGTGGATTGTTGATAGCGGATGTACCCGGCAGATGACAGGCAATCTAAAGCTGTTAGTAAATTTTGTTTCAAAGTTCATCGGTACTGTCAGATTCGGGAATGATCATTTTGCTGCAATAATGGGATATGGAGATTATGTTAATGGAAACATAGAGATCAGTCGGGTTTATTATTTTGAAGGTCTTGGACACAATCTTTTCTCAGTTGGACAATTCTGTGATGATGATTTGGAAGTTGCGTTTCGCTCCAAAACATGTTACGTACGTGATTTGGAAGGACATGATTTACTCACCGGCAATCGGAGCACCAATCTTTATACGATTCCTATGTCCGATATGATAGCATCTTCACCGATTTGTCTTCTCTCTAAAGCAACTTCGACAAAATCATGGTTATGGCACAAAAGGCTTTCTCATTTAAACTTCAAAACAATGACTGAACTTGCTCGTCATAAGTTGGTTGATGGTCTTCCAAGGTTCCGATACACCAAAGATCATTTATGTTCGGCTTGTGAACAAGGCAAGAGCAAAAGATCTAACTTTCCCTCAAAACCAGAACCAAGTTCTCAACATGTTCTTAATTTGCTTCATATGGACTTATGTGGCCCCATGCGTGTACAAAGTATGAATGGTAAATGATACATTCTGGTTATTGTTGATGATTATTCACGATGGACTTGGGTCTATTTTCTCCGCGCTAAAGATCAAGCTCCAACAATGATTATCACCTTTCTCACAAAGATTCAGGTTCAACTCAAAAACACTGTCCGCATTATAAGAACAGACAATGGAACTGAATTAAAAAATCAAACACTTCGTGCTTATTTTGAGAAAGTTGGAATCACACATCAGACCTCGATTGCTCGTACTCCTGAACAAAATGGTGTTGTTGAAAGACGAAACCGAACGTTAGTGGAGGCTGCCCGAACGATGTTAATTTTCTCACAATTACCGAATTTCTTATGGGCTGAAGCTGTCTCAACTGCATGTTTTACTCAAAACCGTTCCATCATTCATATGCGCCATAATAAAACTCCCTATGAGATTGTTCACAACCGCAAACCAGATATCAGATATTTTCATGTTTTTGGTGCACTTCGCTATCCGAAAAATGATCGTGATGATATTGGTAAACTTCAGCCGGAAGCTGACATTGGAGTGTTCATTGGTTATTGTGAAAATTCGAAAGGATTTAAAATTTGGAATTGTCGAACTCGACAAATGATGGAAACCGTTCATGTCAACTTTGATGAGCTTACAGAAATGGCTTCTGAGCAAAACCGCTTAGGACCCGCATCCAACCGTCTAAACTTTCCTTCTTCATCAGCTATTCCACCCATGGAATTCACTCGTCAACAATTGGAAACTTTGTTTGCTCCTCTGTTTGATGAGATTCCCGAAAGTAGTGCTCCAGATGTATCGACTGTTTCCGCTGCACAACCTGATAATATTCCGATACCCGATACACCTGCTCCAACAACAACAACTGTTGCACCAGATGCACCGCTGAATGATTCTCAATCAACAGAAGAACACATTGCATCCAACACTGATACAGCTGATGAAACACAAAATCAAGAAGTACCCGCACCCGCAGATTATGATGGAAATGCTTTCTTCAATCCATTTGCTCCAGCTCCAACCATTCCTGACATTGGCGAGTCATCCTCACGCAATTTGGATTCTTCTAATATGCATGAAACATTCAATCATCACCCTTCGACACATAAATGGACAAAAGATCATCCCTTAGTAAATGTGATTGGCGATCCTTCTAACCCAGTCATGACGAGACAACGACTTCATAATGATGCTGAAACTTATGTTTATGCACTCACCGTTTGTCAAGATGAACCACGAAACATCAAAGAAGCTATGACATATGACAATTGGATTGAATCAATGCAAGAAGAGTTGAATCAGTTCAAACGTCTCGAAGTTTGGGAACTTGTTCCAAGACCAGATGGACTTTATGTCATTGGACTCAAATGGATATGGAAAAACAAACTAGATGCTGAAGGCAATGTTATTCGCAACAAATCTCGTCTTGTGGCTAAAGGATATTCTCAAGAAGAAGGAATTGATTATGAAGAATCGTTTGCACCAGTAGCTAGGCTTGAAGCTGTACGGATATTTCTGGCATATGCTGCCCACAAGAATATCACGGTTTATCAAATGGATGTGAAAACGGCGTTTCTGAATGGTCAACTCCGTGAAGAAGTTTATGTGGGTCAACCGGAAGGATTCGTTGATTCAGAACATCCTAACTACGTGTACAAGCTCAAAAAGGCTCTTTATGGTCTTAAACAAGCCCCAAGGGCCTGGTACGACAAACTGTCAAAATTTCTTCTTGCTAATCAGTTTACCAAAGGAACTGTTGATCCAACATTTTTCATTCAACGTCACGGGGAGGATATTTTGATTGTTCAAATTTATGTTGATGATATCATTTTTGGTTCAACACATAAAAAGTACTCAAACGCTTTTGCAAAATTAATGAAACAAAACTTTGAAATGTCCATGATGGGTGAACTAAAGTTCTTCTTAGGACTTCAGGTTCATCAATCTCCCCGTGGCATATTTCTAAATCAGTCCAAATATGCTCTTGAAATCTTAAAGAAACATGGAATGACCAGTTGTGATACTTATAACACACCTATGTCTGCAACTTCACCAAAGCTGGACGCTGATTTACATGGGAAAGTGATTGATCCTACAAAATACCGAAGTATTATTGGGTCTCTCATGTATCTAACAGCCAGCAGACCTGACATTGTATTTGCTGTATATCTTTGCTCCCGTTATCAGTCAAGACCAACTGAAAGACACCTCAATGAGGCTAAAAGAATCCTTCGCTACGTAAAGGGAACCATTCACTTGGGTATCTGGTATCTGAAGGATTCTGGCTTTGCTTTAATCGCATTTTCAGATGCTGATCACGCAGGGTGTTTAGATACACGAAAAAGTACATCTGGTGGTGTTCAGTTTCTCGGAGATAAACTTGTGTCTTGGCAGTCAAAGAAACAAGACTGTACATCCTATGTCATCAACAGAAGCAGAATATGTTGCCATTTCAGCATGATGTGCTCAGATTATTTGGATGAGATCAGAACTGATGGACTACGGCTTTGTATTCAACAAGATACCAATGTACTGTGACTCCAAGAGTGCCATTGCCATCTCCTGCAACACGGTTCAGCATTCCAAGTCAAAGCATATCGCTCTCCGATATCATTTCATCAAAGAGCATGTTGAAAAGGGTACAATTGAATTATACTTTGTGGGTACTCAATACCAATTGGCAGATTTGTTCACCAAAGCCTTGCCACCCGCAAGGTTTACTGAACTTGTCCATCAAATTGGCATGCGGTGTTTGACTCCAGAAGATCTGGAAAATTTACTCAAACGTTCTTAAAAAGTCAAACACCAAATAATATTTCTTTGTAAATACATATTTCAAAATCAAAATACAAAAATATAAAATCTTTACAAAATCAAAAAAGATTTTCCATTTCTTACTAAAAAAAAATAAAAAAAAAAAAAAAAAAAAAAACACATAGCCTAATAAATTTTTTCTGTGATGTTGAAATTTTCAAATAACATTCATTGATTGCAGTTTTTTTCTTCAAACCTTGAGCTCGAATTTTCACATGCATTTTCACATAACAGTTAATAATATGGTTACAATTCGGCTCAAGAAGGCTATCTCTCAAATATATTTCTGTATTTGAGGGGGAGTACTTTTGTTTAACGAAAACAAAATCTAATTCCACGAAAGGACCCTGTGGTACGCTTCAGTGCCTCAATCCTAATTAAAGGAGCGAAAGCTTCTTAACTGCTTGCAACACAAAATTTTTGTTCAAAATCAAATGTTCTTGAAATCTGTTTCTTCCCAAAGGAATTTCAAACACCTCAAAAAGCATATTTTAATCAACATGTTTTCAAAAATATCATACATATGCTATTTTTGAGGGGGAGAAATGTGATTAAAATTGTTGATCAGGAAGTTATGAAATCTCATAACGTGCTCGAATCAGTTATCACCAATGAATTGATGAACTTTGAAATGTCAGTAATCGAAAAGACTTGTGTCCAATGAAACTTGTCTTAGTAGAATATACCAATTCGAGACACTCTTGATTGACATGAACTTTGACAGGTCTAACCTCCTTTTCAAGGAGTGTTTACATCTTCAAGATAGTTATTAGAGCTAGTTGTCACCTAAAAGCTGATAATGGAACTCTTTAACTATACAACGTAACCGTGTCTCGCGGGGAAATGTCTATCAAGAGTCGATCAATTCAAAAGTGCGAGCTCTACCCTCACTGTGCAGATTTCAGTCAAAACTCATAAGCACATGTGGAGGGGGAGTATTTCTGAAAAACCAAAAACTCTCAAGGTGTTAGCAAAACATGTTTTTCATCAAAAACATCTTGAGAGATTTTCAAGAAAAGGTTTTGTGGCAACATAGGATAGTCATGGATTTAAAAGGTGACTAAGTTTAGGAATAAACGTCCTATGATCCGCCAGAGCCGGAGGGATCTACCCAAGGACACCACAAATAGTTAGTATTTAGAAGTCCTTAGGTATGATTAAAAAAAAGGAGAAAATGAGAATCGGAGAAAGAAGGAGTTGAAGAATTAAAAAGAAAAAGTTAAAGAAAAGGGTGAAATGAAATAGCCCTCCAAATTATTCAACTTAGGGCAGACACCGGGTTCAATTCATATGCTACTGGTTGTCACAAGATGACACTGGTATTAAAGACAAAGTCGTCATGGACCCAGTGACGCAATGCACTAAACCTTCTAAGCCACTCAAGTTCTCTCAAAAGAGCTTGTTTCATTCTCACAGGGAACCCTACGTAATCTATCGACTCTCTCTTAGAGATTGTTGGTATTGAAGAAGGAGACCCTCTCCCTAGTCTCCGCTTAGGAAAATCAAAGCTCACTAATCGAGTCTAAAGCCATGAGATTCATCAAAAGATCTCTTAGGAACACCTAATATCTCATCACTTGATTGTTCAAACAATAAGGACACAAGTGACATATTTCAGAGTCCTACGCAGATCTTAGCAATCTGCCAGAACATTTATGAGGGGATTCACAGTTGTGATCCTCAGTGATTGAATGGAAATTCCTGCCAGGGTCAACATCAAACAGCCCTGACAGCAGGTCACTTCGGTAACTCCTTGTGGGTTACGCTTAGTGTGTCTCAAACGGTCTACAGTCGTAGGGTGATGCTTTGGTGTACCTCATCGACTCATCTGAACTGTAGGTGTACTTCGGTACATCGTGTTATCTCACTTGTGGGACTCCAGTTCAGGAACAACCTTTGTAAGAATTAGAGTTGTGTTTTCACACTATGCTATTAACACTCTCGAAGTTCAAACTTGTAAGCGCTGGATTATTTCTAACCCATGTTTTATGTTTTCTTCTTATGGATGCTCGTGGGTGGAAAAGATCGTGCAGATTCTCCACATGCTCATACCAACATCAACACTAATTGAAGTTCTCTCAAAAGGCAACACAAAGTCAGAATGATTCTTCGTCAAAGTCAATGAATCTGCAAAGTTTAAAGACTTGAGAGCTACACAAAATTGGAGATTCAAAGTTAAAGAAGTATGAGTATGGTAGAGAAAGACAGAGAGACACCTTTACTTATGATGTTGATAAAAGGCAGAATTCACAACTGATCACAACAACAAGGACAAAGGACAAAGTTGCAAAGAAGTAAAGACGTCACAAGCTATGAACGCCAAAGAAGTTCAAGACGTCGAACGACCTAAACAAGACAACAAATGATGACCAACCCTTAGGGGGAGATTGTTAGGAACATGTTTTATTATAAAGTGTAGGTCATTTCATTTGTAATAGGTCGTTAATAAATATGGTTTATAAATGTTTGTAATTGATTTCACAGCTCATGTAGTAAGCCCATGAGCTGTGATAGAAGGTTCTTCTAGAACTAAGGGGAAACACCCCTACTTATGTAAACACTATAAATACCCCCTCCCTTGAAGGGAGAGGGTTGTTGGTTCTAATTGCAATTATCATTTTCATTAATCATTCATTAGTTCCTTCCACTTTCTCTTACTAAAACTTTCTCTCTCTAGAAATACATATTGTTGTGATAAGATGGTGACCTAACACAATTCTCATTCAGAGACGTTTTAGCAAGTTCATAAAGTTTTTCCTTGTTCCTAAGCAATCCCTTAATCGTAGAAGCAAGTTTAGACATCAAGAGAAGGGCATCCGCAAAACTGATTTCCACATTCAAGTCTTTGAAAATTTGAAAGAAAGTTTCCATTTGATGATTAGACTATTCACGAAGAGTTTGATCTTTTAGACGTGACGGATATGGAATAGACGGTTTCGGGTTAGATTTCTTCACATTAACGAGAGCATCTTCGGGCTCAAAAGTCAGGACAATCGTGGGTTGGACATTCACAGTACTTCCCTTATTAGTAGGAAGCATCGGGTCCTTTGTCACGCCGGTCTCACGGTCTACCACATGAGAGGAAGAAGAAGTAGTGGTAGGAACCGTGGGTCCATCGCAAGCTACACCACTTCGGGTGGTGATTGCTTTCATGTCACCTCTCGGGTTAGGAATCGTGTTACTTGGAAGAGTACCGGAACCCGAGGGCACATTCATTTGCTTGAAACTGCTCATTGATACGCGTACAACACGCGTTCGGGGTCAAAGAAACTTCTTTTTCGTCGAGCAAGTTTTTCAACACCCTAGGCAGTGAACCTAATTGTTGTAGTGTACTATTAGAGTAAGCCTCAGGAATTGATATCGTTCTCTAGGGGAATAGGAATGCTAGTGAGAAATTACTGCGCTAAGGTTGGGTTTGAGGAAGATTATTTTTTTATTCTTTTTTATATTTTTTAGAAAATTGAAAATTACGAATCTCAGGGTATTGGATTTGGGGGATTGGTATTTCTACCGATTACTCTACTTATCTAATTATCTAATTAAATAAGCTAAGGTGAGTGTAGTCTATGTCTATTGTTGTGTGCTCTTATGATGATATAAAGATGTGTTTACCTAGATGCTATTACTCTCTAGTTATCTCCTATTGATGGTTGAATTCTCACGTCCTTATTCTTAACGTGTTGTGTCTTTTAAGGTCGTAGGGTATGCGTTTTTCCCTAACTCTTTGAGACTACCTTAAGGTTATTGCCTACGAAATCTCTAGGATTCATAAACTAACTCTAAGTTTTCCTTTGGATGTTTAGCCTACAATAATTCTAGGTGATTATAAACTAATGTTCACAAAGATTACTCAAGCATTAAAAACACAACGAATGACCTATCGCAATACTAGGTCAATCACAATTAAGATAAGAGACAACGAATCAATATTCAATACCTAGGTTTCATAGATCTAAGCAAACACACAAGTAAATTAGCCGAACATGGAAAAAATGCAAGCATACACACAAACAATTGAAGACATAATTGAATTAATGAAGTAAATCACTTATCTTGTCGTAAAATAGGGTATGGAACCCTAAGATACTGAACAAGACAGCCAAAGTTTGGTTTAGGTTTTACTCCACAAAACTACCTCCCTAAAATTTTGAAAATTCAAATTCTATATATAGAGTTACAATATGCGATGGCGTCACTCTCTATTTGTGACGCCGTCAGATCGCCGCCATTATGTTTTCGTCTTGGCCACGTCAACATTGTGACGGCATCACCTTATTGTTGTGACACCGTCGGCTTCATCTTCTGACGCCATCGGGATCGAAATTAGGTCGTCTGAGTTGTGACGCCCTACTCTTTAAAACCTGATGTCGTCAAGTGCAAACTAGCAATTTGGCTACTGAGTCGTCACAAAGTGTGTTGCGACGGCGTCGCCATTTGGCTGTGACACCGTCACCTTCTGTTCCTGCAGCTTGAGTGTCTTGATTCATGACTTTGGCCATTTTCTTCATATATTCGCGCCTTTTCGTCCGAATAAGTGTCATTCCAGCAATTTGCCTTCAAGAGACCTAAAAAGTGAAAAGAAACGAAATTAAGCAGTAACGGATATAAAAGTGGTCGATTAAGGGCTTAAATGAAACCTCAAAAGTGTACCTTTTAAATCCTTATCAAATATCCCTACACTTGGTATTTGCTTGTCCTCAAGCAAATGTGCTATTAGCCAATTAATTTATAAGTCAGGGGTCATGAAGCATTAGTTTAGAACAATTCACAACACGTATAAGCCCCACAAAAGTCATAACAAGCACAGAAATTACATACTAGCACCTCACAAGTGGTGTTTGGATACTCTCATCTCTCGGGTGTATATGAAATATATCAAGTTGGAAATGGAATATAAACACTCATTAACCGGTCCTAGTACATAGATTACCATAGGCTAGAGACTACATGAAACCTCCATCGCTTTGGCGTAAGCACCTAGGAAAAACTATCCAAGAGGTTTTTTAAAGGGTTGTAACATTAGGCTTATAGTGAGGAAACAAAGGGTTTGGTGGGATAGGCGATTTAGTGGTGGCAAGTTAAAAATCTTTATGTTACAAGCACGAGAAGAATGGCGTTGCTAAGCCAAGACTCGACACTCTAAACTCTAAATAAATTGAAACAAACAAACATAAATTTAAAGATAGATCTAGGATGGTAGCCCGTATGTTTTATTTTACTTTTATTTTATTTTTTTTTCATACACTTTTACTCTACCATCCTCTACGATAACATCAAAATAATAAGGATTTATAGGCACATCCCTACACTTGAGTTTTTATTACTCTAACACTAATTTGAACCGAATTAAAAAGATCAAAACACTTGGAGTACATTATTATGTAAATAAAGGGAATTTGAATTTAACGTTTCTTCCCGTCACTTCATAAAATTTAACTTTTCCCATGAGTCCCAATCGTCCCAAAAACTGTGTACAAAGGATATGACTCGACTTAGCAACTTATGCAAGTAACTAGATAATTGAACTAAGGGTTTAGTATGATAACAATAATGCACTAAAAGTGAGTGCATACAAGGTAGGCTAAGGCGATTTGGGTGTACATTTGGGGGTGGATTGTAAACAATGCTTTTCATTGATATTCTGGAAAACTGAAACATCATGAGAACTGCGAAAAGGATAGGCTCTGAGGGGTTAACTAGGGGTATCGTGTACTAAAGATGAGTACAATGCAAGGGTGTGGGGGAATTACTCAACCGATGTGGAAGAATTAATTATAATACGGGTATCAAACAAGGGTTATCCTAATGCCTCTTATCATTTAGTTATTCCTAACTACACAAGTCTAGTCTCACTAGCGATCTCGGAATGCATCACAAAACAAGTTCTAGAATCTATTATACTACTGGTACACTCTCGAAGCATTAAAGTGGAATGCTTTAATTCCTACAAATCTAAGGGCGATCCTCACATTTTGGGTGAAATTTAAGTGGTAAAGGGTTTTGTGCTAGTCATATAACTTCCTATCCATGAGACGCTTTATTAAGACTAATGGCCCACTCCTACATGTCATGAAAATTTTAAATTTGGTGCCAAAATTACCTTAACCGATATTTCTCATGGTTTATTACACAAATGAAATTGGACAAGGCAAATAGTCAAGGATAAGCAAAGTTTCAAAGTTCTCGTTTTATTTTCCCTCCCTACACTTAAACTGAACATTGTCCCCAATGTTCCCCGAAAGTATCAAAGTTATGATAATGGAAGGTAATTAAAAACGAAAGAAACTAATCCTTGATTAGCTCGGTAGGATCTTTGTGGAATGTATGTTTACAGATTTTCTAGAAAATTAAGACCTGGAAAATTCCAAAAACTTATAAGTAGCACAAAAAACGAGAAAAAGTTAGAAGCTATTTCTACTCCTCCTGACGCCGTCAGGTTGCAATCCTGACGCCGTCAGGCTGCGATCCTGATGCCGTCAGGTTATCCTGACAGAAACTGGTCTGCGATTTTCTGGAAAAAAATTCTGAAAAATTTATATCTTTAGAATCTGGAAAAATTTCCTGCAAAACATCTATTATGACTCGATACAAGCATTTGATTCAAACAAACACAGATGTATATCTTTTTAATAATCGTAATTCTCATGTTCACGTTCTTTTTGAAAACGTGTGTAATCCTCCCTACACTTATCCCTTTTGTAAAATATCTTTATATGTAATTAAGACGAGGTTAAATACAAAATAAATCATTTTTACAAATTCAAACATGAGAATAAACAATCAATAAAAGATATACGACATATAAATAAACAATCCAACCCAACAAGTCATGGATAAATCACACCACAAAAAAATATACATACACATCAAATTGTTTCAAGTTCACCACATCGTCACAAAGTCAAGATAGTCTAGATTATTACATGCCCAAATAAAGTTGTTTCAACAACCAACCATAATTATCCATAAACAATCCACAAGCAAATACATGAGTCACTAGGGAGGCGGTCCATAACGGTAGTCATAACCAGGAGGGAGGTGGCCCAGGTATCCATAAGGCGGGTAGTCCTCCTCCCGCCCGGGGAATGGATCGATCTGCAGGTGTGGGTCAAGTTGATCGCGCATGGACAGATGTTGCATCTGTCTGACGGTATGATCATATATCCAGCTAGCCCTCTGATCCTGTTGCGCCATCCATGTGTCCATACGGCCCATCCACGCTCCCTGGTGGGCCTGCCAATCTCCACTGGACATGTGCCTGTAGGCGTCAGCGGAGCCTCCTGCTCCATCCCTCTACTGGTATGCTGGCATCAGCTGCTCGTCATCATCGTCATCATCACCAACCTGAACGTCGGGCTGAGCAAGGAACCATGCGTAGCCCCTACCATAATCCATGATGACATCCATAGCTTTTAGGGACTTAGCTCGGATGACCCTTGGCGCTGCCACCACATTGAGATACACGGGTACCTCCCCGGCCAAGATGCCCAAGGACTGAGCCAACCGGGTGACAAGCATACCACCATACACCCTATCCTCATACCTCACACCACTAGCAGTCCTCAAGTAATTGGCCAACCAGAATGGGATGTTACAGTGCACACCCTCGGCCAAAATGCAGTAGAGATAGAATAGATCTAGTAGAGTGACACGATGACTCGTGCCCTGGCACCCCATTATAATGAAAGTGAGGCAACAGTGCAGGAGCTTAATTTGTGGATCATGGATCTGTGAGGCGAGGGTACTCCCAATAACATACTCCTCGTTGGCTATTGTATTCCAAAACTGAATTCCTAACATGTCGTCCCTATGGGTAACCCCAGCTTCCAAGCCAGCCCTAAAAATATCGCTCTCAGCATCTCTTGCAGCATACAGTCCCACTCTCCTTCCAAACTCTAGTACCGACATAGCCCTCCATTCTTCACCCAACCAAAATCGAACCCCCTGAAACTCAATGTTATCCCGACATGAATTAATATCCATCAAAGAAGATGCGTGAAATTCATGCACCAGCTCGCCATACACGGGCTCACGCATCCTAAACAACCTTTCCCATTGGGGGTCAGTGAATTTATCCCTCCCAAAACTATTCCAAAATTCCCTAGCCATATCATGCTCCTCAAGAAATCCCCAATCCACAACGGCCCTCGAGTCAATGGTTTGATGAAGCAATTCATTGTAACGGGTTTGGTACTCTTTCTCAACAAATACTCCCCACCCAGCAATAGTGTCAGCCATTTTCTCCTGGGTACTAGAAGATTGTCCCCTTGTTCTCCTTGTTCTCTTGTTCATCTGAAACAGGAAATCAAAAAGATGGGGAACAAAGGAGATATTCATGCTGTTAAGGACGAAATCAGGAGGTTCTGATGATGTAGCAACAGAAGCCTGACGCCGTCACACCAAGAAAATTTTAAATCCGACATTTGCGAGGGAAAAATCCAGGTTTTCAACCATAACCCTTGATTTAAACACCCCTGCTTCAGCAGCAATGGTGCATTGGCTAGGTGGTTTTAGTTCCTAAGCCGTCTAGGCTTCTCGCACAATCAAACCCACAAGATAACACTACAATTCGCCTAATCTTGAGCCAAATTAATAAGATTCATGGGCGACATTTAGCATTAATCAAATCAATTGGGGATTTTCGGATTGAAAGGGGAAATCAAAATAGAGCATGGAATAGAGCAATTGACTAGAAAAAGATAATGTAAATTACTTACCTTGTGGAGATTGACGCAGCAAAATGGTGAATTTGGTGTAGAGAAAACGTAGTAGTGTGATGTGGGGCGGATAGAATGTGTAGGGTAGAGAATGAAAAGGATGGTTGGTGTTTTTATTCATCTGGTCTGGCTTAGTGATGGTTTCACCCTTTATGTGTGACGGCGTCACGCCCAAATTTTTGCACAAGAGAATGTTTTTGTTAATCCGCCCGGATCAAAAATCTGATTACTATTTTTGACAAAGAATTTGGTTTTTATTTTAAGATTTATTTTGTCAATCCACCCACAATCTCCACGAAGGTAAGCAACACATATATCAAATTGTCTTTCAATTGATATTCTAGAAATACCGAAATATAGGGGATGAGGATTCTTTGATCCTGGTTTAAAACAGAAAGAACTGTTCCTTATATTTGGAAAGTCGGGAAGTGACACGTGCACCCTTCCAATAAATATGTTCCTAGAAAATAAACAGGGAGTGTTGAGGCAAGAATTCAAATAAGTATGTGATTCCTTGAGGGGGGTTGCCCTACTTGATGGAATTGGAGATAGTTTGGGAGTCATTCCAACGAGTTTCGGTATCGCATATACCTTTTCTATCTTTTTAGGTACATTGTTCTTTGCGATTTCTTCACAAAGTTTCAGCATGAAGTTGTCAGCCAGTCCCAATAAAGTGTCGTGAGTTTTCCACATTTGAGCTTCAAGGCGTTTTATTTCCTTTTCTTGCTTGTTGACAAATGTCAACATTATGTCCTCGAATTCATCTTGCCGGAATTTTCTTGGGAGCAAAAATTTCTTGACCGCGTTCACATGCTTATAAGCATGGGTGGTTACTTCCATTAACTCATTCACTTGTGCCTCCATACTCATAAACGTTTGTGCTTGGGAATCCAACCCGTTTTCCTGGACTACTGGAATTTCCCATCCTTCCTCTTCATATTGAGCTAGGTATTCGATGACTTCCCAACATGCTTCAGCATTGAGGTTACTTAGCCTTCCACCGGTGACGTAATCAATGGTTTATCGGAGGGAGGGACTGACATGATCATAAAAGATTTAGACTTGAAGCCAAAGATCGATGTCGTGATGAGGGACTCTATGGAGTAAGTCCTTGAATCGAGTCCATGCTTCGTAGAGAGATTCACCTTGACGTTATTGGAACATCAAGGTTTCATTCCTAAGCTTAGTAGTTCTCCCCGGTGGGAAAATTTGGGCAAGGAAACGAGAGGTGAGATCATACCAACTTGAGATGGAGCCGGCGGTAAGTCGCTCAAGCCAATTACTAGCTTGGTCGCGTAGAGCAAATTGGAAGAGACGTGTTAGGATTTAGTAAATCCAGTTATTAAAGTGTCGGTCACCTCAAGTATATGTAATCGTTAGAAAGCTCGTAGTCGTAGTTAAGTAGTATTTAGTTATGTAACACCGTGGAGGACGGACGGGTCTTTACCCACTGTATGCCTGATCCACAGCCCGTAGGTGGCGTTTTATGTAAGACTATAAATACTCTCTACCTCCCAAGGTAGAGAGTTGGAGCTCATAATAATACTTTCATTTTCTCTTACTAAGTTCCCAAACCTCTAACTATTTCTCTCTCTAAAACCTTATTGTAT
Source organism: Chrysanthemum seticuspe (assembly GCA_019973895.1). Lineage (NCBI taxonomy): Eukaryota > Viridiplantae > Streptophyta > Magnoliopsida > Asterales > Asteraceae > Chrysanthemum > Chrysanthemum seticuspe. Next base: position 236,052,293 of record BPTQ01000008.1, on the reverse strand, counting down.
ACGCCCCATTTGATCATGATTTGATGTGTTTGTGAAATCAAATATGTTACAAATGGTATCAAGAGCCAGGGTTTGATTATCCCTCTTACATATCCTTGGATTTCTAGTGGTTTTATATGGTTTTTGGGTTTGAAAAAGTTTAGTGGTTTTTGCATCATTTAGATCATTTCTTGTGTTAAAGTTTGAATTTTGAGTGTACTTTTGTGTTTAGAATCATTGTAAGTGCTTGGGTTTTGATTTGGAAAGCTTGAATCACTGTGGTTGAGCTTGTTTTGGATTGAAAAGTGTGGTTTTGAAGTTTTTCAACTTAGCGACTTGTGGCTCGAAGTGTTTTTCTTCGTAGCGACTTGCTTTAGTAATTTCCAGCGAGTTATAGTTTAAGTCGTAGCGACTTGTCTATTGAGACAATCCGACAAACAGTACAAGTTAGTAGAGGTTCCACTTCGGCTAGCGACTTGGTTGGTTTAGCGACTTGTTTCTATTATTTCTAGCGACTTGGCTTTATAGTTCTTGGCGAGTTGTTCTATTAGCGACTTGTCTACTTAGCGATTTGGTGCAATAGCGAATTGTGTTCAGCGACTTGATTCTTAGCGACTTGGATACTTAGCGAGTTGTTCTTTAGCGACTTGTGCTTAGCGACTTGATTCACAGCGACTTGAGGTTCAGCGAGTTGCTACTTAGCGACCTGGTGCTTAGCGACTTGGTTCAAGGGTTATAGCGACTTGGTTAATATTTGTTTCTAATACGGTTTTCTCTTGATTTAGTAAAATCCCGTGAAAGAATCTATTTCTCGGTTTAATCATAGAGTTATAAAATCCCGTGAAATCTGTAAACATATCTACCAACCTGCCTACAATCATCTCTACTGTAGTTGAGGACGTTCAAGCAGCTGGTTCAGACACTCGTCCACCCATGCTTGACAGAACTGACTATGACTCATGGGCTCAACGAATTAGGTTGTATTGTCTGGGAAAGGAAAATGAAGTCAACATTCTCAAGTCAATTGATGAAGGACCTTATCAAGTTGAGACAACTATAGACATACTCGATACTGCTGCAGAAGGAACAATGATCTTTGGATTGGACAAACCAAAGACGTATGATGAGCTCAGTGATAAGGAGAAAAAGAGATTCGATGCTGATATCAGAGCTTCAAACATTATACTTCAAGGTCTTCCAAAAGATATCTACAAGCTTATCAATCACAACACTGAAGCCAAGGCGGTTTGGGATAATGTCAAGATGCTTCTCTCGGGTTCTGAATTAACTAAGGAAGACAAAGAATCACAATTGTATGATGAATTTGAGCACTTTAAGATGAAACCAGAAGAAAGTGTCTATGAATATTACGTGAAATTCCACAAGCTTGTGAATGATATGAGGAATATCAAAATGACCATGCCAAATATTCAGCTGAACTCAAAGTTTGTGAACAACATGAATCCCAAATGGCACAAATTTATCACCTCTGTGAAACTAACTAAAGGATTAAAAAACACCAACTATGAGCAATTGTATGCCTTCTTACTTCAGAACGAGAGACATGCTATGTTTGAACGAATGATCCTTGAGCATTTCAAATCCAAACAGGCAGAATCATGCTCATCAAATGATTCAACATCATTCTACACCAATGTTGGGATTACTACCAAAGCTTCTCAAGTCATACCTACTGGAAATGGAAATCACAAACTCATTCTCGATCCAAGTTTCAAGCAACCTGATGCTAATGCAGTCATGGAACACTTCATCAATCAACTGGCTCTTATGGTTAACAAAACTTAACCCTCACTCCACATACTAACAGTCTTCACACTAACAATGAAATCAGGACTGCATCCAATCTACACAATCATGCTATTGTCAGAGATGGGAAGGTTATGGTGCAACCAGTTCAAGGGAGGCAGTATGAACATGGAAGAGGTGGAGTTGGTGGAGGGTATGTGGCTAATCAGAATCGTGGAAGAAATGTAAATCAAGGGCAAGCAAAGCCAATCAAATGCTACAACTGTGGTGGTGAGGGACATATTGCAAGGAACTGTACATCTCCAAAACGTCCACAGAATGCAGAATACTTCAGAGACAAGATGTTGCTTGTGCAAGCTCAGGATAATGGAGCATCTTTGGATGAAGAGGAGTTGTTGTTTCATGCAGAGGGGAATGCTAAGACATATGATGCTGATGTGGATGAGCAGCCAATTCAGGAAATAGGTCACAATCATCAAAATGCCTTTCAAGTCGCAGACTGTGATGCATTTGACTCTGATGTCGATGATGAACCTACTGCCCAGACAATCTTCATGGCTAGCATCTCACCTATGGTCTCTCCAAAGGTCTTATCACCACAACAGGCTGGTCCATCCAAAGATTCAATCATTTCAGAGGTATTAAAACTATACGATGAAGTTGATGAGCAAAAGATGCATAATGAAGTACAATCTCTTGAAACTTATGAATCAGATATTGATAATGTGGGTAATAGCAATATTTTCCCATATGATCAATATGTGAAGCAAACTGAAAGTGAGATTGTATCAAGTGATGCATCTTCTGCAGTCAATGATGACTATGTTTTTGATGAATACACTGCTTGTGCCCCTGATGATTCTTGTGGAAAACTATAAGGGGGTGTTGAATAGTTTTGCCGATTTTAAGTTGATTTCAAAAACTTTAGATTCGATATTATGTGAAATCGTTTGGACGTTGAGAACTTATAGATCTAATGATAATGCAAGCAAATAAATAAAGATAAGGGATAGAAATGACACAACCGATTTATAGTGGTTCGGCTACAAGGACACCTTCCTTGCCCTACTCCACTCCCCGAGTCACCTACTCGAGAGTTCAAGCACTATGTCAACACACTCCTTCACTTGGCGGAGAAGCCTTCACAACGTTGCTTACACTTTTTCCGGTACAAAGCTAGATACCGAGTCCGTAGCACGGTGGACCAAACCAACACAACTATTACACAACAAATATGTGAAATATCAAATACAAGATCTTCGCTACAGAAATCTTGCGGAGTGACAAATCAATCAAGGACCCCTTGCTTGGATGACTTGTAGAATGCTCGTGATCTCGCCTTAGAGAGGGACCTATATGAGGATCACAAATAGAAAGAAAGAAGAACAACTCTCTAGATCAAGTGATCTATATGTTAGAAGAGAATGAGAGTGTATGAGAGATTTAGTAAGAAGAGGGGTGAGTTAGAATGAAGAAATGGCTCTCTATTTATAGGCAAATTTCCTCACTGTTCCCACGGATCCCTTCCACTTGGGATCCGGCTAGCACAAAGCTAGGGATCCGTGGAACGCTCCTCTTTGCCCATGGGTTTTTTGGTTATGGGTCATGGGTTGGTCCATGGGTTATATCTAGATTCAATGTATCTAAGTATACATTGTATCAAGTCTCTTTGGGTATGGGTTAAGATCCATGGTTTGTGATTTTTACCCATCCTAATTAACTATTACAACAAATGCTTTAATTACTACATTTTTGTATTTAAAAGATTATATGTAAATGCTTTACAAAAATAACATGTATCCTTATAATTATACTTAAGACAACATTATATATGTTATCAACAAAACACAAAGAGATCGCAAAATATTAATAAACGTTTTTACGGTTTATTTGTATTAACAATCTCCCCCTTTTTGTTGATGACAAAATATAATGTTATGATAAGTAAAACTTAAGAATAGATGTAAGTTTTGAAAGCTCCTAAGTTTTACTTCTTCTCCCCCTTTTTGTCGAAACAAAAAGTTAACCCTTGGAGGAAAAAGTAGTCTACGTATTTCTTACTCCCCCTTGACGGTAGCTCCCCCTAGTTTGGGGCGTCAAGAGAAGAAAAGAAAAAAAAATCCTACAAAAGAAAGTTAGTAACATGCTTAAATGATCTTGTGGTTGTCGAGAATCAAGATAGGGAGCCAAGGTATGTAAACAAGGCCTTGTAATAAAACAACAAATTGTAGTGGTAGTTAAGCCACTTACAAGCATGTAAAAATAAGAACAAGACTTGTTCTTGAAAATGAAAAGAAATTATAATACTAAAAGTGAAAAATAGTAGTAGAGATTCCTTCCATGCTTGCGTAAGGTTATGGATGGAGGTTTTGATGAGTAATGGTATTGATGCGATCAAGGATGAGGTTGAGTATGAAACGCATTTCTTCCCTAACTTCTATTGCAATTTCCCTAGTGGATTGGCAATGTTCACAATGTAAATGATGTGCGTAATGAGTGCGGAAGTTTTCCGGGTTGTTTTGATTTGAGTTATGCGGAAGTTGTGGTGGAAAAATAGGAAAATATGGATCAATATCCGGAATGTTAGTAAATGGTGGTGGAAAAGAACCTAGATGTTCTTGTGATGTGATAGGAGCTAATGGTGGTGATGTTTCAAGATCTTGAAATAAAGTATTTGGAGATGTGGGGGGTGTTGAAAAGACTAATTCTTTTTCTTTAGGTTGATTAGATCTTGTTAGAGTCTTAAGGAGTTCCAAAAGAGTTATTTTAGGTGGTGATGAAGTTGGTGTACTTGTTGGTGATGAGGGTGGTGCTAAAATGGAAGCATCTTGTGGTGAGTTAATTCTTGAGGATGAATCATTTGAGGTTGGTTTTGCTAAACAACAAGATCGGATACTAATCCGTGCGGATATCCTAGCATTTGATTGTGGTATTTTGGATGGTGGAAGTACAAAGGTTTGGATATCATGATTGTTTGTACTAGATGATTCTCCTAAAGGGTTTTTGGATGACATGATGAAGTGTGTTTGTGAGAAGGAGATGGAGTATGCAAGCATTTTGGGAGTTATATATATAGAAAAACAACACATTGTAATGAATGCTTGACCTAAAATATGGATTAAAATCTAATGATTAGATATGAATTCAAGGCATGTGATCATGAGAACACAAGCATTAAAGAGCATACTCCCAAAAATGAAGCAAATGTGGATTTTTCATCCAAAATGATAAAAATAGAAGTTGAAAACAGCTTCTGTTTACACGGATCCCACGGATCCTTCCCTTGAGGGATCCGTCCAGCATGAAGGCTGGGATCCGTGGGTCTGGTGATTCAGGCAGCACAAAATTTTTCTTTTGGAAACATTTTTGCCTATTGTGTGCCTATATGCAAACTATTTGGAGTTGCGGTTTTCTCGACCTCTAAAAAGAAAAGGAAAATAACTAGAGAAAAATAAATCCTAATTGAGATAACCCGAAAACACACATTTGGTACATAAGTACGTAATATTGTGTTATCAATGCTCCTAATTCATTTTTGCTTAAATGAATGTACTCGAAAACACATATTAGTTATATGTTTACTTTAGCATTCAAAAGTCATGAGATGCAATGAAAACGGGTTTTTACTTTGTATTAATAATGAAAAAGCGATTTATCCTAGACGTGAGAAATTGCTTTTGTGAAATTGATACGGGAAGGTATCATTCCTTTTAGAAAACATTTTGAAAGGAGATTTTCTTCAAAAATGTGTATGTAGTTAAAAAAAATTATAAATGGAATACTTATCTTGGGTTTTGAAAATTCCCGTATTGTTTGTGAGTTGTGCGTGAAATAGGAATCCTAGACTCATAAAGAAGAAGGCTAGTGTTTACATACCTTGTAGAGTCAATTAAGTTATGACGTTTGTTCCATTAGACCAAGACCAAGACGAAGTAGGTTGAATTATTCCCGCTTCAACGGTTTGGTGAGGACGTCGGCTATGTTGTCTTCGGATGCAACCTTCTCAATAGAGATGTTCCCCTTTTGAACATTGTCTCTTAGGAAGTGATGACGAATCTCTATATGCTTTGTGAGAGAATGTAATACCAGATTCTTGCTTAAGTCGATTTCACCTTTGTTGTCACATAGAATGGCTATGTTGCTTAGATGGATGTCGTAGTCTACTAACGCTTGTTTCATCCATAGTGCTTGTTGGCATGCTTTGCTGGCGGAGACGTACTCGGCTTCGGTTTTTGATATTGCAAGTGCCGTTTGTTTCTTAGAAAACCATGATGTTAAACAATATCCCATAAAAGTACATACCCCACTTGTACTTTTTCTATCAACGTAATCACCTGCATGGTCAGAATCTGCATATACAATTGTTTCTACTCCCGTGCCCTTAAGATACCATAATCCTAATTGTGTTGTACCCTTAATATATCTAAATATTCTTTTTACGGCTTCTAGGTGTGATATTTTAGGGTCTTCTTGAAACCTAGTGCACAAGCAAACACTAAACATGATATCCGGCCTACTTGCCGTGAGGTAGAGAAGGCTACCTATCATGCCACGATATTTAGTATTATCAACGGATTCTCCGTCCTCGTCTTTTGTGAGTTTGGTGTCGGATGACATTGGAGTCCTAATTGGTTTTGACTCTTCTAGACCGAATTTCTTTAACATCTCCTTGATGTATTTAGATTGATTAAAGAAGATACCATCTTCTACTTGTTTTATTTGTAGACCAAGAAAGAAACTAAGTTCTCCCATCATACTCATCTCGAACTCGTCATGCATGATTTTAGAGAAATCATCACACATGTCTTGACAAGTGGATCCGAATATAATATCATCTACATATATTTGTACTATGATTATATGTGACTCTCTTTTCTTAGTAAAAAGTGTGTTGTCAACTAACCCCATGGTGTAGTTGTGTTTAACTAGAAATGACTTGAGTCTATCATACCAAGCTTTTGGAGCTTGTTTAAGACCGTAAAGGGCTTTCTTTAATTTATACACATGTTTGGGTTTTTCAAAATCAATGAAGCCCGGAGGTTGAGCTACATATACTTCTTCATTTATGACACCATTTAGAAAAGCGCTTTTGACATCCATTTGATAAAGCTTTAGATCATTAGCACAAGCATACGCAAGAAGTATTCTTATAGACTCTAATCTAGCCACGGGGGCATAGGTCTCATCAAAGTCTATTCCCTCTTGTTGGTTATACCCTTGAGCAACGAGTCTAGACTTGTTCCTAGACACTACTCCGTTTGCATCTAATTTGTTTTTATAAACCCATTTGGTTCCTATTATGGTTTGATTACTAGGTGGAGGGACAAGTGTCCAAACATCATTAGAAACAAATTGATTTAGTTCTTCTTGCATAGCCATTACCCAACTTTCATCTTTTATGGCTTCTTGTGTATTCTTAGGTTCTAAGGTTGAAACGAAACAAAACAAGCTACTTTGGTTTTGAACTTGAGACCTTAATGTTCGTTCGTTTAGCTTTCCTATGACTTTATCTACGGGGTGATCTTTGGACTCTTTAATGTTTACTATTTTATCACTTTGAGGATCTTCTTTTTCACTTATCTTTTTTTTTATTACTATGGCTTCACTTTCTATAATCTCGTCATCGACAAGAGGTGGAGAGGGTTTGGGTGGACTTTCATCAAATTTTATATTTAATGACTCTTCTACCTTCATTGATTCTTTGTTTAATATGACGTAAGCCTTGCTATTTGGCGAATAACCTAAAAAGATACCTTCGGTTGATTTAGGATCAAATTTTGTAAGGTAATCTTTAGTGTTAAGAATAAAACATTTACTACCAAAGACTCTAAGGTGATTTAACGTAGGCTTTTTGCCTCGAAATAACTCGTATGGAGTTTTTCCTAAGATTGGTCTAATCAAGACTCGATTGAGTATATACGTTGAAGTATCAACGGCATTACACCAAAACTTTTGAGGTATGGATTGTTCATTAAGCATGGTTCGACTCATTTCTTGTAGAGTTCTATTCTTTCTTTCTACTACCCCATTCGATTGTGGAGTGCGTGGAGCCGAGAAGTTGTGAGTAATACCATTAGCGTCACAAAAAGCTCCGAATTGCACTTCATTATCGAATTCCCTACCATGATCCGTCCTAATAGACACTATGGGTCTTCCTAGTTGTCTTTGGATCTTTTTGCTTAATATTTCAAAATAGTTAAAGGTTTCCGTTTTGTTCTTTAAAAATTTTGTCCAAGTATACCAAGAGTAGTCATCCACTATTACCAAAGTATAGTAGTTGCCTCCATAACTTTGGATAGCGGATGGACCAAATAAATCCATATGTAGTAATTCTAGACACCTAGTTGTGGATACCATGTTTTTAGCTTTATGACTCGAATGAGCTTGTTTACCAATATTACAAGCATCACAAAAATGATGTTCATATTTTAACTTAGGTAGATCTCTTACAAGATCTTTGGATGATAGCGATTGGAGAAGTCGCATGTTGGCGTGACCCAATCTTCGATGCCATAAGGTCGAAGTATCATCCATAGAGGTAAGACATAGTTTATCATTAGGTTCATTACCGACTTTAATAACATAGAGTCCATGTTTCCTAATTCCTCTTCCTATGGTTATGCCATTTTTAAGTATCTTACTACCGGTTTCGGTAAAAAGTACATTGCACTTTTTATCACATATTTGACCTATACTTAAGAGATTAAAGTTTAGGTTTTCTACGTGACACACATCGTTAATGGTTAGAGATTTGTTAGAGATCGTACCTTTACCGATGATTCTACTTTTGCTATTTCCAAACACCACATTACCTCCATTGAAGGATTCGTACGTGGAGAATAGATCCCTATTGCCGGTCATGTGCCTCGTGCACCCGCTATCCTTGACCCATTCATCGGGGTCTAGGTCGACCTTTAAGCACACCTTAAACAATAATAAACTCAAAATTTTGGTCCCCATTTGTTCATGGGTCTATTAGTGTTAAACATTCCATTCATGTTAGACATGTATGGATAAGATGAGTATGCATTCCATGGAGCAAAGTTTTGAAAAGAGAACCCGTTTTGCATATTAGGATTCCATCCCATTTGATGGTTACTTCTTGGATAAACGTTATTAGGTCTCCTAGATGTATTATGTTTTTGAAAAGATGGTGCTTTGTTTCTTGCAAAAGTAGGATTATATTTTGGAGGTGGATGTCTAGTGGTGACATAAGTTGGTTTCTTCCTATTTACGATAGCGAACTCGGTTCTAGATGATGAGGCTATGTTATTACCACTAGTTGTTACAGCAGATCCACGGATCCCAGTTTGTACACTAGCCGGTTCCCTTTTTAGGGGATCCGTGGGATCCGCCACAACAGTGGCTGGTTTTTCTAATTTTTTAACAAATTTTGTTTCTTTACTTTCACTAGTTGATGGATCAAGTTGTTGTATACCTAGACCCTTTTGGTTGTTGCCGGTTTTAACACCATCGAGTATTGTATCTAAGGTGTTTGTACTCATTCTAGCAATTTTAGAATCTAAATGATCAACTAGTGTTTGAAGTTGAACACAAAGTTCACATTCACCACTTGCTATTTTACCCTTTTCCAAACGTTTTAGTTTTGCTTTTAATTCTATGACTTCTTTATCTAAACGTTGGTTTTGACTCTTTAAAAGCTTGTTTTTGTTAATTAGTTTTAAGCTAATATTGCATAGTTTATCATATTCATTATGCAATGAGTCGTCATCAAGTGATGAACTACTATAGTATTCGTGACATACCTCGTCATTTGCCATGAGACAAATTTCTTCGTCCTCCTCGTCGCTCATTCCCCACGTGCCGCTTACGAATGCCTTTTGATCATCCCGTTTGGGACACTTACTAATAAAGTGGTTTGGGTCCCCACATTTAAAGCAAGTACGATCATCCTTTGGCTTCTCGTCCTCTTTGCTTTTCCTAAAACCTTTCTTATCGTCATACGGTTGTTTGACGTATCTTCCCTTTCTTCTAAAGAACTTTTTAAAGTCCCTTACCGCCATAGCGTACTCTTCGTCGTCACTACTCGAAGATGAGTTCTCCTCATCGCTCGAAGCCTTTTTGGCTTTAAGAGCAAGAGATTTGTGTTTCTCTTTCACCTTTGAGGCTTCAGAATCTTTAGCAAGGACAAGCTCGTAGACTTTTAGGTTGCCTATGAATTCATCGAGGGTGAGGATTGTCAAATCTTTTGACTCTTCGATTGCCGTCACCTTGGATCTCCACTTCGATGGAAGTGCCCTTAGATATCTCCTAACATGGTTACGGCTAGAAAAGGATTCATCAAGTGCTTGTAAAGATGTAATAATAGTATTAAAGTTAGCAAATGAATGATCTATAGTTTCCTCATCCGATATTGAAAATTGTTCATATTGTTGAACAAATAAATCAATTCTATTATTTTTAACTTGTTGGTTGCCTTGATGAGTTACAACTAAAGAATTCCAAATTTCTTTAGAGGTTTTAAGCATAGAAATTCTTTCGAATTCCTTTTTCGGTAAAGCATTATATAAAACCATTTTTGCTTCACTATTTTTAGAAAGCTTTTTCTTCATTTCATCATTTAGTTTATCATGAGGTATGTGAACTAAATTTCCTTTATCATCATTTGAGGTAGCCTCAAAATCACCTTCAACAATAATGTACCAAATATCAATATCTTTAGACTTCACATATGTTTCGAATCTATTTTTCCAATATATAAAACCATTAGTTTCAAGTAGTGGTGGTCGTTGCATAGATTTCCCTTCCTTATAATTTTCAGAACCCATAGTGATCGAAAAGTTTTTAAAATACAATTTTATTTTAAAACTTTTATAAACTTAGCTCTTGATGCCAATTGTGGAAAACTAGAAGGGGGGTTGAATAGTTTTTCCGATTTTAAGTTGATTTCAAAAACTTTAGATTCGATATTATGTGAAATCGTATGGACGTTGAGAACGTATAGATCTAATGATAATGCAAGCAAATAAATAAAGATAAGGGATAGAAATGACACAACCGATTTATAGTGGTTCAGCTACAAGGACACCTTCCTTACCCTACTCCACTCCCCGAGTCACCTACTCGAGAGTTCAAGCACTATGTCAACAAACTCCTTCCCTTGGCGGAGAAGCCTTCACAACGTTGCTTACACTTTTTCCGGTACAAAGCTAGATACCGAGTCCGTAGCACGGTGGACCAAACCAACACAACTATTACACAACAAATATGTGAAATATCAAATACAAGATCTTCGCTACAGAAATCTTGCGGAGTGACAAATCAATCAAGGACCCCTTGCTTGGATGACTTGTAGAATGCTCGTGATCTCGCCTTAGAGAAGGACCTATATGAGGATCACAAATAGAAAGAAAGAAGAACAACTCTCTAGATCAAGTGATCTATATGTTAGAAGAGAATGAGAGTGTATGAGAGATTTAGTAAGAAGAGGGGTGAGTTAGAATGAAGAAATGGCTCTCTATTTATAGGCAAATTTCCTCACTGTTCCCACGGATCCCACGGATCCCTTCCACTTGGGATCCGGCTAGCACAAAGCTAGGGATCCGTGGAACGCTCCTCTTTGCCCATGGGTTTTTTGGTTATGGGTCATGGGTTGGTCCATGGGTTATATCTAGATTCAATGTATCTAAGTATACATTGTATCAAGTTTCTTTGGGTATGGGTTAAGATCCATGGTTTGTGATTTTTACCCATCCTAATTAACTATTACAACAAATGCTTTAATTACTACATTTTTGTATTTAAAATATTATATGTAAACGCTTTACAAAAATAACATGTATCCTTATAATTATACTTAAGACAACATTATATATGTTATTAACAAAACACAAAGAGATCGCAAAATATTAATAAACGTTTTTACGGTTTATTTGTATTAACAATTTTGTTATCTCTGAACTGAATGCCTATAAGGAACAAGTTGCTATTTATGAACAACGTGCTAACTTTGAGTTAACTAGCCGTGAGCAGGAAATGGATGACCAAATGCGTACAATCATTAGAAAAAGTAATTTTAGAGAAGAAGTGTTAAAACAAGAGTTAAATTCCTTACAAGAAAAGCTTTCTAAAACTGTTAAGAAAAATCAAGAACTTCAAGATAATGTTAAAGTGATTAAACAAGAATTTAATGCTAAGGAATCAAAACTTTTGAATGATTTTTTCAATCTAAAAACTTTGAAAAACAAGCTTGAAAATAAGTTGTACGTGCAAGGGAATACCATTCAGACAGCTCACATGATCACTAAGCATAGAGTCTTAAGCGATAAGCATAGTATTCCCCTCGTTGAGAAACCCAATCCTAAGTATGGTAAAATAGCTAGAGAGGCTCAGAAGGTAATATATGATGGTAATGAAATCCTTAAACCTAGGCAGAAACCTAGTTGCGCTAAGTGCACTGAAGAAGATATGAAATTTGAAGAAGTCAATAGAGAGAAAATGAAAGTATTATTATGAGATCCAACTCTCTACCTTGGGAGGTATAGAGTATTTATAGTCTTACATAAAACGCCACCTACGGGCTGTGGATCAGGCATACAGTGGGTAAAGACCCGTCCTTCCTCCACGGTGTTACATAACTAAATACTACTTAACTACGACTACGAGCTTTCTAACGATTACATATACTTGAGGTGACCGACACTTTAATAACTGGATTTACTAAATCCTAACAATCTCCCCCTAAGGGAGGTCACCTCAAATTTCATTGAATACAAACAGATATTACATTAAGATTATTCTTGGATTCTTGTTCCTGTTCTTTGCTCAGTAGCTCGTAGTCTTTGAATACAAAAAGATATTACATTAAGATTAAGATTATACTCGAGGTTCAAATCTATACACCATCTCTATCGAAGACATGATGAAGTCTTCTCCAATCTGCTTGTTGTCAAAGGCTTCAAAAACAAAATCATGGTTTTGGCATCGTCGTCTCAATCACTTGAACTTCAGCACCATTAATAATCTTTCCAGAAATGATCTTGTAAGAGGCTTACCCAGATTAAAGTATGAAAAATATCATCTTTGTTCAGCATGCCAATTGAGAAAAAGCAAGAAATATGCCCACAAACCCAAACCCACAAACTCAGTAATGGAAGTTCTTCATATCCTTCATATGGATTTATGCGGACAAATGAGAGTGCAAACGATAAATGGGAAGAAATATATTTTAGTCGTTGTGGATGACTACTCTCGATTTACTTGGGTAAAGTTTTTGAGGACAAAGGATGAAACTCCAGATGTCATCATTAAACTTATCAAGCAGCTTCAGGTTCGACTCAACAATACTGTTAGAATTGTTCGAACAGACAATGGCACAGAGTTTGTTAACAAAGACCTAAGTCAATTTTATGAAAGTGTTGGAATCAGTCATCAAAGAAGTGTTCCTCGAACTCCTCAACAGAACGGTGTAGTTGAAAGATGAAATCGAACTCTAGTGGAAGCCGCAAGAACAATGCTAATCTATTCAAAGGTTCCAATGTTTCTTTGGGCTGAAGCCATTGCCACTGCTTGCTACACCCAAAATCATTCCCTTATACACACCTCTCATGAAAAAACTCCATACGAACTTGTCCATAAACGAAAACCTGATCTCTCATACCTTTGTGTGTTCGGTGCTTTGTGCTATCCAACGAATGACGGTCAAGATTTAGGTAAATTAAGAGCTAAGGCGGACATTGGAGTTTTTGTAGGTTATGCATCAAACAAGAAGGGTTACCGAATCTACAACAAAAGAACTCGAGATATCATGGAAACTATTCACGTCACGTTCGATGAGCTGTCCGGGAAAATGGCTCCAGGACAATCCAGTTCTGGACCCGCATCTTAACCTTCATCAAGTAGTCCTATAAGTTCTACTCTTTTTCTAAATCCTTCACCAGCAATTCCTTATGTACCTCCTTCAGAAGATGATTTGAAGAAACTGTTTGATCCAATGTTTGATGAACACTATGAGCCAATTGCTAATGATCTGTCAATTCCATCATCAGAGGCTGCTCCTATCCCTATCAATGAAGTTAACCCTTCAGTCTCTATGTCATTAAGTCAAGAAGCTCCTGTTGCTGATCATTCTGTCTCATCAACAAATCATCAATCATCGAGTGTACATCATGGAATTATGTCCGGCACCTATGATGGAGATAATCCCTTTGCTACTCCTGAAGATGCACCCTTTGAGAACATATTTGCTCCTGAATCATCATCTGAACCATCTTCATCAGGAGAAATCGACTCTGCTACTTCGGTTCCTCAACAACAACCACACGAACACCTTAGAAAATGGACACATGATCATCCATTGGACAACATCATTGGAAATCCCTCTCGTCCAGTATCCACTCGCAAACAACTTGCAACTGATGCCTTATGGTGCTTCTTCAACTCCGTACTATCCAAGGTCGAACCAAAAGATGTTAAAACTGCCATGAATGAAAACAGCTGGTTCAATGCCATGCAAGAAGAAATTCATGAGTTTGATCGACTAGATGTATGGGAATTAGTACATGCTCCTGACTATGCTATGATCATTTCTCTAAAGTGGATCTTCAAAGTAAAACTTAATGAGCATGGTGACGTATTAAAGAACAAGGTTCGATTCGTTGCAAAAGGATACCGTCAAGAGGAGGGTATTGACTTTGAAGAATCATTTGCTCCAGTTGCTCGTATCGAGGCAATCAGAATCTTCTTGGCTAATGCTGCAAGTAAGAACATGGTAGTCTATCAGATGGATGTAAAGACGGCTTTTCTTAACGGAGATCTTAAAGAAGTTGTATACGTCAGCCAACCTGAAGGCTTTGTGAATCCAGAGCATCCTACTCACGTCTATCGTTTGAAGAAGGATCTTTACGGTTTGAAGCAAGCTCCAAGGGCTTGGTATGATACGCTATCAAAGTTTCTTCTATCTACTGGATTCAGCAAAGGAGCAGTTGATCCGACATTGTTCACCAGAAAGTCAGGCAAACATTTAATTCACGTTCAAATCTATGTTGATGATATTATTTTTGCCTCGACTGACCCCAATGAATGTGATCATTTTTCAAATGAAATGGGTTTCAAATTTCAAATTTCAATTATGGGACAAATGTCATTTTTCTTGGGATTATAAATTTCACAAAGTCCCGGAGGCATTTTTATAAATCAATCTAAATATGCAAATGAGATTTTAAAGAAATTTGGATTTGATTCTTGTGACCCTGTTGACACTCCCATGATAGATCGTACTAAACTGGATGAGGACCACTCAGGGATCATGGTAGACCAAACGAAATATCATAGTATGATTGGATCCCTGATGTACCTCACAGCCAGTAGACCAGACATTCTGTTCGCTGTTTGCATGTGTGCTAGATATCAGGCTAAGCCTACCAAAAAGCACCTTGAAGAGGTTAAACGGGTCTTTCGGTATCTCCAAGGAACCATCAATATGGAACTTTGGTACCCGAAGGACACCGGTATGTCACTAACAGCCTATGCAGATGCTGCTCATGCAGGATGTCAAGATACACGTCGAAGTGTCTGGAGGTGCTCAGTTTTTGGGTGATAAGCTTGTGAGCTGGTCTTCAAAGAAACAAATGAGTACTTCTATATCCTCTACAGAGGCTGAATACATATCCATGTCATCTTGTTGTGCTCAAATCCTATGGATGAGATCCCAATTATCTGACTATGGCTTTGAATTCAACAAAATCCCTCTGTACTGTGATAATAAAAGTGTTATTGCTCTCTCATGCAGCAACGTTCAACACTCAAGAACAAAGCACATCGACATTTGACATCATTTCATCAGGGAGCAAGTGGAGAACGGTGTGGTGGAACTCTATTTTGTGAGGACTGAATAGCAATTAGCAGACATCTTCACCAAAGCTCTTCCTATAGAACATTTTGAGTTTATCCTTCCACGACTTGGTCTAAAGAGTCTACAACCGGAAACACTCAAACGTCTTCAAGAGGAAGACGAGGAGTAAAGGTCTTTCTTCATCCATCTCTTGTAAATATTTATTCGAAAAGCAAAATACAAAATTATAAAACCTACAAAAAGAAAATAGAAAAATATAAAACTTTCAAAAATCCATAAAAATTTGAAAATCTTGAAAATTTTCAAAAAATATTGTCATTTTGTTTTGTTTTTCTCGATTCGATAATACCTACGGCCTTTGTGCTGTCAGTCAAAGAATGACATGGGTCTTTAGATCTTGTTCGAATGTTCAAAAAGAAATTGGGAGAAAGTGAAACTATGGTTTATTGTCATTTCAGGCAGTAACCCATTTTTCAAAGAAAGAACTGAACCATGCTTTATCTTAAATCTTCAAACCTCATGCTCTGATTCTAAAACAAATGTTTGTCGTTAAAAAGATAAATGTTTCCCTTCAAATATTTTTCCTTCAAATGATTCTTCTGAAAAATATTTGTCATCTAATGAAAACAAAATTTCTTTGAAAATACTTCGGACTCTACTTTTGAAAATCATCCGGGCTTTTCATTTGTCAAAATCTCTATCCTTCAATCAACAACATATGTCATTGATTGAGGGGGAGAATGATTTCAATCAAAAAGAGTATTTTTCAAACAATTGGCACGTAATCGAGAAAGGTCTACTCTTGAATAATCAAAAAGAACAATGTTTTACAATATTGTATACAATTGGTACAAGACCTTTGTTATTATTATGTTTTCAAAAGACACTCAAGCATGTTTAATCTTTGGAGTCTAAAGTCTCAAACTTGATCCTTATCGGTTAAATGTTTCTCATAATCAAGTCACATATCCCCTCAAAAACATTCAAAATAAATTTAAATCTACAGAGATCACAAATCTCAAATGATTTGAAAATTGTGATGTGGGGGAATTTGTGATTTAAATTGGATTTAAACTGATAATTCGATAAATGGTTTCATAAGTGTTCAGCAAGCTTTCCTCCCCACATGTGCCAAACGATTTCAAGAGATGTTAATGCACATGTTGAGGGGGAGCATCTTTTTAAACCATAAAGAATTGAAACGTGATTGATTTTTCTCTAAGTGCAGGTTCCTTCTAATATGTGCAAAACTCTTTCAAACCTCGAGGCACATTGTTGGAATCACTCCTAGACCTAAATCAAGTGTTAGTAATTCACATGTAATAGTTAGCTTAATTATGGCCTTTATGTTTTTATTAGCCTTAAGCTTATGTAGAAGGCCCATGAGCTTAGGCCCAAGCCCATAAAGGAAAGGATGGGAACTAGGAGTGTTGCCCTAGCTTCCCTCCTATAAATACTCTTGTATAACCCTCACTTGAGGGTTGGTTGTTCAATGCATTTCTTTCACATACTCTACGCCTAACCATATAAGTCTTATACGTGTATGTGTTTGTGTGTGTATTGTTCAATTGCCTTTATCTCCTTCTAGTAAGCTTGTGTTGTAAAACTAGTGACCTAACAGTGGTATCAATCGCCAAACTAGTTGGGTGAATCGTTATTTCTTGAAGTGGGTCTTTTTGGTCCTACACGTAGAATAACGTGATACTTTGGTTTGCTTAAAAACGCATTTTTTACACTTTTTATTCCAAGATTCTTGTACTTTCAATGTTATAAGGTGTTAAACTTACTGTTTTTGGCAAAAAGTTTCAAACTTTATGCGTGGATCATTGTTTTTCAACTAGTTTTTTAATGAGGGTGTAAACCTACGCGTAACCGTTTTGAGAGCATTGGATCATCAAGTTTCACACTTTTGTGTCATTTTGTTGTTATTGAAGCTATTTCATCACACAAAAACTGGTTTAGAAACATCTTTGGGCAAAATCATTTTTACGAGTAAGATTACGCTTATCAAAACCCTAATCTTACGCGTAACTTTATCCATGGTTTGATCTTGAGTTTCGTGGTTTACTCCGTGTTTTCTTGCTTGGATAAGCCTGAAAATACGTCGACTTTGGATATCTTTTACACTGTGATAGTGTAAAAGATCACTTGGGATAAAACACTAAAATTACGCATAAGCATAAAGCTTACGCGTAGAAAATCCTACGCCTAAGATTCATCTTACGCCTAAGCCCAGTCTTACGCATAAGGTAATCCTACGCCTAAGTTTCTACGCCTAACTTTGTGTCTACGCATAACTTTAGCGTCTTTTCCCTACTTACGCGTAAGCTAAACCTACGCGTAACTCTTGATTGTTACACGTAACTTTGGTGTTTTTACGCATAAGTGCTACTTGGCTATTGTGATTTCTACGCCTAAGGATACTTCATCAACAACGGTTCATTCGACTACAAAGATCCATTTTATAACACAAGTTTATCAACATGTCACAACCACCATACTCTAACTATTTCCCTTACACTTATTCTCAACGACAACAACAACTAAGTCCCCAACATCAACAATGGAATCAACAACAAGCAATTTATCAACAACAATTTAATCAACAATATACTCCACAACTTGGAGCAATTCCTCCACCACAAATGGTTCAAACACCACCCAGTCTTCAAGTTCAACCCTACACAAATGAATTCAATCAACATCCATCAAGGAACACTATGAAGGAACCCACTTGGTTTGCAAAGATGTGTGAAGCTTTAAGCAGCCAACAATCAATTCATGAGGCTGGATCACTTGATAGACCTCCAATGCTCACTCCATGAAACTACGATCAATGGGTGATAAGGTTCTTTAGGTTTGGTGATCTGAAGAAGCCACATGGAAAGTTCTTAAAGAAGGTTATCTTGGAAGGTCCATTTGAGATGCCTAATGTCATTGTACCCGGAGATCCTAATGCTAATCCACCAAGAGATGCACAATCAAACATTACTACTGTTGCAGACTTGAATCCAGAAGAACTTCTACACTATGAAGCTGATGAGCTTGCAATGCAATATATCCTTTTAGGATTACCAAATCCAATTCTTCGAAGTGTTGATGCTCAAAACACTGCAAAGAAAATGTGGGAACATATTCATCTACTTATGGAAGGATCTGCACTCAATCAGGAAGATATGGAATCCAAAATTTACTTGGCTTATGAACACTTCATGATTGAACCTGGAGAGACACTAGAGTCTTATCATCATTGATTTTCAGACATCATCAATGATTTGGATAAACACAACATCCTCATGCCAAGAATTGCAGTGAATACTAAGTTCCTGAGTTGTCTTGGTCCTGAATGGGAGAAGTATGTCATTTTTCTCCGTCAAGCGAAGAATATGCATCATTCTACATATGGATTGTTGTACGATTACTTGAAGCCTCATGAAAAGGAAGTTGATAGGGAAAGGATTCTCCGTGCTCAAATTGCTTCAACGACAACTCCGGAAAATCAACAACTTGCCTTGTATGCTCAAAACAGTTATCCTCCTCAACAAGCAACTCAACCAACTGCCACTATCACACCAAATGATCAATCACAGCAACCTCAACAAAATCAATTGGTTCCTTACAACAACAACAATGATCAAGCACTTCATAGTCAAACTAATGAGGAATCTGATCCGTTCGAAGCATTGCAACAAGGATTTGTTATGATTGCTAATGCTTTTAGCCGTTACACCAACAAATCCAACAATCGTATTCGTTCCTCATCTAATACAAGAAATCAGGCTGTTGTGAACAATGTACGAGTTAAAGTTCAGAATCGTGGTTATGGTCGTCAGATGGGAGGTGGTCAAGGGTTTAATGCTATGGGTAGGAACAACAACAGAGCTCAAGTGGTGGAACAGGGAAATGCTCAGAATGGGTTGAATGGTCTTCGATGCTACAACTGCAATGAGAAGGGACACCTGGCTTGCCCAAAGCCGAGGACTAAGGGCAGTGCTTATTTCAAAGAGGCTCTTCTTTTGGCTCTTAAGGATGAAGCTGGTGGAACTCTCACAAACAAAGAACAGAGTTTTATGGCAGATGCAGACTCAGATGATGATATGGAGGACTTGCAGGCTAATGCAGCTGTTATATTAATGGCTAATATGCATGAGTTACACATGAGTGACACAGGACCAGTGTATGACACTGATGGCTTGTCTCAGGTACCCGAACAAACCATAATTATCTCTGATCTAATATCTCCGCCAACATCTGAATCCGGCAAGGCTCAGAGTGTTCAAAATGAGTCATCTACATCTCATTCCAATGATTTTCAATTAGACCCCGTAGTTACATTTGACGATCAAGATGACCTTATGGTTTTCTTTGACAATCAAATTGACTCCGTGGTTATACTTGAGGATCTAAATAATGATCATGTGGTGACTTCCGTTGAACAAGCCGAACTTTTGCCTCATCCAGATCTTGCTCTTTTACTTAAAGACCAACAATCCTAAATTGAAGAATGTTGTGCATTAAATCAGAACTTAAAAAGTAAAACTGCACTGTTAACCAAGGATTTTGAATGTTTAAAAATGCAACTCAACTTTTTCAAAACTCAAGAAAACCGTGAAAAAGGTTTTGAAGCCGCTTTTGCTAAATCTCATCAAAACGAAAAATATTTAGAGAGACAGATGCGTGATCTAGCCGCTTCGAAGAATGCTTTGTTGTCTAAAATAGAACAACTGAAACATGAACATAAAAAGCAAATTAATGCTCTCACCTTGGAAAATCAAAAAGCTAAGGCTGAGTTGTTAACTTGTCAAAAACAGTTCTCTGCATACAAAAAGCATTCAACGAAACGAATAGATGATCATCTTGAAGAAATTATCGGCTTGCAACGCAAACGTAAAGAGTTTAAAACTGTTGTTTACAAACATGGTGAGTCAGTAACTCCCATTGAAAAGTTTACTTTAAAACCCAATCCAAATGGATATGGATCGAATCTTGCTGATTACAAACCTAAGCTTTCAACCAAAGCATTCAAACCAAATCCTGAAGTTTCCAGTGCAGAATATAAAATTGATAATTCTGTTATGAGTGTTGTTGAATATCATCGTCAAGAGGAATTAGATGCAGAAGACGAGAGTCGATCAAAATTAGAAACTGTTGTTTACAACAAACCTTTTAATTATTCAAAACCGGTCACTTTCGTCACACCAACGGATTCTTCTAACACACCAAGGGTTATCATAAAAACGTCTGAGTCTTCTAATGTTAATCCCCAACCAGATTATGCACAAATTTATGGTCCTTTACCTTCCATCAGTGAAGTAAACTCAAAACCTGAAAATCACAAAATTCTTAGATATTTTGACATTTTCATGGCTGACCTCAAAACGTTACAACATGAGATAGAATATCATTCTGAAATCAAAGTTCAACATTTTCAATCACCTCTGGCGCGAGAACAAAGAGACATTTTTCAGAAAAATCTTTTACCAAATGTTAAAAATTTGAAAAATTGTGCATTGTCTTGGGAACGGGACTTTCATAAGGAACTTGGAGTGATGAAGGTCGTTTTCGAGAAAATAGAAACATCTATTACCAATACTAAACGTAAAAAGAAAATGTTGCGAAAAGATGTTGATCGACTCTTGATTGATGTTATCTGTGCTGATATCCATAATGTTGTGTTATTGAATTTTGTGTCATATGCATCTGATTATATCTCTGCTGATATTGTTGACTCTGTGGTAACTGTTGGCTCAATACTGATAATGTGCATCAGATAGAGTCTTTAAAAACTGAAAATGAATGATTGATTCACGAACTTTCCAATGCAAAACGTCGTCTTAATTGGTGTCAAAAAGATATTCACAATCAACAACTTGTTTTTCAAAACAAAATCGCTCAGTTGCATGCAAAATCTTCTGATCCTAAATTTGAGAAACTGGATGATCAAAACGTGTCTTTAAAATGTAAAATCTCAAAATATGAACAAGAACTTGTAAAAGTTAAACAGGAATGTGGTGTCATATTTGATTTACTCAATAAGACTCGTCATGATGCATCAAACGAACTTGATCATTATCTTGCACACACTAGAGAAGTAATGAATTTTGCTGGTAACATTTGTTCTGAAAATCAAGATTTGATTCACACTATCTTTAAGTTAAGAGAAATGTTAGGAAAGTATGAACTACTTCCGCCTACCGTAATTAAGAGAATAGCACCAGTAACACTTAGTAATTGTGAACCTAGAATGCCTACTGCCAAATCACAAGTTGCTAACGTGCTTCCTTCTACTGAAACAGGAATAGTTGCGTCTTTTCCAAACGTCCGCACTTCACAACCTAGGAGCACTCAATCGAAGAATAGGAAGTTTCGACCTAAGAAAAGATCAATAAGGAATGCTAAAGTAGAAGAACACCCTAGGACTATGAATAAGTCTCACGTTGCTTCCACTACAACTATTGCGTCTAGCAAATGTAATAGAAATAGTGATGTAACGAATGCTAAACCTTTAAGTACTTTTGATATTCAGTCTGATGCACCTTGTGTTATTTGTCGTAAAAGTATGAATTCTGATTGTCATGACAAATGTGTTGCTAAAGCTATAATCTCTCGTTTATGGAATCCTAAGAATCGGAATACCTCTAGGCCTACTAATCATTCTAAGTCTGTGCTTGGTAGACCGCATTCTTTAGATTCTAAGGCAAGCATTGCTGTCCCTGTAGCTCCAGTTTCACCTCCTAAGAATGTAGTACCACCTAGTGCATTCACTAAGACTAAAGCAAATAGTAGTTATAGATGGCAGAAATGGATATATAACACACTAGGATTTAAATGGATGCCTAAAGTTATTGATGTGTGTATGTCTACTATCACTGCTTCTGAACCCTCTAACATTTCGGGTTCCACATCTACTTCTATTCCATCTGTGTCGTCTGTGTGTAATGCAGGTGATACAGATCATTCTCTGGATTGTTGATAGCGGATGTTCCCGACACATGACAGGCAACCTTAAACTGTTATCAAACTTTATTGCAAAGTTCAATGGCACTGTCAGATTCGGGAATGATCACTTCGCAGCTATCATGGGCTACGGAGACTATATCAATGGGAACATCGAAATTAGCAGGGTTTATTATGTGGAAGGCCTCGGTCACAATCTGTTTTCAGTAGGTCAGTTCTATGATGGAGATTTGGAGGTTGCTTTCAGGGAGAAATCTTTTTTCATTCGTGATCTACAAGGAAACGATCTTATGTCTGGCTCGCGTAACTCAAGTCTTTACACTATCTCTATGCAAGACATGGTCGCTTCATCTCCCATCTGCTTACTTTCAAAGGCAACATCAACAAAATCCTGGCTATGGCACCATCGTCTCTCACATTTAAACTTTCAAACTATAACCAATCTTGCTCGACACAAACTAGTTGAAGGTCTCCCACGATTCCGGTATTCTAAAGATCAACTTTTCTCAGCTTGTGAACAAGGGAAAAGCACTCGTGCTCATTTTCCTTCAAAGGTGGAACACAGCTCTCAGCATGTGCTTCATCTTCTTCACATGGATTTGTGTGGCCCGATGCGCGTGCAAACGATCAATGGCAAACGCTACATCTTAGTAATTGTTGATGACTATTCACGATGGACTTGGGTCTACTTTCTTCGAAGCAAAGACCAAGCTCCACAAATGATCATCACCTTTCTCATGAAAATTCAAGTTCAGCTCCGGAACACCGTCCGCCAAATCAGAACAGACAAAAGAACTGAATTTGTTAACCAAAACCTTCGTGAATTTTATGAGAAAGTGGGAATTCAGCATCAGACATCTATTGCACGTACACCAGAACAAAACGGAGTTGTTGAAAGATGAAACCGAACGTTAGTGGAAGCTGCAAGAACAATGTTAATCAATGCTAAACTTCCAGATTACTTATGGGCAGAAGCTGTATCCACTGCATGTTATACTCAAAACCGTTCTATGATCACTAAACGCCACAACAAAACACCGTTTGAGCTTCTCCACAACCATAAACCGAATCTCAAACACTTTCATGTATTTGGATCCCTTTGCTATCCGAATAATGATCGTGATGATTTTGGAAAGCTCAAAGCCAAAGCTGACATTGGTGTCTTTATTGGATATTGTGAGAATTCTAAAGGTTACCGGATCTGGAATCGTCGTACAAAATAGGTTATGCAAACGATTCATGCTCATTTTGATGAACTTACGGAAATGGCTTCTGAGCATAACATCTTGGAACCCGGTCACAACCGCTTAAACTTCCCTCAAAACCCATCATTAGCTGAACAAAGCCCCCAGCTCACTCGTCAACAAATGGAAAGGTTATTTGCTCCGCTGTTCAGTGACGATATTGATGAACGTGCTCCAGGTGTATCCGCTGTTTCCGCTGCTCAACCTGATACCACTCGTATACCTGATACACCTGCTACAACAACTACTGTTGAAGAAGCACCACCAGTTGACTCCACCACAACAGTTGAACAAACCGCTTCCAACAATGATGAACCGGCTGATGATGTTCTTAATGAAGTATCCCCACCTGCAGATTTTGATCCAAATGCGTTCTTTAACCCGTTTGCTAATGACACTGCTGCACCTGATGTCGCGGAATCATCAACAAACCATTTGAATCCTCAAAATCTGCACAATGTATACCAACATCAACCCTCTACACATCGATGGACAAAAGACCATCCTCTGGCAAATATTATTGGCAACCCAAATCAACCAGTCGTTACGAGACAACATCTTCACACAGATGGTGAACATTGCATTTATGCACTCACTGTCTGCCAATCTGAGCCTAAAAACATTAAAGACGCAATGACAAAAAACAACTGGATTGAATCCATGCAAGAAGAACTCAACTAATTCAAACTTCTTGAAGTATGGGAACTGGCTGAAAGACCAACAGGGGTCTACGTCATTGGTCTCAAATGGATTTGGAAAACCAAATTGGATGCTGAAAGGAACGTAATCCGAAACAAGTCACGTCTAGTTGCTAAGGGTTATCGTCGGGAAGAGGGAATAGACTTTGAAGAAACCTTTGCTCCGGTTGCTCGTCTTGAGGCTGTTCGGATATTTCTCGCGTTCGAGGCTCATATGAATATGACGGTCTATCAGATGGATGTCAAAACTGCGTTTCTCAATGGACAACTTAAAGAAACGGTTTATGTCAGTCAACCAGATGGATTCGTTGATCCTGAGTTCCCGAACCATGTCTACAAACTCAACAAAGCTCTGTATGGTCTCAAACAAGCTCCTCGGGCATGGTACGATAAGCTATCATCTTTCCTCATTGCTAATAATTTCACCAAAGGTTCGGTCGACCCTACTCTTTTTATACAATATCACGGGGCACATATCTTAATTGTTCAAATTTACGTGGATGACATCAGTTTTGCGTCTACACATAAAAAGTTTTCAATCGCTTTTGCAAAACTAATGAAGGAAAATTTTGAAATTTCCATGATGGGTGAACTTACGTTCTTTCTAGGACTGCAAGTTCATCAATCACTCCGTGGTATTTTCTTGAGTCAGTCCAAATATGCCCTTGAATTGTTAAACAAATTTGGAATGAAAACCTGTGACACTTATGCCACACCAATGACTCATACCAAGAAGCTAGACGCTGATTTACATGGGAAATTAGTAGACCCTACCAAATACCGAAGTATTATTGGGTCTCTCATGTATCTAACAGCTAGCAGACCTGATATTGTATTTTCCGTTTATCTATGCTCCCGTTATCAGTCGCGACCAACTGAAACCCACCTCTCTGAGGCTGAAAGAATCCTCTGATACATCAAGAGAACCATTAACTTGGGGATCTGGTATCCGAAGGATTCTGGTTTTGAACTAATCGCTTTTTCGACGCTGACCACGCAGGATGCTTAGACTCAAGGAAAAGTACTTCAGGAGCACTACAATTTCTTGGTGATAAACTGGTGTCCTGGCAATCAAAGAAGCAGGATTGTACATCGCTGTCATCAACCGAAGCAGAATATGTAGCCATGTCCGCGTGTTGTGCTCAAGTCATCTGGATGAGAACACAACTCAAAGACTATGGTTACGTATTTGACAGAATCCCGATGTACTGCGACAATCGGAGTGCCATTGCGATCTCGTGCAACTCAGTTCAGCACTCGAAATCAAAGCACATCGATCTTCGTTATCATTTCATCAAGGATCATGTGGAACAGGGTACAGTTGAATTATACTTCGTAGGTACAGAATACCAATTGGCATATCTACTCACCAAAGCCTTGCCTCCCACTAGGTTGAATGAGTTGGTCCACCGGTTTGGTATGCGGTGTTTGACTCAAGAGGAACTAGATGACCTCTTAAAACAGTCTTAAAAACCTGTCAAACACCAAAATATCTTTTGTAAATATTTTTTTTCAAAACCAAAATGCAAAAATATAAAACCTGTTAAAACAACAAAAATATTCTTCTATCTATTTTTCTTTAAACATTTCAAGTACATATCTTCCGTCAACACACAAATCTTTCAAAATTCAGTATTTTTACGATCAAGTGTTGAAGGGGAGAAATAAATACTTAACTATTTCAAAATATATGTGTACTTGCATGTTATCCAATCCCGGTTGTTTCTTTTATCAATGGTAGTAAATTTTCTGGCTCATTAACACTCCTCGGACTAAAATTTATAACCTTTCATCATTTTCTTAAGTCGAGGGGGAGTGTCGTCAAAGTTATTTCCTAAAATCTTTTGTTTGGTAACCAAAATGGAAGTTAAAAGGCTTTGAATGAAAATGGAAAAGGTGGAGGGACCAAAACTGCCAAAAGGTTAAAGTCATTTTAATAAAAACACCCCACCTAACATTTCACTTCACATTTATTACTCTTAACCAAACAAATCCTACGCACAAAATTCGTTCTTCAAATATGTGTTTCTGATCATCAATTTGTAAGTTGTTTCATGATTTTAACGTGTTTACAAACATTGGTTTTGATTTTTACACGAATCCAACGGTCAAATTTTTGCATATGATTGATTTGGTGTTCTACGCATAAGCGTATGAACACCTAATCAAGAATGGGTGTTTGTGATTAAAAAGATAGTGTTAAAATATTCTTCTTACATCAATAAACTCATTTTCATCACTTAAACGAACCTAGATATACGAATTGAGTGAATTTCAAAATTAGGGTTTATGCGTGGTTTTGGGTATTTTCAAATGTGATTGTTTTTGGTCAAAAAGAGTGTTGTGTGATGTTGTTATCATGATGAATTAATGTTATCTAAGCCTTATAACCACCCAGAAACACTAATTGATTTAAAATTAGTAATTAGGGTTTAATGTTCTTGAGTTTTGGGTACTTTTGATTCACCACGAATTGGGTGTTAAAACTTGGTTATTACACTCTCAAAACATCTAAGACTTAACAGAAAACGTTTGGTGCATTTCCTGTGGCTAGAAATCATATGCATAATTCATAAACTTTAGGGTTTTGACTTACGCGTATGACTTTCTACGCGTAAAATGTAAAATGAGTTTCATGTCATGATCTGTCTTAAAATGAATATATGTGTTAAGATTGATGATATGATAATTTTATTTCAGGCTTGCTACGCATAAAACTCAGAATCAAGGTCTTTGTAACTCTACGCATAAGGATCACCTTAAGCGTAGAAAGTTATGCGTAAGAGTAATCTTACGCGTAACTATTACACGTAAGGTTCTACAATGGGACTACGCGTATCCTGTGAAGGATATGCGTAAACAGTGACTCTACGCATAAGGTTTACTCTTACGAGTAATCCTTACACGTAAGGTTTTTATACGCCTACGCGTAATCTCTACGCATAAGGTCCCCTTTTTCCTACGAGTAATATTTCTTACGCGTAAGTAAGGATCCTACGCATAAGCTTGCGTCTACGCGTATACTTCTCCTATTTAAGCATAAGCTACTATTCCTACGCATAAGCCTTGATCAAACCTTCGTTATGAATTGTTACGCGTGCAAACTTGTAAATAAATGAATCATAACGTCACGAATCCAATAACGTCACCAATAAGCTTAAAAGTATAATGTGTTGTGAAAATATGTGATAACATAAACTTTAAAATCTAAAGTTAACTAACTCACGAAACTTCTCACGACGTCATTGGACTATTGGACAATTAAGTGACTTTGGACTTGTAACAATCATTGACACTATATATTCAATAATTAGACAATAAAAACCTTCTGTTGACTAACATTATGTCTTTCGATATGTTGGTTCTTCTGGCTAATGTTATTTCAGATCACGACATGGCTGCTCAAATGAATGTGGATGCACCAGAAGTTCTCACAATTGCTGACATCTTCCCTAATGGCTATCCGAGAAAGATTGGAAAGAACAACCTTAGGGTTGACTTTGAAACCCTCACATGCTCAGAATCTTCTTGTCTCATTGCTGTGGATATTCTAAAGAATCATCCCTACCAGAACATTCTCTCACACTCTGCTACAATACTGGAGATCTACATTCAACAATTCTGGAATTCAATGCAAAGGATCAAGGGTCAAAGTGCAGTGACTGTGACTCTAAATCACAAACAAGTCACCATCACTCATGCAGACTTACGGGCTGTTCTTCTCATTCCAGAAATCGTGCCAACTGACTTCTATGCCACACCTACTGAGGAGACAGTTCTACAATTCTTGATTGACATTGGCTATGATGAAGCTTCAGGAACTATCTCTAAGCATTCTCATGTGGAGCTTAAAAACATTCCTCAACCGTGGAGAACCCTCTACATCATCATCACCAAATCGGTCTCTGGTCGTGACAGTGGATATGAGCATCCCAAGCTCATAGAGTTGCAAATATTTTGGTCATTAATCAACAAGAAGGACATCGAAATTGAAGCTCTGATATGGGATGACATGATGACATTTCTTAAAAAGCTTGGCTCAAAGATTCCCTATGTCAGATACACAAAACTGTTGATCCAGAGAGCACTTGGACTTCATCCTGATATCCCCAAGAGGCTCAATGACCCCGACAATCATGACATGTTGACTGAGCCTATCTTGTCTGTCAGAATCAAGGAATCGTCAACAAAGAAATAGGGTGTTGTGTTACCTGATCACCTACTGACTGACGAAATCAAGAAGCTTGAAACGTACAAAAGGTATCGGGTAGCAGTAAGAGAAGGAAAAGTTGGTCATCTCGATGAAAAGCCTTCTGGAACACCCACTCGGAGAACCAAAAGAGGAAGTGCTGGAAGTGCAGTAAGCACAGAGAGTCAAAGGAAGGTCCCAAAGAGGAAACCTACTCCAAAGAAGGAAGTTCCCTCTCAGGAAGCTGTTCCTATTCCTACACCTAAACCACCAAGAAAGCTACTGGACGAAAGCTCTGAAGATACACAATCAGATGAGGATGTCCACTACTCTGAATCTGCAACTGAACCACCTCCCTCAGTAGCAAAACCTCCTAGTCCTCCAGCTGACCTAGGAAAAGGGAAGACTCTTGTACTTGTGCCATATGAAGAAAGCTCTGAAAGTGATGAAGAGCAACTGGATTTATCATACAGGAAGAAGTTTAAAATCGTTAGACACCTTCAAAAAGCTAAAGAATTTGAACAAGATCAAATGCGTGGCCCCGGAGGGTCGAGTGGTGGTGTCCACTCTTCACCAGATCCTGATGCGGTTAATCGACCCGATAAGGGAACTGGTGCCACCACTCTTGTGCAACAGAAAAAGCTTGTGGAGGAATCTATTGATTATAACATTGAGGAACCAGAAAAGGACAAGTCTGAGAAAGAAAAGACTGATGAAGAAGCCCAGGCTCAGACGGAAGTAAAAGCTAAATCTGGACAAGATAATGAAGAGAATTATGATGATTATCTTCTCAACAGTCCAATTCGTTCCAAGGAGGATACTTCTGCACCTCCAAAGGACCCTGAGCCTCCTCATGTCTCCTCATCATCAGATTCATCATCTCGTTCTTCACCACCACCATCTAAAAGATCAACCAAATCAACATCCAAATCAGTGAAGAAGCCAACTCGATCTTGGATTTCTCATACTCATAAAAGAATTGTGAATGATGTCAACAAAGTCAGAAAGAAAGACATGCTCTACAGGAAGATGAATTTCTACGCTGATCAGATACAGTATATTCATGATGAGATCAATGAGATGAAAGTTGAAAGGGAGTATGTTCAGAAGCTCATGAAAGATGATCTTCAAGGGAAAATGGACGAAATGATCAAAGGTTACACTCACAATTACCTCCTTGACATTGTTCCGAAAGTTACAAAGGAGTTGTTCACCAAACAACTCTATCCAAATCTACTTCACCTGGCCAAGCAAACTATGAAATCAACACCGATGCACGTGAACATCAATCCAGTTGATCCCATAATATTCTTAGATGCTGAGTTAGTTGACCGGCTGGTAGCTCAACTGTCCAAATGATCTGCAACACTTGCCTCTCACGAAGTTAAATTGCTTGAAGCATTGCTGGAATATCAACTCAAAACAGCATGCCGAGAAGAAGCTGAAAGGCCAAAGTGTCCACGCGACGATGAAGATAAGTATCAGGATAAGAATGACGAGCATAAACGCTCGAAGAAGTCTGGTGAATCATCTTCTATGCAACCTCCACCCAAACGGACTCTAGCACAACAAAAGTCACGTCCTCGTTCTTCTACTGACAAACCTCAGGATTCCTCTGAATTACCACCCGAGACTCAGAAAACCGGTGATCACTTTGAGTATACGGGTGGTGACGATGAGGAAGTCCGTGAGCCCCTACAACAACCCACATCTCCCAAACAAGTTCAGAAACCAGAATCCTCATCTAGGTCTAAACAAAAGAAGAAGAAGGCGCCCATGGTTGACGTCGTATCATGGCTAGATGACGATAAAACAGAGAAATTTGAATGGTTCTCTACACTTGTTAACTCAACTCCCTACCCTGCTGAAGGTCAAGATCTGGTAGACGGTAATACATTGGAGCATGCTAAGATACTGCAAGAAAAATTCCGAGTAAAAAAGATGACGAAATCTGAGTTGAGGCGAATTAAGAATGAAGCTTTTCAACTGTTAAAAGATAGCTCGGAAAGTGCCATCGAGGTCGAATATCACCTTGAAAACATTGCTCGAGCTATGTCTAACAACATGGATTGGCTCAACCCAGAAGCAAACATCGACTTCACCAAACGGGATAACCCTCCATATTACACCGACTGGTCTAAACCTCTACCAACAATTGGCCAACCAGATGAACCTAGGATTCCATTCAGATATTTCTTCAACAAAGACTTGGAATTTCTTCTACACGGTGGCGATTACTCAAGGAAATACGCTACATCTTTGACACTTCCATTCCCAGCAGCCATATATTCAAACTGCATAGCTATCGAGGAAAGAGCTAATCACTTGTTCTCCAACAAAGTGGAAGCATACGACCGAGATGCAATGTAAGGGATTCATCATTGGCTGGAACGCCGAAGAATCTACTACAGAAGCTGCCAGGTTCAGAAGTCTCAACATGTAGTGTTCAGTACTAAGGATATTGTTGCCATCAAACACGTTGATCTTTCGACCAAATGGGACTACACTTTTCTCAAGAAGATTGTGGTCAAAAGGCAAGATGAACGGGATTATGCATTCTCTGAAGCTGACTTTGAGAATTTGTCTATCAACGACATTGAAGACATGTACCTTGCCAAAGTACAGGGTCGCATGAGGCAATTTTCAACTGAAGTACAACGTGAATTCATCAAGTCACTGCTCATCTTCATCAGACGCATAGTCATCAAAGAACGTGTAGAAGATCTCCAGCTTGCAGTTGAATCATATCAGACCCGTGTTAACTTCACTCCACCTCAGCTTGATCTTCCCGACATTAACCAGCTCTCACAATATACACTCATCAGCAAACCATTCGGCGTCGTTTACCGCAGTGAACTTCAACGAAATTGCTTAATGGCGTGTAGTGATCTTCACAAGTTTGGGGATCACACTTTGAAGATCGTTAGGGACGGATTGGCTTATAGGTTGAAGGATATACATCAAAAGATTGGGTCTCCTAAGCGATGGAATTCTCAGGACCGAAGGGATGTGAGGAGGATCATCAAAATGATTGATGAAAGGTTGTATAGAAGGGATCAGTTCAGAACATTGGAAAGATTTGTTGGTGGTCGACCCAGGATTAACATCACCGGCTATCAACGCCCAGTTCGCACTCCTGGAAACATCACTGGACTTCCTGGTACCCCTTGAACTGCTTCTTTCATTATAAATTTGGATGTGTGATTATATATGTCTATGGCTTGTGCACACATAACAGTGTACAACCTGTGGTACGCTTCAGTGCCACAATCCTTAAAAAAGGAGTGAAAGCTTCTTACTTTTGAGTAAAACCTATCAAACCTTTCATTTTTCAAGGTTTTCCTCAAAAGGACAAGTACTTCCCCGTATGATTTTCAAAACCTCAACCGTTTATATCACTTGTTGAGGGGGAGTACTTGAGTTAAAAATTTGTTCACAAATTGTTCATAGTGGTCATCTTCCCGCAATACTCGAAATGGTCATATTTATTCTCAACTTTTCAAAAATAATATTTTATATGCCATTTTTTAGGGGGAGAAAATTATGTGATAAGAAATATGTTGTGTAAATGCAAATGAATCTTTGTGTAATAGACTTAACCAACGAATTGACGGTACTAAACTGTTAGTAACTCGAAAAGACTTGTCCGGGACGGGTAATAATTTCAAGCTAGTTCGCTAGTAATGTAAACGTGTCTCGCAAAGGACTTGTCCGAGTAGAAAGTACCATTCGAGAAACTCATGGTAGACATGAACTCTGACGGGTATCACAACCTTTCGAGGATTGTCTCCACCTTCAAGGTAGTTATTAGAGCTAGTTGTCACCTAAAAGTTGTCAATGTAACTCTTTAACTATGCAACGTAACCGTGTCTCGCGGGGGATTGTCTATCTTGAGTTGATCAATTCATAAAGTGCGCGCTCCTTCCTCACTGTGCAGATTTCCGTAAAAACTCCTAAGCACATGTGGAGGGGGAGTATTTTTGAAAATCTAAAACTCTTGAAGTGTTTAAACATGTTTTTCATTCACAAACACTTTGAGAGATTTTCATGAAAAAATGGTTTTATGGCAATGGAGTTATAAGGAGATTAAGGTTAGGAATAACCGTCCTATGATCCGCCAGAGCCGAAGGGATCTACCCAAGGACATCACAAATAGTTAGTACTTAGAAGTCCTTAGGTACAATTATAAAAAGGAGAAAATGAGAATCGGAGAAAGAAGGAGTTGAAGAATTAAAAAGAAATGCAAAGAAAAAGGTGAAAAGAAATAGCCCTCCAAATTATTCAACTTAGGGCAGACACCGGGTTCAATTCATATGCTACTGGTTGTCACTTAGTGACGCTGGTATTGAAGATTAAAAGTCGTCATGGACCCAGTGACGCATGCACTATACCTTCTTAGCCACTCAAGTTTCTCTCAAAAGAAGCCTTTTTCATTCTCACAGGGAACCCTACGTAAACTATTGGCTTTCTCTTAGAGATCGCTGGTATTGAAGAAGGAGACCCTCTCCCTTGTCTCCGCTCAGGAAAAACCAAAACGCACTATTGAGTCTAGAGCCACGAGATTCATCAAAAAATCTCTTAGGTACACTTGACATTTCATCACTCGATGTTCAACAATAAGAACATCAGTGGTACGTTATCGAGTCCTTCACAGATCTTAGCAATCTGTCGAGAACATTTATGAGAGGTTCACAACTGTGATCCTCAGTGATTGAATGGAAACTCCTGCCAGGGGTCAACATCAAACAGCCCTGACAGCAGGTCACTTCGGTAACTCCCCGTGGATTACGCTCAGTGTGTCTCAAACGGTCTACAGTCGTGAGGTGATGCTTCGGTGTACCTCAGCGACTCATCTAAACTGTAGATGTACTTCGGTACATCGCGTTATCTCACTTGTGGGACTCTAGTTCAGGAACGGCCTTTGTAAGAATTAGAGTTGTGTTTTCACACTATGCTGTTAACACTCTCGAAGTTCAAACTCATAAGTGCCGGAATCCGCTTATTACTAACCGTTTTCATGTTTTTCTTCTTATGGAAGCTCTGGAGCGGAATGATCGTGCAGAGTCTTCACATGCTCATGCCAACATCATCACTAATGGAAGTTCTATCCAAAAGCAACACAAAAGTCAGAATGATTCTTCATCAAATCAAAGAATCTACAAAGTTAAAGACTTAAAGAACTACATCAGTACTATTATTCAACGTTAAATAGTGTGTGAGCATGTTGAAGAATGACGTGGAGACACTGTTGCAGCGAAGCAGACCTGAGGCAGACTTGATGCAGACAACAACATACTATCACTTCCATCACAAAGAACAATAATCAAAGAACAAAGTTAAAGATGACGTCAAAGCAGAACCGTTTAAAGAAAACAATTTCTCTACACTGGGGAGATTGTTCGAATCAAGGCAATTCTTCTCACAAGAAAGAAGAATGTCAGAAGACGTCAAAGCTACTATTACATCAACACCTTCACCGTTTTCATCACTAACACTTAGGGGGAGATTGTTGGAATCACTCCTAGACCTAAATCAAGTGTTAGTAATTCACATGTAATAGTTAGCTTAATTATGGCCTT
The DNA here is from genome assembly GCA_019973895.1 of Chrysanthemum seticuspe. Lineage (NCBI taxonomy): Eukaryota > Viridiplantae > Streptophyta > Magnoliopsida > Asterales > Asteraceae > Chrysanthemum > Chrysanthemum seticuspe. The sequence goes on along the minus strand of BPTQ01000008.1, from coordinate 236,018,067 downwards.
TATGTTTTTTATTAGCCTTAAGCTTATGTAGAAGGCCCATGAGCTTAGGCCCAAGCCCATAAAGGAAAGGATGGGAACTAGGAGTGTTGCCCTAGCTTCCCTCCTATAAATACTCTTGTATAACCCTCACTTGAGGGTTGGTTGTTCAATGCATTTCTTTCACATACTCTACGCCTAACCATATAAGTCTTATACGTGTATGTGTTTGTGTGTGTATTGTTCAATCGCCTTTATCTCCTTCTAGTAAGCTTGTGTTGTAAAACTAGTGACCTAACACACATATTGAGGGGGAGCAAATTTATGAAAACCTCATCCTTCCCCAATATGCTTTATCTACTTGATTTGATCAGGGAAGTGATGTTGATATCTTTTAGAAAATGGGAATCAAAGAAGTTAATTCTTTCTCTTGCCTCCGTGTGCCAAAACGATTTCAAATACATGATGCACATGTTGAGGGAGAGCTCTTTTTTCTAAAAATATCAAAAAAAACAATCCAGGTACAAAATGCTTTGATAATATATCACAAGTATCTGGATTAAGTTTCAAATGGTTTTCAATTGGTTCCAATGGCAGATGAACAATACCAAATAGACCGACCAAAATTACTTTATGTATGGTGATATAAGGATGATAAGGTTAGGTATTTGTTCCCATGATCCGCTAGAACCGGAGGGATCTACCCAGGGACAATCCACTAGATAGTGTAGAAGTCCTTTGGCATGATGAAAAAAGGAGAAAAGTGAGATATGGGAAGAGTGCGGACTGAGACAGAGCTAGTACTGGAATAAACCCAACAAGGTTCTAGTTATGAAGTCTCGGTAAGCACTAAAGGGGTTGAAGAATGAAAAATAAATGAAACGAGAAAAGGGTGAAAAGAAATAGCCCTTCAATAATTCAACCTTAGGGCAGAAACCGGGTTCAATACATATGCTACTGGTGGTTACTAAGGTAACACTGGTATTGAAGACAAGACGTCATGGACCCAGTGACGCACTGCACTAAACTTCCCAAGCTACTCAACTTCCTCTTAAAAGGGCTTGTTTCATTCTCACGGGTAACCCACATAATCTATCGACTTTCTCTTAGATATTGTTGATATTGAAGAAGAAGACCCTCTCCCTAGTCTCCGATATAGGAAACCAAATGTGCACTATTGAGTCTAGAGACACGAGATCATCTATAAATCTTAGTAGGACACATCATCCTTGAAGACTCACAGTTTCACACAATGTGGAATGTGAGAATATATTTTGAGAGTCCTACGCATTATCCTTGTGGTATTTCCAAGACTTGTTGTGTCATCTGGACTTCATCAATGGAGCGATTCAAAATTGAATTGTTCCTTGTCCAGAAAAAATGGATTGACGGACTCCTTTGAAAAACCAGTCGGTGTGCTCAAAAATTCTTTTCTTTAGCATGTCGACTATGAATTATGTTTTCAAAATCAAAAAGGATATTTATGATTGATAATTGATTTTCCATAAAACCCTCATTGTATTGCAAAAACCTTTATATTTAATACACGATTGTTTTCAAATCATTTTCGTCAATCAGTGAATCTCAATTCGCTGGTTCACTCATTCCGTGTTGTCGTCTTTGAGACGTTCCGGTTTGAGAACGGCTAGAGCTGCTGCGAAACCCTGTCAAGGAAATTCTTCGGAATTATACCTTATCACAGGCAGTACTTGTACTGATCAACGGGGAATCGTGGGCCGTGTACCTCAATTCAACGAAAGTGATCAAAGACATGTCCGTGCATTTTATTGCTAACTGTTGTATGCAGGTACACCCGACGTTTGTAGCTGATCAGAATGGAGAGATCAATCCATAGCCGCATGCTCACACAACACATTCATTTCTAAAGAAATCATGATGAAGTGCATCAACGACTCTGATACTTTCACTCCATGCTTCTGCTACGCTGCTACAAATATCATGAATCAACTAAAGCTTTCGCTACTCTGATAAGAAGAAATCATGATCCAGAATGTGAGCATGTCGGTCCAAAATGTCCCAACATCACATAATACCAACACTACAAAGGAAGAGTCAGATATTTATGGTAGTTGATGATCTTAAAGCTGGCTCAACACTCATTATCACGTGGATCAGTTAAAGACCTCCACATGGATTATCTAAACATGCAAAAATGAAGAATCAAAGACTACGAGCTACTGAGCAAAGAACAGGAACAAGAATCCAAGAATAATCTTAATGTAATATCTGTTTGTATTCAATGAAATTTGAGGTGACCTCCCTTAGGGGGAGATTGTTAGGATTTAGTAAATCCAGTTATTAAAGTGTCGGTCACCTCAAGTATATGTAATCGTTAGAAAGCTCGTAGTCGTAGTTAAGTAGTATTTAGTTATGTAACACCGTGGAGGACGGACGGGTCTTTACCCACTGTAGGCCTGATCCACAGCCCGTAGGTGGCGTTTTATGTAAGACTATAAATACTCTCTACCTCCCAAGGTTGAGAGTTGGAGCTCATCATAATACTTTTATTTTCTCTCACTAAGTTCCCAAACCTCTAATTATTTCTCTCTATAAAACCATATTGTATACGCCCCATTTGATCATGATTTGATGTGTTTGTGAAATCCAATATGTTACAAGACGCAAGCGCGTGGTCTCCCGAGTAGTAGCATCGAGGTCGATGGAATCGACAATTTTAAGGAAGTCCTTAAGATACTGATTAGGATCTTCGGAACGCAGTCCATGGAATGCACATCCGTTTTGCACCAACCGGATGGTGTCGGATCGAAGGGCCATAGTTTGGGCTTGGTCGGGAAGCTCAATGGTTTTTCTATAGCCTAGGTGGCTTGGTCTTGAGTATTCACCAAGAGTACGGCCTCTTGGCGGGTCATTTGGTGGTGGGTTGATGAGTGGTGGTTGATTATCACCTTCCATGATGAAAAGTGATGGGGTTACGAATAAAGGTTACAAAGAAGGGGGATAGACTACGAGGAAGCTAAAAATGGGAAAAAAAGCTTACTTGATAGGAATCAAGCAAGGGAACCTAAACGAGGTGGAAATCTAACTAGCTATTCTATTCCCCAGCAGCGGCACCAAAAACTTGATACAAGTGCAACGCGCGTTCGGGGTCAAAGGAACTTCCTTTTCGTCGAGCAAGTTTTTCAACACCCTAGGCAGTGAACCTAATCATTGTAGTGTAGTATTAGGGTAAGCCTCGGGAATTGATATCGTTCTCTAGGGGAATAGGAATGCTAGTGAGAAATTACTGCGCTAAGGTTGGGGTTGAGGAAGATTATTTTTTATTCTTTTTTATATTTTTTAGAAAATTGAAAGATATGAATCTCGGGGTATTGGATTTGGGGGGTTGGTATTTCTACCAATTACTCTACCTATCTAATTATCTAATTAACTAAGCTAAGGTGAGTGTAGTCTATGTCTATTGTTGTGTGCTCTTATGATGATTTAAAGATGTGTTTACCTAGATGCTATTACTCCCTAGTTATCTCCTATTGATGGTTGAATTGTCACGTCCTTATTCTTAACGCGTTGTGTCTTCTAAGCTCGTAGGGTATGCGTTTTTTCCTAACTCTTTGAGACTACCTTAAGGTTATTGCCTACGAAATCTCTATGATTCATAAACTAACTCTAAGGTTACCTTTGGATGTTTAGCCTAAAATAACTCTAGGTGATTATAAACTAATGTTCACAAAGATTACTCAAGCATTAAAAACACAACGAATGACCTATCGCAATACTAGGTCAATCACAATTAAGATAAGAGACAACCAATCAATATTCAATACCTAGGTTTCATAGATCTAAGCAAGCACACAAGTAAATTAGCCAGACATGGAAAACATGCAAGCATACACACAAACAATTGAAGACATAATTGAATTAATGAAGTAAATCACTTTTCTTGTTGTAAAATAGGGTATGGAACCCTAAGATACTGCCCAAGACAGCCAAAGTTCGGTTTAGGTTTTACTCTATTAGGATCGTTTATTTGGGTGATTTGGTGAATCGGGAGGTCTTGGAAGATGAAAGATTATCATCTTAATGTTAGTGAGATAAAGTAGAGAGAGAAGGGAAAAACTACTGTGTTTTATTATTGAAAGGTAAAGCTTACACTAAGAATCTCACCCTCCTAGGAAAGTCTAGGAGGGTATTTATAGCTAAACACATACAACTATGACTAAATGACATAACAAGCCCATGTGTTTTAGCTAACTAGGATAGATAATGTAATCCCGTCAATGTCGTTCCATTTACGAGTTAGGAGCGATTCCAACAATCTTCCCCCAATGGGACGACATAAGGGATTACTTACAACATTTACTACAAATATAGAAAACAAATAAAGAAAGGACTTCATAAGCTCTTCAAGTGCTGAGGATGATGAAAGTTTACGCTCTTTGTCTTCTTCTTGTACCTCGACTTGAGAACCGTTTTCTTCACTTGTAGGCAAATGATGTAATATGCATGAATTGGATTAACTTCCCCCCAAATCATGCTGCATGTCTTTAGCAGCTTCTCCATACACTTCTTTTTGGTGAAGTTTCTGAATCAGCTTCCCCCCAAACTGACAACCGTCTTTAGCAGATTCAAAACTTTGATGTAGTGAACATTTCCTCTAACTTTTGAAATTTTTAGTACGCAGCGGAATTTGTAGATGAGCAGTAAACCACATAAGGTAAATCTGACTTGTTTCGGAAAATCCGTTCGGGGGTAACATGCGAGAAATCAACAAGATCTTCTCCCATATGTAGATGCTTCACACCAAACAATCTGCGAAAGACGAGATGAAACAACTTCCCCCTAAATGTTGCGGTCTATGGGAATAATAGTTACTTGTGAATATGCAATTACTCGATAAAATGACCGTGTGTAAGGCATCATAACATCATATTTAGGTAACTTCACCCACGATAACTCTATGAAAGTGAGACGATAACACCAAAGTAAGAAATTTGAACCACAGATCGTCTCATTTCTTCCCCCTAATTGAAGAAATTCATGAGGGGAAACGGGTTTTCGAAAAAAATCCAAAAACATCAAAGGAAGCAAACACCACCTACACTCTCTTCCCCCCAATGTTTTCAATGAATCAGAATCATACATCATGTATGTTGATGATGAATTGGAGACAGCGAAACCATGTATGTCCAATTAAGCGAACAATTGTGAAGTACCATAAATATCTCATGAGAATCAACTGCTGATAAGACTTCTCTACTCGTGTATACTCTTCTTAGCTAACTCTTTATTGACCCCATTATCATTCTGACGGCTCTTTGTAGTGACTACTGATGGAGAAAACCCAATATGATGAACTTGAGATAGAAGTAAAATAACCCGAACTTGTGACTTAAACTTGCACTATTGTCAGACGAAGAACCCTTTTTCTTACCACCATTGAAAAAATGTAAACTTAAAATTTCTCGCATTATCCACAGCTTTTTGTGACACTTGAGCACAACAACGTAACTCCTTACATCAGGTATAACTAGACAACTCAAGTATTTGTCATTCGAAACGGTTAAAGCTCGAACAAGGATCTCGAAGAATCATGCATCCAACCAACCCCGATATCTTCAAGATACTAAGTACACGCACCCGTGATATCCCACTTCAACCTCAAATAAATAATAATTAATTCTCGCCGTAATCACATCTTGCGGTTATATCCCCAAAACTAGCCTTCATTAACGGATTAAATGAATTTTGATAATGTTTTCCCGATCTTGTCAAAATTATGTATATCCGTGAAAATTTGTCATAACCAACAATATACTCTTATTACCAAAGCTTATACCAAAAATGTATACCATGTATTAAAGAAAATACATTTGATAATACTAAATAAATTTTCCGCCCAATGTATAACATTTTCGGTTTCAATAACTTTGGTAAAAAATTTTGCACCCCAACTAACAAGTGTGACAAATCAGCTCAAGCCCCCAAGTCCAATAACCAATCGAGATTAAGGCCTAAATTGATAAATCCATATCTATTTTAATACAACCCCAAACGAATAGAGAATGCCCGGGCCCATTATCCAACACCAACCCACAAATCCAACCCTAGACAATCCGGGTATAAAACACCACTTAATCACACTAACCATAAAAATTCTCACTTTGACCAAACCCTAATCTTCACACACACAAAAATTAATCTGCCTCCCATTTAATTGTCAAAAGAACGCAGCCAATACTTCACCCAAACGACTGCCCCATCTCAATTTATCCATCAAACCATCTAATCAAAACAAATCTCAACTCAATAGAGATGACTTCGAATCATCACTTATTAATCGTGCCAATAAACAAAAGATACCCTCATGATATTCAAGACATTTTCAGTGAAAGGTCCTTATTAAAAGGGTCTCGGGTAAGGTTTATGTTAATTGTTGTGTCACGAATTAACTATCATTCGAAATAAAGAGAGATTATAACGTGATTGTTATAAATCTGATCTTTTTGGATTTCGTATAGTGATGAGTTTGACTTAGATCTATGATGTTTCATTTTATTTTTCTTTTCGAGCACTATTGATCATAGAGGTCTAACAATTATGTGCCTCACGAAAAGAATTGGACTGAGATCTTAATGTCAATATCATTTCGAGTCATTTGAGGTTTTGGATTTTTTTTTTGAGTCGTGAAAGATGAGACGGGTTTAGGTAGTGGTGATGTTTGGATTTGGTACTAGTATAGAAAGTTGGGTCGATAGGATTGGTATTGTTTTGATGGTCCCTGTTATGTTTTATTTTTATCTTCACCTGCCTTTGCTCATAATCTTTAATATTATTGACCAATGATGTCAAGGACTGAGGTCCAAAGAGTCTGTTGGTATTTTGGTTTGGGGTCAAGGTCGAAGTCTTCTTCTCATCTCCTATTAGTGTCACAAGGTCTTAGGCGTAAAATCTTTGGTTTTGAGTTGTATGCGTAAACAGTTAAGAAAAAACCTATGCGTAACCCATCACTTACGCGTAACATGAAAACCTTATGCGTAAACCAGGAACTTTAGGCTTAAGAAATCTTATGCGTAAGACCTTATGCATAAAACAATACGCGTAAGCCTTATGCATAGGATTCTTATGCGTAGTACCTTACGAGTAACTTTCCAAGATACTCGTATACAATCTGAAGATCCTTAGGCATAGAACTAGGGTTTTGACCCGTGTTGACTTTTTTCCGGCGATGTATTCTGACCAAACATCTGTCCACATTCATAGTAACCCAGAAAAAGCATAAGAACTGCTTCCTATTGTCTCGTTTAGACCCTGTTTGACCACTCAGAAACTGACCATATGGACCACTTTTTCATGAGATGGTACAAAAGAAACATTCACAATATGAAAAAGGTTAAAACTGATGACTTTGGACAATGACCACAATTTACCAGGAAATGTAACCTTTGACATAAAGCATGTAACTTTTATTTTAGACCAGATAAATAAAAAACTGTTACCAAAGTAAGAATAGTGAATATTTTAGATTCAAAAAAATGGTAAAACAGTTTTTAAAATAACGAATTTTTTGACAAGAACATCACACAAATCAACCAAAAACTAAACCGACCTTGCTCTTGATACTAATGTTAGGATCATTTATTTGGGTGATTTGGTGAATCGAGAGGTCTTGGAAGATGAAAGATTATCATCTTAATGTTAGTGAGATAAAGTAAAGAGAGAAGGGAAAAACTAGTGTGTTTTATTACTGAAAGGTAAAGCTTATACTAAGAATCTCACCCTCCTAGAAAAGTCTAGGAGGGTATTTATAGCTAAACACATACAACTATGACTAAATGACATAACAAGCCCATGTGTTTTAGCTAACTAGGATAGATAATGTAATCCCGTCAATGTCGTTCCATTTACGAGTTAGGAGCGATTCCAACATACTCCACAAAACTACCTCCCTAACATTCTGAAAATTCGAATTATGTATATAGAGTTACAATATGCGACAGTGTCACTCTTTATTTGTGACGCCATCAGATCGCAGCCATTAGGTTTTCGTCTTGGCCACGTCAACTTTGTGACGGCGTCACCTTATGGTTGTGACACCGTCGCCTTCATCTTCTGACACCGTCGGGATCCAAATCTAGGCCGTCTGAGTTGTGACGCCCTACTCTTTAAAACCTGATGCCGTCAAGTGCAAACAAGCAATTTGGCTACTGAGTCGTCACAAAGTGTGTTGCGACGGCGTCGCCATTTGGCTGTGACGCCGTCACCTTCTGTTCCAGCAGCTTTAGTGTCTTGATTCTTGACTTTGGCCATTTCCTTCATATATCCGCGCCTTTTCGTCCGAATAAGTGTCATTCCAGCAATTTGCCTTCAAGAGACCAAAAAAGTGAAAAGGAACGAAATTAAGCAGTAACGGGTATAAAAGTGGTCGATTAAGGGCTTAAATGACCCCTCAAAAGTGTACCTTTTAAATCCTTATCACTGATCATATTCTTCAATTTGTTTGTTTGCTTACTCAAAGTCGTATCAATTTCCTTTTTAAATTCAACCCTCATGTTATTGATCTGATTTTGCATCGCTTTAATTTTGTTATTGGTGTTCTTGATGTAGTTCATAAGATCTGGATGAGATGGTTAATAAGGTTGTTAAGGATGAGAAGGTTGTTGGTAAACTTGAGGTGGAGGAGCTCGGTAATTTTGATTACCATGATTGAAATTAGCTCCTCGGTTTTGATTAGCATTGTGGTTACCATTGAAACGATTTTGATTTTGGTTTTGCAGTTGAGGTTGATTGAAACCGGGAGGTCCGAGGTAATTGTTTGAACGGTAGCTAAGAATATTTCGATCTCCTTGTGGTTGATTATAGGTTCCCGTAGCAGTATAAACATTCTCTTGAGCGTAGCCACCGACGGCTGGGCACTCAGAATAAGAATGAGGACCTCCACAAGTCTCACAAGTCGGGTTCACCGCTTTCACGTGATAATTCTGATTATTCATTTGAGTTATCCTTAAGACGTCGTCAATCTTTTTGTTAAGAGCAGTTATTTCGAGAGAAGAAGACGTATTTGATCGAGATGAATGGCCTCTTTCATTGGAAGAGTCCCAATAATTGTGATGGGCGGTTATGTTCTCAATAAGATCGTAACATTCCTCGGGACGTCTTTTCATGAAAGTTCCACCGGCAGCAGCATTGATCGTGTCACGGTGTCTCAACGTTAAACCATTATAAAACGTATCAATTTGAGTGACAAGCAACATGTTATGATTCGAACATCTATCAGTTTCAAGCTTATAACGTTCCCAAGCTTCAAACAAAGATTCGTCGGGATATTGTCGGAAATTACTGATATCATTTCTCAATTTCGTCACCATCGATGGTGGAAAATACTTTGCCAGAAACTTAGAAACCATTTCCTCAAAAGTATGAATCGAATTTTTCGGAAGTAGATCAAAGCAATAGGTAGCGTGATGAGTCAATGAGTATGGGAAAAGGTATAGATGAAGGGTGTCATCGGAGACCCCATTTTGTTTCATACTCTGGGTGACGGTTAGAAATGTGTCAAGATGCTTATTACCATCGTCATCCGGTAAACCGTGAAATTGACAACTATTCTGCACTTGTTGAATCATATGATGTTTCAAACCAAAATCCGTGGCTTGAATATATATGGGAGCAATGGTTCCTCCCCTCCCGTACATGGTAGGTTGGCATAACTCCTCAATCGTTCGATGATCGGGAGCTACATTTGGATTAACGGGAGGAGGGTTAGGACCGGGAATGGGTGGTCCTTGATTAGCAGTCATATTACGTAACTCGGATACGTTTCGATTACGAAGTCGTCGTGACTGAGAACGAGTGCGCATGCACTAAAGAATCAAAATCCAAAAAGTAAAAAAGGAAAAATAATTTGAAAAAGGAAAATCTTTTTGGTTTTTATATTTAAGAAAACTTTTGAAAAACAGTCTTTTTGGTAACCGTCCCATAAACCGATGCTCGGTAGCTCTCAAAAGTATGCGCAGCGAAGCGGGAAAGAAGAGTGGATTTTTCTTCATTCTGCAATTTGATGTCAAGACTTCCTTATACCCCGTGTATAGGTTGTACTTTCAAGGTAAGCCGACATAACAATTGACGTTTCGATTTCTTTTGTTGGATTTTTAATTTTTATGGTTTTGTAAACACTCTAGAAAGAATGTTTTGGTTTTTTAGATGTTTTTTGGTTTTTGAAAAATAAATATTCACAAAAACAAAACAATAACTTCACTCGGGGAAGGATCTTCAAATACACGCGAGTCGAGACGGAATCGGAAACTCACTACATGCTTTCCTCGGCAGCGGCGCCAAAAATTGATTCTTAGGAAAGAAACCAATTATAGTATTTGTAGTACTGGGTAACTCAAATTTATTAGATTTGAATCCCCGGATCGTTCCTAGCGAAGGATGAATGGAGTTAAAAACTCACGTCGCGTTATTCGGGATTTTAATGGTTTAAAAGTGATTTTGTGATTTCTAAACTACGAGGCAAGCAAAAGTAATGGGAAGCAATTAAAATTACTAAATCTATGGTGCAAACAAGATATTGCAATTAAGGGTGCAGATTAAACTAAAAACGCAAATTACGTTAATACAAAAACGTATTCTAAAATGCAAATTATACTATTCTAACTCCTAAAAGTAAAATAATACTTTTTTACAGCTAAAAAGGTGATTTAAAAATTATCTAAAATTAAAAACTAATTTTTTTGGTTTTTCTTTATTTTAAATGAATTAAAAACTATTTTTGTAATTTTAAAATTGAATTAAAGAGCTAAAAATTATGAAAACTTACAAGAAAATTACTAAACTATTTTTCAAAAATCTAAATTAACTAAAAAGAATTTTCAAAACTGAAATTGTATTTTTCTGACTTTTTCTCAATTTTTTATGAATTTAAAACTAAATTAAACTAAATAAATGTCTAGAAAATACTATTTTAACTAAGAAAAATCTGAAAAAAAATACTTTTTGTGACATTTTGATTTATCTAAACCTAAGAAAATTGAAATTATATTTTGTGACACTTTTCTGATTTATTTCAATTATTTGCTATTTAAAAAGGCTATAAACTGAATTTAATGCTAGAAATAGTAAATGAGCTAGGAAAATTACGAAAAATTACAGAAAAGTTCTAATTATTACTGAGAAACTATGAAATTTTCTAAAAGCAACTAATGAACAAATATTAAGCTACTTGGAATGCAAACTGATGTGCAAAGCTATAGAAGATAAGCTAAAAGCTAAATTGAACCACTAGAAGCTACTAGCAACTAAATTTAACTAAATCTAACCAAAATAAACCTAATGCAACTAGATAAGACCAATTAAGCTCAAGCTAATAGCGATAAAGCACTCTTACAGATTTGAAACACTTTCAGCAAACAGTTCTAGATACCCTACTTGCAGCTTATAAATAAGCTAGAAAATAAGCTGGAACTGAGAACCAAGAATTGAAACCTCAAGATGAACTGGAAAAGTACATATTAACCGAATTTGAGCTTAAATGAAACTAATATGAGCTACTTAGAAACAAAATAAAAAGCAGTATTGACCTCAGTTGATGCTGTTAAGAAACACATGACAATTTTTAACAAACTTACCCACTTTTAGCTCTAGTTTAACTGACTTAGGAAATTTATAAAAATAATCTAAAAATACTTTTATAAACACCACCAACCAGAGATGATAAATCCAGAATTTCACTTGATTTGAACCAAAATTGAGTGAATTAAAAATATAGAAATAACAGCAATCAGAAACTGAAAAGAGATTTTTGACTTTTTGAGAAACTTTGCAATTTGACTTTAATGAACTTTGTAAGCTTCTAATTCACTCTAACTGATGTTATAAGCTATAATGGAACTTAATTAAGCAATAAAAACTAATTCGACAACTAAATGCAAGCTTGTGCAAACTATCTCCTAACTGATGTGCAGATTAAATGATTTCTAAATTGATTTTGACTATTTATCAAATGCAAGTACTATTTAATGCTATAGTGAACCTAAATTAACCTATATGAGACTGCATCAACTAAAATTAACCTCTATACTATCTTCTAAAACAGATTTAATTAATCATCCAAACACTACTTCTAAACTGATATGCAGAATTGTCAAAGATAATCAATAAACTAAGCTTAAACACTACTTAACTCAGATTCCAACTATCAACTTAGATCTAATTGATGAAATATTAACAACAAATTTCACCTCAAACCATGAGCTAACAGATAATGCAGACTATGACAGATGTGAACAAATATGAATGCAAAAATGAGAAATGGGACAAATGATGTTCAAATCAATCAAAATAAGCTAACAACAGATCAAATAAGCTAATAAGACAACTATGAACTAATTCTATCAGATCTATAATAATAGAACAGTAAATATGCAATATCAAGCTAAAAATTGAAATAACTCACTTGGGACCCTAGCTAAACAAGGGCACCAACTCAATGGCTGCTACAAGCTCCAGCTTATTCAGAAAATAAGCTGGTAAAAGTCCCTCTGGCCAATCCCTTACGACCACTTCCAAGCTTTCCACAAAATGCAAAGGTATTTTGATTTGGACTGTTTTTGTGTGATCTAGATGTAGAACTGATTATGAAACTGTAAAAAGCATACAATAAGCTATAATGAGCTTATGTAAGCTTAATCTAACAGGAAATAAAGCTCAATGAAGCTTTGAATATGATTTGGACACATTTTTATATTTTTCAAGTATTTTTCAAAAAAAATTTGTGATTTTTGATTTGAGAAGATAACAAACTGAGTTAAATGGTAAAATAAGCTAACTATACTAAAATAACAACTAATAAGAAATTGAGATGAATTAAAACAGTAACTAAGATTTGTTGAGGAATTGTACTCTAAAAATAAACTTTCCTTAACTAAAATTGATTACAAGCTAAGAGTTGAAATACAAAATTACTTAAACATTTGGAAACATATTTAAAAACAGAATATAACACTACAATTTTACTACTCAATTCTACACACTGTTCTTGTGAATTCATGGGGTTTTTATAACTGATGAAGAGCCTTGGAAGCTTCAGGAAGAGTTGATATTGTGCTTCTTTCAATTAATCTCAACCTTTGATCTCAATCCCATCAATCAATCATTGATCTCAGCCCTTGATTTGATATGCCACGCACCAACAGCCAATGGGAATGCACCTTGGCACACGGATTGCCAAGGTGGCATTCCCATATGTCAGGCTTTGTCAGATAAAGTACCTAAAGTACCCCTAATTGTAGTAATTTTTCCCAATTGATCGAAGGGTAAATTAGGGTTCTAGGAGTCTGGGTAAATTGGGGGAAAGAATAGGCGGGTAAATTTGTTTGGTTTATTTTATTATTTTTGACTTTGTTGACCAGTAATAAATAGGTAGGGTTCACGTAGGTTTTGACAAGGAGGTCATTTGGTGAGAAATGGTTCATATGGTTTTGAATTATGACTGGTCAGGTTTGTTATGAGGGGTTTAAAATTGATTTGAACTCTTGGGATTTATTTAAAGGTTTAAAGTGAAAAGGTTTATTATTAAAGGGTATGAATTGTCAATTTGTGAAAGTAAAATGGAATTTTGGAAACTTGGATACAAGGGTATTCAAGGGTATATTTTGCCAATCTGAGAAAGATGAGGGACCATTTCTGTCAATTTTGAAACTTCAAGGGTAGATTATGTCAATCTTTGAACCTTGAGGGACTAAATCCATAATTTCTTCAAAGTTGATCCAAACTTTCAAAAATCATCCTTTGAGCATCAAAAACTTCAAATTCACTCAATTCTGATTTCTCGGCTCCAGCTTTAGCACTCTCTTCCTTCTCGTGCTCGGTTTTTGTCAGATTTGTCTTTCTTTTGTGTGTTTTGCCATATCCGTACCTGCACATGCATAAACTCAAGAAACCAACAAATATTAGGCATAAACGGCTCTTTTCTGGTTATTTTGGGTCTATTTTGGTAAAGAAATGGTATGTGTTTTTGCACATATCATGAACCATCAAAAACTATTTGGAAGTGTTTTGTAACAAACTATGAGTTTTTCTTGAATGATAACAACTTTTATTAAAACATCTCTTTTTGAGTCGTTTTCTATGATTATTGACTGTGATCCGTCAAGTAACATCCTAATTAGCCTTCCGCTGCTATGTTGAGATTTTGGGGGTGTTACATACTTCTTCAAAAGACTTCTTGTGTATTTCTCCTGACTGATTGAGATTCCTTTGTCAGTCTACCTAATTTATAATCCAAGGAAGTAGGTGAGTTCACCCATCATGCTCATTTTAAATTTTTTTGTTATTTTCTCAAACTATTTGCAAAGTTTGTAATTTGTTGAGCCAAATATGATGTCATTAACATACACCTGAACAAGTATCACATCTTCTTTTGTCCTATAGACAAATAGAGTGTTATCAATCTTTTCTCTAACAAACTTGTTTTGGATAAGAAAGACTGAGAGTGTTCCATACCATGCTCTTGGGGCTTGTTTCAGTCCATAAAGGGCCTTTTGAAGCTTACAAACATGGTCAGGGAACTCATTGCTTTCAAATTCAGTGGGTTGTTGAACATAAACTTCTTCCTTGAGTTTTCCATTTAGGAATGCACTCTTGACATCCATTTGGTAGACTTTGAATTTTATGTATGTTGCAAAGGCCAGGAAGATCCTGATTGCTTCCATCCTTGCAACAGGGGCAAAGGTTTCATAATAGTCAATGCCTTCTTGTTGGTTGTATCCTTTAGTAACCAGCTTGGCTTTGTTTTAATGAATATGCCATCTTCATCAGTCTTGTTCCTGAAGACCAATTTCATGCCAATAACTATAACGTCCTGATAACATTTGACCAAAGTCATTACTTTGTTTCTATCAAATTGTTATAGGTCTTCTTGCATGGCCTGAACCCAACTTGGGTATTGCAGGGCTTCTTTGACAGATTTTGGTTCAACATAAGAGAGAAAGTCTACAAACAAACACTCATTAGCTAAGGCAACAGTTAACTTAGATGTCATGCCTCTAGTAAGCATTCCTTCAGTGGGTTCTCCAATGATGTTTACAAGTTCAATATCCTGAGACCTTGTCCATTTATTTTGAGTTCTAGGATATGAACTTGTTGAGGTTTCAAGGGTTTGAGGAACATCTTCAGTAGCCAGAGATTCATTTATGGTAGCCTGAGATTCAACAGGGTTTTGGGTTTCAGCTTGTTCAGTTTAAACAGAGGGAATCTCAGGTTCCTGTTGAGCATCGATGAATTCACTGATAATTGGTTTGGAAAGATTATGAGGAATGATGTAGTAAGAAACATCAGCATCAGCCTGATACTGTTTAAAAGAACTGTTTTCAGGATGATATTCATTAGGAGGATATCTTGATGAGTCATCAATTCCTATTTCTTCTACAGATGTGTTTGAGAACCTGATAGCTTCAGAGCTCTCATCAAAGGTTACATGAAAGGTTTCCTCAACTTGTTGTCTTCTAGTATTGAACACCATGAATACTTTAGACATCGGTGAGTAACCTAAGAAATAACCTTCATCAACTTTTCATCAAATTTGCTCAAGTGGTCCTTGTGATTGTAAATAAACACAGGACATCTAAATACATGGAAATAGCTGATGTCAGGGAGTCTTCCTTTGAAGATCCCATATGATGTTTTGTTATGTCTTTTCATAATCACTGACATGTTTTGTGTATAACAAGTTGTTTTGACTGCTTCAGTCCAGAAATGCTTAGAGAGTACTGAACCATTTAACATAGTTCTTGCAGCCTCAATGAGTGTTCTGCTTTTTCCTTTCGGCTACCCTATTTTGTTCAAGGGTAGACGGAGATGAGAAATTTTGGGATATTCCCTTTTCGTCACAGAAATACTCAATCTTATGATTCTTGAATTTAGTACCACTGTCAGTACGAATTTTTTTGACTTTAATGTTATTTTGATTCTCAATCTTCCTGATGAAGGACATGATTGTTTTAGCTGCCTGGCTCTTTTTGGTGAGGAAGTATACCCATGTATATCTCGAAAATTCATCAACAATGACTAAGGTGTACTTCTCATGCTAAATCGATCTTGGACTGACAGGTCCAGAAAGATCCATGTGAAGGAGATGAAGGTAGCTTTTGATTGAGAAATTTTGTTTTTGGTTTAAAGGAAGCTCTGTGATGTTTTCCTTTTTCACAGGCAGAGCAGGGTTTATCCTTTGAAAACACAAGAGATGGTAGACCAAGAACTTTGTTTTGTTTGGCAAGGTTGTTTATGTTTTTGAAGTTTAAATGGGAGAGTCGTTTGTGCCAAAGCCAATTCATGGTTTCTGTGGCTTTTGCAAAAACACAAGTTCCATTTTGAGTCAAAGTTGACATGTGCAAAACATAAACATCCTCTCTTCTAGGGGCTATAAGAACAATTTTTTATTAGCATTGAATATTGTGCCTTGCCTATCATCAAACGGAACTATGTACTTAAGCATCACCTAGTTGACTGACACTTATAAGATTGTACTTAAGACCATTTAAAGAGGCAATTCTAGTAAAAACTATTCCATTACAGTTTACTGAACCATAACCTTCAGTGGTACATGATGAATTATCAGCAAATACTACCTTAGGTCCTGGCTCTTCTACATATTTATGCAGATACTCTTTCACACCATTTCATATTCCTTGAGCATCCACTGTCTAGATGTCAAACAGGCTCCCTAGCGTGTCTCTGCACAAATAGTAAATTGAGTTAATTTTTCTTGTGAACCCATGGTGGGTTTGGCCTTGTAGGTCTTTTTAAATCTCTTAACAGATTCATGGTCAGTGGTTGAGTGGACAGTGCTTCCACATGTTTTGCATTTGGTGTAAGAAGACTCATTTGACTGAGAGGATTCAGTTGTAGATCCTCTTCTGGCATGAATAATCATGTCATGTCCTGAGGTGTCATGTGTTGGGTCACCACAAATATCACATCATGGATACAATAGACAGTCATCAATGTGATGGTCATTGAATCCACAGTGTGTGTAGGGTGAAAAAGGCTTAGCCTTTTGTCTAAATGATTGCTTGTTTGTCGAAGCATACTGAAAGGGTTGAGTTTTGTATTGATCATTTAGAGATGCAATGTGAGATTTGTGATCTAAGGTTCTGTGATCTTCGTTATTGCAAATCTTGAAAAACATAATCCTATAGCAATCATCAGTTGTGTGATTTTTATAATTGCATATTACATATTTCATTGAGGGTTTTGGTGTTGTTTTAGGCTTGGTATTGCTTGAGGAAGCTGGTTTGGACTCCTTAATCTTAGATTGAGGAGCTTTTTCATAGGATTTTAATTTCTCACTCAGCTTCCTAACAAGTTCAGAGAACTGATCAACTTTAAGATCATTGTCATTGGTCCTTTCATTTGTAGGGATCGAAGGTTTGGAAGATTCAGTAGGAACTGAGTCTTTGTTTTGGTTACTGGAAGGTCTTTTCAAGATGGTTCTTCCAAGTCCTGATCTCTCTTTTGAAAAGTGTTGGGAATAGACCAAGGGTGTGAGGTTTGAACTGGGTGAGGCTCCCGAAAGGGACGTTAATGGAGGTTAAGGTGTGTGAGTTTATGATTCAGACTCATTGATGGACTCAGTTTGACTAGGTTAATCAGTGACTCCAAGCATTTCTTTGATAGCCTGACTTTCAGGTTTCAAGATTTTTCAGTGTTAAAGTTAGGCGACTTACTGTTTGGGTTGACTCTCTCAACCCAGTCATTGGATTTTGGTTTTAATTTTTTTTCAAAGGAAATGTCAGCATGAGTGAAATCTTTTTCACTTTGTGTGTTACTTGTGGACTTAGTGATTTGATCTTCTCCTAGGACTTTCCTTTTAGTACTAGGAATATAATTGACAAACTCATAAACTCTAGGATTTTTGGTTGTCCAACTTTTAAATAATGAGCTTTTCTTTCTTAAGTTCCTCTTGAAGAGCATGATTTTGTTTAACAAGTTCATTGTTTTGAATTTGAAGTGTGACAGCTTCAAGTTTAGCTTGTTTTAAAGAAAAAAGTTCATTACACTTGTTTAATTCAAAAGTGAGTTTATTTTATTTTGAAAACAGATTTAATATTTGCTTTTCAACAAATTTAAGATCCACATTAATGTAACTTAAATAAGATTGCCAATCAGAATCATCATCCACAGATAGTAAAATATTTACCTTTCTCATGGTGATGTTAACCCATTCTCCATTTCTCGCATGACTCTTTCCAACAGTCAGATTTTCACCTTCTGCAAGTGCCATCAGTGTACTGACTCTTACTTCATTATCAAAGGAAACATGTTCTTCATTCCATCAAAAGTTTCAACTGCAATCCCTTTGTTCTTTCCCTGAGAGAGTTTAGAGCTCTATGTGAACTGATGGGTTGATGGTGCAGCCTCAAGGAGTGCAAGTTTAGCTTTATCTTTTCTATACTTAGCTTCAAAATCTTTTTGATCCTTTTGATCAGTTTTGTTTTGAAAATGTTGAGATGACTGAAGCATTTTTGGTTGAAACTTGCTAGTTCCTTAGGAATATCTGTTTCCAAAAAATTTGTATGAAGGTTCTGAAGTAGTTTTTGAAAAACAGTCTTTTGCAAAGTGATACTTTTTACCACATTTAAAACATTCAGTGCTATCACTTGCTTTGGAACCACAAAAATTTGACTTGTTTCTTTTGATAAAATGTTTTGAGTTTGCAAGGAGTGCCCTTTCTATAAACTCAGTTTGCAAATCATTTAGGTATTCCTCGCTAGTTCTTTCATCAGCCTCATCATCAGAGTTTTCTTGAAAATCCTGCACAACACTATTTGAATAGAATGCAGTTGATATGATTGCAATGGTCAGAGCTTTTTTGGTTTCTTGAGCCTTTTCTGAATCAGGGTACCTCCTAGAGATTAAGTTTTCTTCATAGACAAATTTCTCATAGATTTCAGGGAGCTCAAGATTTTGAATGTGATTATCATTTTTGAGAACCTGAGAGAAACTTAACAAGTTCTTAGGGAGACTGTTGACAAAGTCAACGTTCATCTCATGCTTAGACAGGGTGACACCATCATTGGACAGCTCATTGAGTAATGTATTATAACGTGTATAGGTTTCTAAGAGACTTTCAGAATCTTTGGCTCTAAAAGTCTTATATTCAAGTTTCAGGTCCATTATCATATTTTCCTTGGTATCTGAGGGACTCTCCTCGATATGAACCAAGTCAGTCCAAGTTTTTTTTTTGGCTATTTTACAGTTATTGATTGATTCCATTATATCGTCAGGGAGACAGGATATATTGATGCTTTTGATACGTTGGTCCTGATTGACCACCCTTCTCTCATTAGGAGTCCATTTAGCTTCAAGCTTGGGTAAACCTTCAACATTTGTAGGGACAAATGACCATCATTAATACATTTGATGTAGTATGGTTCCATTCTTGTTGAGTAGCAAAGCATGCGCTTTTTCCACTTATTGAATTTTCCAACTTCCAGTCGGGGAGCAACAGCTGAATAGTTTCCTCCCTTTTTGTCAACTAGTTGGGGCACATCACTATCAGCAATGGTAGGATCTTGATTTTAAAAACTTAAGATACGTAATTAAAAGTCTTATAAACCTAGCTCTGATACCACTTATTGTTCCCTTTAGCTTGGCTAGAATTAACTACAAAGTTAATCTATCCAAGCTCCATGGCTTAGTAATGTTATTTGAAAAACAATTTAACAAGTTAAAACGTGAAGTAAAATAGACAAGAGGTTTTTCAACGTTTATATTTTTATGAGAAAGTTAATCAAAGAATATATTACCCAAGTGTTTGTGAAACAAACACTTGGGATTGAATGACAAGTATGGTGTACTCCCTACTAAACTTAAGCTAAGCTTAAGTACAATTATGCTAACCAACTGAGCTAACCTCAGGGATTTAATTGTATTTGGAGAAGTAAAAGGGCTTGTAAATGTCTAAGAATTAAGTGCACAAGCTTAACCCTTTTACTCCACCTTATGGGTGCTATTTATACAAGTATAAGATAGAACATTTTTCCTTAAAGAAAAAACTGACATAAGCTTCAGATGACAAAATACCTTACGTATTTTGTCTCTTTTACACAAGGCTATTTCTAGTAAAGAACAAGTCTACTTTCCTTGTGTCAGTGTTGACACACTCTTGGTCTCTTATCCATTCAGGGTAAGTTGACCTTTGCAAGATAAGGACACTCCCTTATCCATTTAAACTTATCCCGCCTTATCTCGCCTTTACTATAGTCTTCATGTCTTCAGGCTTTACGTCTTTGGTCTTCATAGTTGGTGAGGAGTTTGAGAATTCAGTGAGTTATTGTCATCACTCACTGAATCCATCATCTTCTTCTTTGGCTCAGGTATCATTCACTGAGTCCCGCTTCACTGAATGGAGAACCTTTCTATTAAGCTCGTCCTGAGCTACTTGAAGATGACTCACTGAACAGTTGTTCGTTCAGTGACTTGTTTACGTTCAAGGTTATTAAACACTTAGATTATTTTATCTTCAAATCCTTATTTCAGGGAGTTTGGGAATTCACTGACCCAACAGTTTGTGAAACTATCGCGTATCAAACTTATGGAAATTGAATTGGTCTTGAATTGATTGGTTAAGTTTAACGCTTGTTTTTATACATTTGCAGATATTTGTCTAAAGTATCAGGAACCGCGCCGTATGCCAATTGATGAATTGTGGCGGTGCACTTCATCAAGGGTGAAATGCCTTTTCTTTCGGTATAGTCAACATTATCACTAAAGAATGGACAATGAATAGTTACCTCCCGAACTATCCAGTTGAAAAGAGTTCGATTCATTCGGCACCTCTTTCGGAATGTACCGGCATCGTACACCGGGTTCTCACTAAAATAGGCTGCGACTAATGGTCATGAGCACCGTAACGATCTCGATATACGGGGTTTCTTGTCGGTCAATTTGCTCGTTGTATATTCCTAATAAATGACACCGCTCTTCCAAGAAAAATCACGTTCCGACTAAGGATTTCTTGTTCTTCTTCTGAGTCGGTGAACAAAAACATTTCGAAATCCATTTGGATGATGAGGTTTGAAATATATGTTGTGAAAATAAGAATACATAATAAAATGTGTATAAATGGTGAAGTTTTGGGGTATTAATATTTGAAAATAAGGTGTTGTAATTATTTTATTTTAGATAGACTAACGGATAGTTGCATCAAATGAGGCCTATTTTTTAGCCTTTTCACTATGGTGAGCAACTCACCTAACGCAAAATTACCGTGACTATGGTCATCTGTTTTGTCTGTTGCGCGTGAGAGGGAAGTCACGAAGCTGGGTCACACCCACTCAGTTTGGCCTAAACAACCCTAACAAACGGACAATAATGTTACCGCATGTCTTGCATCAGCACCCTTTGTTTGTATATGGTGATGAAATATTGAAACGTACCGACAAATTGCTTATAAGAAAATATACCTGGAAATCTAACGTTTTTTCATAACTTTTAAAATAATCATATAAATAAATGGCTGCATTAAAATATGATTTATCAATGAAACATGTGTGTTAGAATTTTTGAGGTGTCTCACTCCCGCAGCTTCCTTCTTGCGGGGGTTATATTACGACTCACCGCTCAACAAAACCTCCAACTGTAGTTTCCTTCGTCGACAAATCATCACCTCTTTTACCACTAAAAAAATCTACACTACCACCTTATATATTTGATGACGTATACTCTACATCCGGGTTATGAACCCGACCCAAAGCCCAATATTAATAAAGTCCAATACGATGTGGGCTACGCTGATAAGCGTTTAGGCCCTCGGGGGCCCAAATACACATCTATTTACGGAATGGATGTGGGATATCTTCTAATCAAGGAGATAATCATTCTCCACCGATTAAGGCGGGATACGCCGAAGGTTGAGGAACACGGAACCAACAAGGATTCCGTGCGTATATAAAGGGGATCACACCCCTCGTTTAAGGTACGATTTACAAACCCTAACTCTCCTTAAAACCCTAAAACCGATTACTTACTCTCACGCCGGAGGATAATCGTGGGAAACAATCCCACGGTAAGCCTAACGGTGTCTTTTGTTTTTAGTGCGCAGGTTCCAAGCAACAATCCTCAATTGGGGTAGAATCTGGAGCTTCAAGCAAGGAACGTCCAACTTTTGCATCAACAAGTGGCGCCATCCGTGGGACCATTCACTAAGAACCAAGAACTAGGATGACGAAGCGATCGCAAGCAGATTTTACTGGAAAGAAGGTGCACAGCGGGGCAACCCCCAAGCAGAACTCTGGAACAACCAGTGCTGCTAAGAATCAGGGATCAGGCCAAGATTCGGCCTTCCCTCTGGTGGAGCCACTCTCGGGGACAACCCAGACAACAACGACTACCACCAGCACCAGAGACCCGCCGCGCACTCCTTTTACTCCACTCCAATCGGTGCTAGAAGCTAACTTCACAAAAGCACCCGACGCACCCGACAGGAACAGGGGCGTGTTGACAGAAACAGATACCCCTGTTCTAGAGGGAGTCGTTCCAGAATTAGAGCCAAGTAATTTTGTCTCTCAAAATTACGAAGCCCTAGCTGTCCTCATGCAAGAGGAAGCAAAGAAAAGACCAAGTCAAAGCATGCATGCTCGACTAGACTTTGGCCCAGAGTTTGAGATATCTCCAACGCGTCGTCATAAGGAGAGACGCGGGAAGGGCAATCGCCGACCCCCAGTGTTCAATAGAATTGGGAGGAGAGTTGAGGAAGATAATACGTCTGACTCACAGCCCATGACTGAAAGTGAGGAAGATGAGAAGCGCACCAGTGTCCATACTAGACTCGGTGGCCGCAGAGTACAAGATAGATTGGGGGAGCGATATTCCCCAAGTGAGAGCCCCCCAAGCACGAATTCTGAGGATAACCGGCGTAAACGCCGAAGGGGAGAGGAACTATCCTCTAGTAATTCCTCAGACAGTGAGGACAGTGAGACTGGACATTGGAAATCCAGAAGAAAAAACCGTGACCAAGAAGAGGAGGATATGTCTCTCCCATGGCGTCGTCAGAAGGTAGATGCGTTCACTAGACGTATCAGTGATTTTTCGGAGAACAAAAAGAGGCGCATGCCTACTAATGTTAAAACATATGATGGAGCAGGTGATCCTGATGATCACCTAAAAATTTTTGAATCAGCAGCAACCATTGAAAATTGGCCACAACCTGTATGGTGCCACATGTTCAATTCCACACTAGTGGGGAATGCGCGGAATTGGTTCAACAAGCTTCCACGTAGAAGCATCAATGGCTTTGAAGAGTTGAGGAAGGCATTCCGCCTAAATTTTACTCAACGAAAAAAGTGCGCTAAAAACCCCATTGAACTTGCTAGAGTCAAACAGCGCCAAGGGGAGTCCACAAACGCTTTCATGGAGCGCTTCAAGGATGAGTGCATGCAAGTAAAAGCATGTCCCGAAGTACTTAAAATCTCAGGGTTCATGAATGGAATCAACAACCCTGAACTTATTAAAAGGTTAAATGACAGGATTCCCCAATCCTTCGATGAGGTTATGAAGCGTACACGGTCCTTCGTACAAGGAGAAGCCGCCGCAGCGGATAGCAAGAGAAGCTACTCCAATTACCGGTCACAGGAACAACCTGGGAGACAATCCACAGACCGGAATAACAACCGTAACAGGAACTATCGCAACCAAGTGAATGGACGCGACAATGACAAATATACCCCGCTTACCAAATCACCAAAGGAAATACTCGCAACAGAGGGTGCTAACTTCCCAAGACCACCACAAATGCGCACTCCAGAGGAGAGGCGTGTCGGCAGTGGATACTGTGATTACCACGCGCAGAAAGGCCACACTACTAACGAATGTGTCCAATTGCGTCAACTCATTGACAAAATGGTCAAAGAGGGGAGATTGGACCATCTGGTCAAGAATATCAAGGAAGGGAAGGACAAGCAAAAGAGTAGCAATAAGAAAGAAACGCCTAAGGACAAGCCCGACACCATTTACATGTTACAATCATGGCAGCGGGTCACAAAGCAGAAGGTAAGTCAGGATTTTTCGCGGGGAAAAGAAATTTCATTCCCCACCTTAACCGCGAACAACGCGGTGGTAGAACCACTTACTATAGAGATAAGCGCGGGGGGTCACGATATCCACCGCATGTATGTTGATGGTGGAGCCTCCGCTGACATCATGTACGAGCACTGCTTTAAGCGACTGCGTCCTGAAATACGCAACCAGTTAACCCCAGTTGGAACAGCGTTGACCGGTTTTACAGGGGAGAAGATATGGCCTATGGGACAAATAAGATTACCTGTCAGCATTGGAAACGCAGAACACTCCGCTACGGCATGGATGGAATTTATGGTGATTAAATCTCCCTCGCCATATAATGGCATTATTGGGAGACCAGGAATTTCAGCTATGCGCGCAGTGCCGTCAACAGCGCATGGGATGCTTAAGTTCCCAGTGGAAGGTGGTATTGTTACTCTTTACAATGCCACTATACCACAACGAGAATGCAACACGATTGCATGCGAGACCGCACCAACCCCAGCACAGCGGACTACCAGAATTCCACATCTGAAAGTAGCAATCCACCCAGAATACCCAGAGCAGGAAATTGCCATTGGAGGATCACTATCAGATACTGGCAAATCAGCTGTATGTGCGCTCCTGCAAAAGAACTTAGACATTTTTGCATGGGAGCCAAAACACATGACTGGAGTACCGCGCTCAATCACAGAGCATAACCTGCGAATCCGACAAGGATACTCGCCTGTGCGCCAGAAGAAACGGGGCCAAGCCCCAGAGCGTGCGCAAGCAATCCTGGCTGAAGTACACAAGCTGGTAGATGCGGGGATTATGCGCGAAGTCTATTACCACGACTGGCTTTCAAATCCAGTAATGGTCAAAAAGGGCGACGGTAGCTGGCGAATGTGTGTTGACTTTACGGATCTTAACAAAGCATGCCCACAGGACTGTTACCCATTACCAGAAATAGACTGGAAAATAGAGTCTCTGTGCGGGTATCCACTGAAGTGTTTTCTAGATGCGTACAAGGGGTACCATCAGATTCAGATGGCTAAAGAGGATGAAGAAAAGACGGCCTTCCACACAGGCCAAGGTGTTTACTGTTACACCAAAATGCCCTTCGGTTTAAAAAATGCGGGGGCCACCTATCAGCGGTTGGTTGACAACGCTTTCAAAAACCAGGTGGGCCGCAACATTGAAGTCTATGTCGATGATCTAGTCATCAAGAGCCATACTGAAGATGAGCTAATACGCGACATTGAGGAGACGTTCAAAACTCTACAAGAGATGAACATGAAGCTGAATCCAAAAAAGTGTACATTTGGCGCTACTGAGGGCATGTTCCTGGGATACCTGATTGAACCTAACGGCATAAAACCATGTCCAGAAAAGACAAAATCAGTCATCGAACTTCCTTCACCGCGCACGTTGAAGGAAGTTCAATCTCTTAACGGGAAGTTGGCTGGCCTGAACAGGTTCCTATCCAAGTCAGCAGAAAAATCGTTACCACTTTTTAAAACACTCAAGAAGTGCATAAAGAAGGGCGATTTTAGGTGGACTACGGAGGCAGAGGAAGCCTTCACTCGGCTTAAACAACATCTGGCAACACTCCCAACACTCGTTGCACCCCGACCAGGGGAAGAACTGATCATGTATTTGTCCGCAACGGATGGAGCAGTCAGTGCGGTACTACTAACAGATAGGGATTCAGTGCAAACTCCTATCTACTTTATCAGCAAAGCGCTAAAGAAGACAGAGGTGAACTATACGGCCATGGAAAAATTGGTTCTGGCATTGGTGTTTGCTGCTAAACGGCTACGCCGGTATTTCCAGGCGCACCCGATAGCAGTCATTACCGATCAACCAATTAAACAGGTCATCTCTAAACCAGATGCATCAGGTCGACTCCAGAAGTGGAGTGTATTGCTGGGTGAACACAATATCTCATACCGACCACGCACAGCAATTAAGGGACAGATTCTGGCAGATTTCATAATTGAGAAGCCAGACACCAATGAGGCACCCATACCAAATAAGACGAAACAGCATGATCCATGGATCTTGTTTACAGATGGATCTTCTTGCATTGATGGTTCAGGCGCTGGCCTTATCCTTACCAATCCAGAAGGTATGGAATTCACCTATGCACTGCGCTTTGAATTTACAGCGACAAACAACGAAGCAGAGTATGAAGCTCTACTTGCTGGACTACGCATCGCAGCTCGAATGGGTGTGCAGAACCTAGAAGCAAATGTGGACTCTCGGCTCGTCGCTAACCACGTATTGGGCGAATACGTAGCTAAGGAGGACAACATGATCCAATACCTGGCCAAAACCAAGATGCTAATCAAAGGTTTTGACAGGTTCACTATCAAACAGGTCCCTAGAGGAGAAAACCGCAAGGCAGATGCCCTGAGCAAGATTGCCTCGACGAGTTTTGCGCACCTATCAAAGCAGGTTCTAGTAGAAACTTTGAAAAGTAAGTCTATCTCAGAGATGGAAGTCTCCACAATCATAGAGGAAGACGGTCCTACATGGATGACACCAATCATGGACTTCCTAAATAAGGGAATGTTACCCCAGGAGCAGAAAGAAGCTCGCAGGATACGGCGCATGGCGCAGCGATTTGAAGTCCGAGACAACATCTTGTACCGACGCTCCTTCTTGCAGCCATGGCTCCGCTGTGTGGGCCCTCTACAGGCAAATTATGTGCTGCGCGAAATCCATGAAGGTTCATGCAGTATGCATTCAGGACCACGATCCGTTGTGGCACGTGCCATGCGATCAGGATATTACTGGCCCACCATGCACCGGGACGCGCGGGATTTAATACGGAAGTGTTCTGATTGCCAAGTGCATAGACCCGTCCCACGCCAACCACAGCACGAGCTAACGCCAATAACATCACCCTGGCCATTCTACAAATGGGGTATTGACATCGCAGGCCCTTTTCCCGTCGCAGCGGGAGGATTAAAATTCCTCATAGTCGCTGTAGACTACTTCACCAAGTGGATTGAAGCAAAGGCGGTGGTCACCATCACTGGCAACCAGGTGAAGCGCTTCGTGTGGGATAACATCGTATGCCGTTTTGGCCTTCCGGGAGAAATCATCTCAGATAATGGTAAACAGTTTTGTGACAACCCTTTCAGGGACTGGTGTGAAAAGTTGCGCATCACACAGCACTTTGCGTCTGTTAAACACCCACAAACCAATGGCCTAGTGGAACGAGCAAATCGAAGCTTAGGCGAAGGAATTAAGGCACGCCTGGAAAAGCACAAAGGGAGGTGGGTAGAAGAACTATCACATGTCTTGTGGGCGCATCGCACTTCGATCAAAACCAGTACAGGAGACACCCCCTTCTCTCTAGTCTACGGGACCGACGCCGTTATACCAGCGGAGATTGGTATGCCAACTATCCGCACTGCCGAGATTAATGTAGCAACTAATGACGAAGACCGGCGCCTTGACCTGGATCTACTAGAAGAAAAGCGTGAGCGCGCTGCTATACGTGAAGAAAAATCGAAATCAAGAATGAAGGGATACTATGACGCTAAGGTAAGAGGTGTCTCCTTCAGGCCAGGTGACTTCGTCTATCGCGCTAATGATGCGAGCCACGCAGAAGACATGGGTAAGCTTGGACCGAAGTGGGAAGGACCCTATGAGGTCACTGAAGCACTAGGAACCGGCGCGTACAAGCTACGAGGCGTGGATGGTCGTGAACTGCCGCGCACATGGAACATCTGCAATCTCAAAAGATGCTACCTATAGGATGGGCTATGGCCAAGCGCATAGATGTTGAGGCATTTCACTTAAGTACCCTATAGATAACTATGTTTTTCTTACTTTTCTTAGTATCATGTTTTTTCTTTTTCATAAACACTTGCAAGTATTAATAAAACGTTGCGGTTTCTAGCTAACTCCGTAACACCATTTAATTTGTTACTTCCATATACTATATGTCTTAACATTTTTCTTTTTCATATTTTTTGCCTACATGGCGTGCATGCAATATATACACCCACGACGGTCAAAAGGATAAGTTAACCTAATAAACAACTTGTCGAGTAAGAGGGTTGCAAACCCGTCGACAAAGGATTACGTATCCTTGTTAAACACCTTGTTCACAAGACGTTGGAATAAGCTTGGTGCGCACCCTACGACGGATGCGCAGCTATGCACATGTGCCCGTTTAACAAATCGGGAACCAAGACACTTGTTTCCTCACTCTGGTATTTACAGTACGCTGCATACCAATAATATACACGATTATACTTAACATTTTTGGATCTTCATACATGACTATGGCGTCCTTGTATTATTCACACTTGCCTATACAAATAACAACACATACTTCTTTTACGCAAAGATATACAGTATAAAGGCATACATTCTAGATAAACACAACATCTATTTCTTTTACGCAGAGGTAAATACGACAAAGGTGTACATCACAAAATGAAATCTATTACGAATTATTTCTTACAAACATCACTAGATAGTAAACTAAAAGCTATGACTTCGTTTCAAGGAAGAACTACCCACGCGGTTAGTATTTTCCCCAATCCTATTGAGCTCCTGTAACAACTCAGCATCTCGACGTGCTACGGTGGCCACACTCACTGGCACTCCGTCCGACCTTGGGAGGTGCGCCGCGCCCACACCACACATTACGGCCTTACCCTTAATCCCTTTCCTCTCCGCAAGTCTCGCCGCATGCGCCTCCAATACTTGTTTCAAGGGGACTTCCCTGTCAATAACAAACGGATTCAGGATGTCCCTAGGGCGCGCAAAAACTGGAACCTGCAGTTGGGATGCGTCGGGCCTCAGATAATAGTCGGGCTGCGCAACAGCCTCTCCACCCAGATGCCGAGCTAAGGTCAGACCTGCAAATATCACGTTTATTGGATAGTCCTGATCACGTTCCAGCTCAGCGATCTTGGGGAGTTCCAAGTCCTTCATTTTTTCCATAGCCGCGACTAAGTTATCATACGCCTTTACATCATAATTCGGCACCTGCTCCACGGGTACCTTTAGCAGATCAGCCTCTTGCAGCTTTTCAATAGCCTCGGACTTTCCACGCTCCAGTGCGCATTTCACCACATCCCCAAAGGAGTCACGCACTTCTTGAGACTCCAAGACACTCAATGCTGCTAAGCGGAGCCCATGGCTTATGAGCCATCTGCGCTCAGCTATGGTGGAGAGAAGTTGCGGATATAATTCCTCGTCGTATTCTATGCTGAGTTTACGCAACTTTTCCTCCTGTGCCTCCAATGCATTTTTCACCGTAGTACCAAAGTCTTCAAGCTGAGTGGTCAATGCATCTTTGCTATTTTCCAAGTATTTTATAGCCCATAGACAGGTAGACTTATAGCTCGCAGCCTCTGCGCGCTCTTGGTTAATTTGACACATCAGTGCCATCTTCTCCTCGGCCAGTTTTGTAGCATGCGCCCCAAGAGTCTTTGCCTCATCCCTAGCAGTAGCCAGTTGAGCCTCAAGAAAGGCAATACGTTGGTCTTTCTCCGCATTTTGGCTAGAATCACCCGAATACTTCACTTTTATCTGAGTTGCAAGTGAAACCAGGTCATCAATAAGCATATTCATGGGTACTTCCTCCGCGGTATTCGGCTCCGCGCTTTGGTCCTTTGGCCCAAATGATTCTGTGCCCATTGGACTTGTTTGGGGGGCGACTCTGCAGATTGTTCAATCCTACACACAAGAGGAGATAATCACAGTTATTCAGAGCTGTCTTACAAAAATTTTGATAGATACACTTTCGTGGTTACTTACGCGGGAATGGCGGTGTCAGGTGATGGGGGGCGCGACGCTACATCACTGGATGATGACTCCACACTAAAAACGACTGGGCGCTTCTTCCGGGATGTGGCAGCGCCATCGCCGGTACGTTTCCTCTTTCGCTCTAATTCAGGGCTTTCTTCGGCCTCTTCTGTCTCCTCCACGTGCTCTGCCGTTATGGGCGTTGGTTGCGCGGGTGGTGTTTGTGCTATTCCACTTGGCATGCTTTGTACAGGAGTTGCCTGGAGCGCTACGGATGAACTTTCACCCGCCTCGCCTAGATCCATCGCTACGGTCCGACCAGCTACCGTAGCTAACACGGGTTCCTCTCCCTCTTTCAGCGCTCGGGTCCCCACCTTTACCTCCGTTGGTTTTGCCAAGTGCACCACGCTGAACAGATCCATTTCTGCGCACCACAAAAAACACACATATAGTTTATAAACAATGCGCAATATACCAAGTCCATAACTTACAGACATGTAATTCTACGGAGTGCGAAAGAATGAGCACCCACCCTGATCATCGGCATCCAAGAAAATAGGTACTTCCTCTGGGCTGCCGAAATAATTGTGACTCAGGCCTATATGCACCAAGAATTCCTCGGGGTAGGAGCTTATAGGGATGCGGTTAGCATTTATAGTTTCCGCATCCTCTACATTATATGATCCAGGGAGGGGGCGCTCATCCTTTGGCAATGTCCCCTTAGCGTAAAAATCGAATTGGGATGGAAAACAGGTATTGTCAATCCAGAAGAACGTTTCCCTCCAGTTTCGGAGTGCGTCTAACTTATCTGTGTAGCACTGGAGGGATCCGGGGCGTTTCGCGAAGGAAACCCACCCATTTGACCATGTGGTGTGGTAAAATGCCCGGAATAAATGGATGGTTGGATTTATGGCCAATAGATGGCAATTCACCTCGAAATTGATTAATTTCGCCGCACCTATGCAGTGCAGCTGGGATAGGTGAATACGGTAATAATTTAATACATCACTTAAAAATAGTGATATGGGGATGCGCTGATTTGCGAATTCGAAAAATCGCGTATATACACCAATTTTCCCATCGGGGAAATCCAATATTGATGCATTCGCAGCCGGAACTTCCGGATGTACGGCGCTGGGTATATAATAATCTGATGCGAACTGTTGTAGTTCTTCTTCCGTTATGTCGGATGTAAAATCAGCTAATTCTTTCACCATTGTGTTATTTTAATCAAACACAAACGCGCAGGCGTGGTTACCTTGGCGGTATTTCAGTTTGACAGCTTGGATCAATGGATAGCTTTGTTAATGGCGGATTCTTTTTACTCTGTGTGAAGACGGTGAAAATGAGGTATCGGTGTTATATAACCTTCTTTCTCCACCCGATGGTTGACACGTGGATTCCACTACTTCTTACTGTGTGGTTGAGATTGTTTGATGGGACACACAGGCAGTAACTTTCCCCCGATTTCCGAGGCGCTCATTTTCTTTTATTTACGTCTGGATACAATGTATCCAACGCAAATTTACTTTGGCTTATTTGATACGTTTGGTATATTTTTTATCTATGGTTATTAGTCTAGCATCCGCAGCTCCGCACTGCGCATACTAGACTGGGGGGACATGATGACGTATACTCTACATCCGGGTTATGAACCCGACCCAAAGCCCAATATTAATAAAGTCCAATACGATGTGGGCTACGCTGATAAGCGTTTAGGCCCTCGGGGGCCCAAATACACATCTATTTACGGAATGGATGTGGGATATCTTCTAATCAAGGAGATAATCATTCTCAACCGATTAAGGCGGGATACGCCGAAGGTTGAGGAACACGGAACCAACAAGGATTCCGTGCGTATATAAAGGGGATCACACCCCTCGTTTAAGGTACGATTTACAAACCCTAACTCTCCTTAAAACCCTAAAACCGATTACTTACTCTCACGCCGGAGGATAATCGTGGGAAACAATCCCACGGTAAGCCTAACGGTGTCTTTTGTTTTTAGTGCGCAGGTTCCAAGCAACAATCCTCAATTGGTGTAGAATCTGGAGCTTCAAGCAAGGAACGTCCAACTTTTGCATCAACAATATTCATCCTTAAACACGTTCAATTCACTTGTCGAACTAACATATATAAAATGTCTACTAGAAGAACTGTAGGAAGATCCAACACAAACTTAACAACATTTCAAAACTTTTATCAAGGATGGTTGGTTCGTCAAGAACATTACTTGGAAGAACTTCGATCAGTTCTCCAAGATTCTAATGAATTCGAAGTAGATCAGCTTCGAGATTTAATCAATAGGGTTTTCATTCATTACCAAGAATACTACGAAGAAAAATCGCGAATTGCGAATCATGACGTTTTCTTGGTTTTTTGTCCGCCTTGGTATTCCGCCTTCGAGCGGAGTTTTTTCTGGATTGCGGGAGTTAAACCAGGGCTAGCGTTCCGGATAATCCGAAGTTCGGTGGACGATTTAAGCCAAGAGCAGGTTGATAAGATTGAAATTTTGAAAGCTGAGACAAGAGCTGAAGAGAAGGAGATAGGTGACGAATTGGCGAGGATTCAGGAGAGTGTGGCGGCACCGCCTATTGTTGAGGTGATGAAGAAGTTTGCGGTTGAGGAATTTACGGACGGTGATGAGGCGATGGACGCGTTCAAGGTGGAGTTGGAGATGGTGTTGGCGAACGCGGATATGCTCAGGACAAGGACGGCGGAGAGGGTGGTAGATGTTTTAGCGCCATTGCAGAGTATTAAGTTTTTCGTAGCGTTGACGGAGTTTCAAATAAAGCTTAGGATTTGGGGGTCCAAATTGAGTCACTGAGGATTACATAATCTTTTGGAGTCCAAGTTTGCTTTTTGGTCGATTATGAAACTCGCACGACACAAACATTGTAAATCATTACAAGGTTCAACATTCAACATCTATATAGAGAATTTCATCTGGTTTTAATTTATAAGTATGAACGTTAAAATATGAAAACAAATATTATCTTTTGAAGTCAAATAGGTAACACATTTTGATTCACTGAGTAGACAATACCACCGGAAACTTGGTATGTTAAGCATAATACATGTTGCACCTTCTTTATCAAAAAGAAAGAAAAAAAAAATGTTAAAGTTAAACATAAAATCTAGTTCAAAAAAGTCATCCTAAAGAAAAAATAGAAGATTATAAACCAAAATTAAGCTTACAAATATCCTTTAGCGTTCCTAACAAACAAGATCTAAAAATGTTAACATTTCAACGACATAAAAAAATAGTACATAATAATCTTAAACCATATAAGCATCCTTTAGTTTCATAGGTCACAACTCACAAGAGCTCCAAATGAAAAAAAAAAAAAAAAAAAAGTATGCTACGAATTCAAAGTTTTTGTATCAATTTATGAAGCTTTATCAAGTGCAGCCAACAAATAAAGTAGCCAACTATCTCCAAATAAGCACAGAGTCCAGAGTGATCATATCAAAACCCATTTACAACTCTCGAGTTTCCAATCTTTTTTCCAATAAGATCTCGCAACTCAATTTCTCCCGGAAATCTCTTCTCACGCAGCTTAGAGTAAACCTACATTCCGTACAACATTAAACATCCAAAAGTTAAATTTTTAAATAATTAGTCTATTCGTGTCTCATGAAAACTATCAGGTTTTATTATGATATTCTTGTTTGAAGTCAGATCAACTCTGTTATTGATTTTCTTTACAATATATTTTTTACAATAACAGACGGTCTTTAGTAGCTTCTATCTATAAAATATAAAATAAATCCTTGTAGACACCTAACCCATTCCATTAATTTGACCCGTTTCCTGATAGCTAAAATTTTGAGCTTTTAGCAATAAAACGTAATCCGACCTAATTAGCAAGCAAATGAACAAAAATTTCAGCGTTTGTAGAATATGTAAAAATTCAGTAAAAGACACCAACCAAATGTCGAAGATTGAGAACTCAAATCAATAACTTGAAAACACATAGCAGTAATTTTTTAAAATGAAATGTGTCGATTATCAAGAAATGAGTATTAGGCTTTCTTATAAAAAACTCCATATTTCTTTATTTCGCTACTTTAAAAAATGTAAGTATTTGATTGCACGTTGTTATTGAGGGAAAGTATGTCAGATTGATTTGGGTTTTACACCATGAGTAGTTAAGACGATTTGCATAAAATATAGTAACATTACCAGTTCGCCATTACAGGAAACTTCAAAAGCACCGGAACTCTGTAAAAAACCTTGAAGGAAATTCCCAAGTAACCAAGTTGAAGAAATGGTCCCAAATCTGTTTGCACGCATGGAGTAATACCAAGGAGGAGGTGCTGCAAACCCTAAACGTGGGAAGATGTGCTCACCCGCCATCACAACTCCTATTACCCCAAATTGAAACACGGGTACTACTTTGGCTAACAAACGTTTTGGTAGAGGAGGTGGATAGTTAGCTAGAATGACATTGACTCCTGGAAAAGCTGATTCTAACATGTTCTTCATCGTCTGTGCATTCCCCCTATCAGAGATTAACAAGATTAATATGTTAAAAATTGGAAGTACACTAATAAGCTAAGTGCGTGTTTAAATCAGTGTTATAAATCTCAACATTCAATTATTGTGACTCAAAATTGTAAAAACAAGTTTTTGGTGTTTGGATATATTTATTCTTAGTTTGATTATTTAATAAGATTTATACATGTCAACAAAACTTGTTATTTACAGAACTCTAACATTACTTATCTAACCCACTGTTTTACCCACATTACTTAGGTCACTTTAACTATTACAGTAGTTTATAAAATTTAATTGCCCTTTTCAAAACAACATTATATTTGGTGACATTATCTGTAAAACCAGATCTGCCAAACACCGACATTACAACGTCCATCACCAGTGAACATATCCAAACTAAGCAAGTTTCTTTACAGCTGTGTATAGATTAACAATTTGTTTTAGTATCACATAATCCTTTTTGAAGCACACATCTAAAACAAAGATAAGTTGATATACAAATGGAGAGGTCTTCCACAATGAAGCAACTTAATTAAAAGTGACCATCACCATTATACCCATCCATAACAGCTGTCTAGGCCTGTAAGTTCCCCTGCAGCTACAATCAGATGGATAGACCAAAGTAACTATCTAGAGCTAAGTGTTCCGCTTTGTTTTTTACTAATAAAGAACAACTGAATCAAGTGTTTACAAATTAAAAACTCTAATTGAGCCTGTTAAACTGCTCACTTGTTACCCTAGATTCAAATTAGAATGTTATTATCTTGTATCAGTTTATTTACATTTCTCGACTAGGCACATAAGAATTATCAGATCCAGTTTTATAATTGTATCATTCGAACAATTTTGGTGAAGAAAATGTATCATTATTATATAGTATCTAAATATGTTTATGTTTTATATATATTTAGAAAGTATAACATATGCAACGCTAGCATCCATCTAATGCCCAATGTAGGCGAAGAAATGCTAGAACACTCAAGTGCCTAGCAGTGTGTTACACGATTACAATTATTGGAAGATTAAACATCACAATATCAAGCAATGACTAAACTGATTATAAGTGTAGGATTCCCAAACCTCTACACAAAACATATTAGATTCTAAGCCCACCATATTAACACAAACTATCCTATTACAAACTAACAAGGTTCCTATCATTAAATGACCATCACTTTCTAAATAATATAAATGCTAACAAGGAGTTATGTGAGCACGAATAAATTAAGAATAATAAATGGCGAATAACGATACCAACACCGATCCTAGTAAATATATTGATAAATAACAAAAATACATTATAAAGGGGTAAACAGATGAGGTTTTTCCCTATTCACGTTACCTGAGAAAGGGCGAGCCTTTTGACTCGGATGTTTGCAGCCTAAACGAGTCAATCCCAGGACCGATTCCGAACCTTCCCTGGCCACCCCAAATGTACACACCTAGCGAGGTTTGGACCCTTAACCTCTTGTGAGGAAATCAAGAACCTTACCACTAGGCCATTTGGTGTTGGTTTGTATAAATAATAATTATTATTACTATCCTGATACATAATTCTAATTCACCTTGATATAGTGTCATGATTCTCATCAAGAAGTATCACAAAAATATTCCATATAAAAACTAACACTAGGTTTGTTTGTTCTTTTTTTCCGAAAGGCAAAGACACACACACTACTTTAACCTACTCTACACCTCTTAATCGACCTGTTTTCCACAATAGGACTTGATCCCACAACATTTAGGTTAATGCACGCCAGGGCACAGCTAGGCTACAAGCCAGTTGGTTAACCCTAGGTCTGGTACCGTGAAGTGTCAATTTTAATCAAGGTATCAGTCATTGACATAAAAATAATGCAGCACTTCAAGCAGCACACATGAAGACACATAACTAATCACAAGAGCCACATATTTGACTTTAAAAAATGAATACCATAAACACTTCAACCAGTAACATCATAGAAGTTAGGTTGGGATATGCACATCGATGGAAATTGTCATAAGATGGAACTATGGAGGTTTCAAAAGTCAGTTTCCACCTATTTGACTTGTAGTACAACGTCACTTCCAAATTAAGAGTACAACTACATACAATATAGCTCAGTCACAAATCCAGCAGACTGGAACATCCAGATTCTATCAACAAATTTTCTAAGTATAACATGTTTAGAGCAACAACAAATTCCATTATCTATCTCTCATCACATTAACTTTCAAAATCCCCGTATATGTGTGTGGCAGTCTTAAAACTTTATGCCAAAACAAAATGGTCAATGCATGCATCATTAACCAATATATCGTATAACAAAATGAAAGATAGCATATTATCAATTATCGACTGACATTGCCAAATTATAAAGTTATGAACTTGGTATATATTAATACTAAAGTCCATTAAATCATGACCAAGTTGACAAACATAAAGCAGGCAGCCTTTGTTATGAACCATTCTAGAGTTAATAAATAAGATGCACACAGGGGGAGACTAACGGACAACCCAAGCTTGTCATAATTAGTTGAAAGAGATGTATCATTTTTAGAAATAGGTAGTCTCACTCAGTCTTTGTAATAATTTTAAATAAGTTTCCGTTGGAATTAAATTCTTAGTTCTTGGAATCACACAGTCAGCTTAATCCATTGTACAATTCACTTTGAGAATTCTGGAACACATCAGTCTTTCACAGCTGATCCACCAGAAGAGACTAAAACAATTGAACACATAACATTGAGAATAATGTAACTAAAGACTTGTTTTATCCGTGGTTTAAATAAAAATGCCTATCATCGCATCTTAGAATTGGGCTAACTTATATAATTTAGAGTAAATTACACCGTTCGTCCCTATGGTTTGCTCCAAATCACTACCGTAGTCCCTGTTCTTTTTTTTTTTTGCTTTTTTGCTCCCTATGGTTTACATATTGCACGCTGTCAGTCCTTATCGCTAACTGCCGTTAAATAATGACGTTAAATTTCATAATGTGCAAGACATGTGAGGATAGTTTTGTCCTTACATGTTTAACTCTTTCCTCCCACCATCAATCTCTATTACAATATCTTTTTAAAATCTAATCCAAAACATAACATATATTCCTCGTTTCTAACACTACCTACCCTTTCTTTTTTTATTTCATACTCTATTTTTTGTCAGTGACATTCATCACCAAAAAACAAATAGTACATCTTTTTGCAAGTATTTTCTTTCACAGTTTCATCAACCATTAATCTCTCAATTGTGGTGCCCATCTAGTGAAGATTAAACCTTTGTTCCCAACTTTTACATCACCACCACTACACACCGGAAACCACCCATGACTCCTGCGGGCCATCGGAGGTGTCGTGTACAGATCCGGCCATGATTACGTGTGTGGTTATGGTGGTGGTAAGGATTATATCGTAGGTTAGATATGAAGGATTTGATGAGATGTTAGTTAGGGTTTGATCGGAGCTTCGATAGGGTGGGTTATCCTTTTTGGAGTCCGTGCTTCGATTTGTAGGGTTTATGGGTGACGGAGGAATGATGGTGATGTGGGTTTCTGGTGTTTGGTATTAAAAAAAATAATAATAATAAAAGAAAAAAGATGGACATCGGCAGTGATAAATCTTTTGCTCGAAGATCTTGGAGGTTAAAGTGGGTGGTGTGGATGAGGCCATGCTGGTGGTGGTGGTCGGGGGTAACGAGTTGGGAGTGGTCGTGAATGGTGACATATGGGTGGTGGTAGGGTTTGGTTTGAACTTTTGTTGTTTTTGTTGACATAGGAATGGTGACATATGGGTGTTGGTGGTGGTGGCCGGGGATAAAGAGTTGGGAGCAGATCTAATGATGGTGGCGAGAGCACACAGATGCGATGGGCCCAAGGTGGTTGATGGTGGCTGGTATGGTGGTTATTAAGAGAGAGAAAGATAATTCTAGAGAGAGTGTGTGCTCAGGTAATGCATTGTTGGAGTGTAATAGTCGGCTGGTCAACGGCGATGGTCGGAGGTGGCTAAAATGTTGCCGGAAATTGAGAGGAAAAATAGAGAAGAAGAGTCTATGTTGGTTTGATGGGTAGGTGAAGATAAAGGAAGGAAAATGACTATCCTACCCTCATGTGCATATCACATGGGAGGATTTAACGGAAAAGTTAACGGACGTTTGAGATAAGGACTGACAGCGTGCAATATGTAAACCATAGGGAGCAAAAAAGCAAAAAAAAAAGAACAGGGACTACGGTAGTGATTTGAAGCAAACCATAGGGACGAACGGTGTAATTTACTCTATAATTTATGATAAACTAGTTGGATACCCGCGCATAGCGGCGGCGATAAATATAGTTATATAATAAATATAGTAAATGATTGTTAACCCAACTCTCTTCGCAATTTCTTACCCGCTTAATGAATTCATTTCACAACACTCCAAATGTATATGTGTTAGTTGTATGTGTTTGTTTGGGTTTTCCGTATCTTTCCCGTGACATCATTATTCCCGCATATAAAAAGACATTCACAATCTTTTACCCGTCAAACACTTTCTCAAAAGTAAATGATTTTGATAAATAAAGTTTCTATTGATTGAAATAAATGTTAAAGTTATAAAAATTTGAATCAAAATAAAATAAACCTATTAAAAATGTAAAAACTAAAAACTCATAAAAATATATCAAAATGGATGTTGAATTAAAGAGCACAAAATTTTAAAAAATATGGTGAAATTAGATCATAAAAAAATTAAACGAATTAAAAGATATTTAAATTTAAAAATAAAGATGATTAATTAGTTAAGAAGTGACATGTGTCAACCCATTATTGGAGCTCCTTATTTTAGTTTGTTAGAGCTCCTCCTTTTTTGTTATTTTTTAGTTAGAGAAGTGACACGTGTCACTTAATGATTGGAGCTCCTTATCTTAATTTTTTGTGGAGCCCACAACTTAAATGCTTTATATAGTAAGTATAGATAGATAGAGCAAGCCCATATAGTTTAAATGTTGAACTTGTATATTCAGTGCTCGGTGTTTATGATTATGATGATTCCAAGAACTATTGGTTGCTGACTACTTGGTGAGAGATATAATGAAAGATTACTTTGATGCTTTTGCTTTGTTTAAATTGGACTCTCAGTATTTTACGTTTTTATTTTCTTTTGACTAGTTTGTTTCATAAACGGATTTTAGGCCTACTTTCAATATGCAACGTATTTGTATGTTTACGCATTTGCTTGGTAAAATTTTTACATAAGTGCATCGCATCCATAATGCACAAGCATGAGCCTGTGAGACCTTTAGCACACAAGTCACTTAACACATTTAGTAACACCAAATATATCACTAATTAACATTAACTATGTCGTTTTCTTATAACCACACATATTAACTAACTCAAAGTTAAGCATACAGCTTCAAATAATAAATAGAAACAAAAATAATCACATAAAAATAAACAAAAACCTGTAAGAGCAAGAAGCGCAGAAATCAATCTGAACAGTATTGCCTAAGCCAATCCCTCCACCAAATCCACTATGTTTCTGTAAAATCACAAAGATCAATATTAATTGAAAAGGGGTTTTGAAAAATAAATATAAAAAAGATATTACCTGAGTGGGGAAATCAAGGGGTTGTTGGATCGATGGGGTTTGAAGGTGTTGTTGGGGAATAGGGTTGTGGTGGTGGTGGTGGTCATGTTTGACGGGTGCAGGTGCAAACAGATTGAAGACATCTGAACAGAAAAGAAACAGAGGTAAGCCTACCAAAAGAAGTTGAGATTTATCTATCGCCATCGGACTAACAAGACGACTTTATCAATGATGTTCAACAACCGATTCCGGGGTTGTTTCGCTAACCGGGTTTATGTTTATCAGATGGGACTCATCATTTTTCTCTTTGGAAGATCTATTGATATTAAAATGATCATTTTTTAAGCAAATTTCCAAAAATGGTCCTACTCTATTACTCAACTCCGCAACTTTGCCCGAAATATGACACATGACCAACTACGCAACTACTCAACTCAGCAACTCCACTCAATACTCAACAAGTGTCCAACTTTTTATAAAAAAAATATGTGTGATTTGATATTTTGTACTTGCAAACGACACATGTCAAGCAATGAGTGAAGTTGCGGAGTTGAGTAGTTAAGTATAACCATTTTAGGAATTGACCTAAAAAATGACCATGATGGGGACCTCAAAAAGGATTTTGTCCACTTTTAGTACTTTTCTCTTTTTTTTTTTTTTTTAAGATAAATGATACAGGGACCTAAGTTGATTTTACGCGTGACATTATTTTGATAGCGGCGGACAGAGACCCACTTATTTTGCAACCATCAAGATGATACTACTTGGTTTTAGGCCTAAGATTATCATTTCTCTTTTTTAAATTATGCAAATCTACATAATATTAATATTATATATCATTGTATGTTAAAATTATGATTATAAAGTGTTTAATACAATTAGCCTAAACCTTAAACCCTAATACATAAACTGTGGTTCGAGAAAATTAAGATCAGGTCGATCGATATTTTAATAATGATTTTAGAACAAACTAAAATGACTCAAAAAGCTAAGTGAAAAATAACAAAAATCATTTTTCGGACTGTTGGACACATTTGAAAAAACAAATGGAATTTGCAAATCTGATTTGATACACTTGAAAACTTGATATGGAATGCTTCAAAAACAATTTCTAACCTCAAATGACTCGAACATGACTGAGCAAATATATGACG
Organism: Chrysanthemum seticuspe; assembly: GCA_019973895.1. NCBI lineage: Eukaryota > Viridiplantae > Streptophyta > Magnoliopsida > Asterales > Asteraceae > Chrysanthemum > Chrysanthemum seticuspe. Next base: position 235,977,095 of record BPTQ01000008.1, on the reverse strand, counting down.
GAAATCCAAGGTGGTTCCTGCATCAGAATCCCATTAAAAAAATCAAAAATGAGGAATGGGTCAAATTGGTCAAACGGGATGAAAGTGGCCTAAATTCTATTTTTTTGCATACTACCTCCGAATTCATTTTCTAATAGGATTAGACTAATCCTAATACACATTCTTATATATAAAATAGACACAAAAGGTTTATAGTTTAACCCAGCCAATTTCTGCAGCCTATCTGAACTTGCACAAGTTTTAAATAGAAGCCAATTTTAATGCAGGTTTCTTCTACCAGCATCACTAATCGTCATCAATGATATTGCTGCCTACATATTTGGTTTCTTCTTTGGAAGAACTCCATTAATTAAGTTATCCCCTAAATAGACTTGGGAGGGGTTCATTGGAGCTTCGGTTACAACGATCATATCTGCCTTCGTGGTGAGAATTTTTTCTGTTAACTTTTAAGATTGAACATATTGCAGGCTTAGTTGAATAATAATTAGAACCCAACATCTCTATCATGAACTACTCATGCATGGGAACCAACAAACTCATTCTTCTATAGCCATTTTATACAATGTCAGTTCATTTTGTCTCTCATTTTCAATTTTAATTTTTCATATTGACCCATTATAAGTTTGATACTGCATTATAAATAATAACAATATGATCTTATAGGACCAAAGACTACTACAATTAACAGTCCCAAAGAAGATCAACAAAAGCGAAAATGAGAACGGACCAGGATTGAGTCCAAGGAGCCTATTCGACTTACCACGTGATCATATATAGAGTATGTGAAAATTCTAAATAAGATATGTTGCTAAACGTGTCATCAAGCACTTTTTGACCTCCCTCATGTAGAATTATTTCTACCTACTCAAGTTTTGGAGTACTTACTCCTTTTCTGGTTGGACAACAATTGTTTGTCGTCGTTTAAAGGGACAAAAGAAAGATTATGCAAATTGCACAAACAAAGGTGTCTACAAAGAAGTTCTTTATATGCTATAAGCCTATAATTGATTATATGTTGGATGTACAATGATGTTTCTTTCACATGATTTTTACATCAATTCATTCAATTGGAATAAGATGATCTCCATGATTAAACAAAAAGGCCGATGCAAGCCGATGCACTAATCAAACAACTACGTGATGCTCGACGCAATATAAGCGATGACGATATTGTTGACCTCAACTTCTTCTGTGACGATGAAAATTAAATGTTTGTTATGTATTGTTTACCTCGACTTCTTGCTTGGATCTTAACTTTTTCATTGGACATAAGCGATGATGATGTTGTTAACCTCAACTTCTTCAACGATTGATTTCTATTTGAATTTTAATATTTTTGAATTATAATCATGATGTACTCCTTATATGCTACGGCTTATGTTTTCGAAACTTATCATATTAACTACTTAAGTACGTCAATTATAAACCATACACAAGATATTATTTTTGGTACTTTTTAAGTAGTTCTTTATTCCATGTTTGTAATAAATTGTCTATTTCGCAATTTTTGTAACTCATTGTTATCAATAATTTTAACTATCAAACATCTTTTTACCACTATACTTATACTAACATAGGAATATCATTCATTCATGTTAAAACGATCAGGTCATGGACATACATGTTACAAAATTATAACAGATGATACACTTGAAACTAGCCCGGCCATCGGCCGGGGTCATGAGACTAGTATTATATATCATTGTATGTTAAAATTATGATTATAAAGTGTTTAATACAATTAGCCTAAACCTTAAACCCTAATACATAAACTGTGGTTCGAGAAAACTAAGATCAGGTCGATCGATATTTTAATATCGTGATAGCGTATGCGAGCTTCAACCCATACACTCTATGTCGACCTAGCACGAGCCCACCGAGGCTAAGACTTGGCGACAGGCTTCAGAAACACTTCTCCAGGCCATGCTTAGATAAGTCATGCCTAGAGAACAAGCCCAGGGAAGCGGCATGTCTTGCAAGCACGCCCAGGAAGTGGCACGCCTGGCAACCAAGTGATGGCCGTTACAACTAACACCACGCGTAACTACCTCATTCGTGGAGAGGTAGTGCTACCACCATGCATGGGTCTTTCCATGCACCCGGCTAAACCAAGGATGACGAACCACATGTCATTCTTGTTCCTTCCCTTGATGACCACCATGTGGGTCATCCTGGACCATTGGATCACCTTTACGGGTCACACACAACCCTAAAGGCATCCCTATAAATACTTAGCCGTTTCCTAAAATGGCACAAGACACTTGATTATTCTCTCACGAATTATACATACACTAAACTCAGTCAACTCATGAGTATTACCCTAGCTTGTGACTCCGGTCTGTTGGAATCACTCCTAACTTGTATTTCAAGTGTTAGTCATTAATATGTAATAGGTTGCTTAATTAGGCTTTTATGTTAATAATTATGGTTTGTAGAAAGCCCATGAGCCTATGCAAAAGCCCAATAAGAAAGGAAGGGACGAGATATGTTGCCCTAGCTCCCTTCCCCTATAAATAGTCTTGTAAACCCTCATTTGAAGGTTGGTTGTTCACTCTAATACATTTCCTACGCATAACTATTCTTCATTCATACATGTGTGTTTTTGTGTGTTCATCCAATCACCTTTATCTATATTTCTATCATATTGATCCTTGTGTTAACTTATGGTGACCTAACAGTGGTATCATACGCCATCTAGCTGGGTGAAACCTTTTGTTTTTGAACTTTTGGTCTTGTACGCGTAAGGTTAACGGTCTACACTTTTCATACGCATAAAAGCTTTGATTTTTACACTTGTAAACTCAAGATTCTTATGGGTTAAGGTTTATATTGTGTTAAAGTTTATATTTTTTGCAAAAAGTTTCAACCTTTACGTGTTTTACATAGTTTTCAAACTCGTTTTTTATTTCATACCATCATCTTACGCTTAAGCTCAAAACATATTTTGGTTCATCAAGTTCTCAACTTTCTTGTTCTTTTAGTGTTTTTGAAGCTTTTTCATCATTAAAAACGAGTTTACAAAACATCTTAGTGCTTAAAATTCATTTTTGGTAAAATCTGTTGAGTTTACGCCTAAGGAAAACCCTTTTCTTACGCTTAAGCTGAAAACCCTCTTTTTACGCCTAAGGAAACCCTAATCCTACGCGTAAGCTTTACGCCTAAGCTCTACGCATAAGTCACTCTTAAGCCTAACAGTTTCTTACGCGTAAGAAATTTCTTCATTGATCTTCGAAGCTGTTGGTTTACTCAGTGTTTTCTTGCTTGGATAAGCTTGAAAACACTTCGACTTGTGGATATCTTTTACACTTGGATAAGTGTAAAGGATTTTTGGGTAAAACCCTAAGTTTACGCCTAAGCTCTAACGTTTACGAATAAACACTCTACGCCTAAGACTCTCTTAAGCGTAAGGTTCTTACTTATAAATATTAAGTTTACGCATAAGCTTACGTTTAACCTAAGCTTACGTGTAAGTAGTATTTACGCTTAAGCATTTGTGTACGCGTAAAAGAAAGTTACTGATAACGCTACACGCGTCATTCGGGGTCAAAGGAACTTCCTTTTCTTCGAGCAAGTTTTATAACACCCTAGGCAGTGAACCTAATCGTTGTAGTGTAGTATTAGGGTAAGCCACGGGTATTGATATCGTTCTCTAGGGGAATATGAATGCTAGTGAGAAGTTACTACGCTAAGGTTGGGGTTGAGGAAGATTATTTTTTTTTATCTTTTTATGTTTTTTAGAAAATGGAAAAGTACGAATCTCGGGGTTTGGATTTGGGGGTTGGTATTTCTACCGATTACTCTATTATCTAATTATCTAGTCTAAGGTGTATGTAGTCTATGTCTAATTATTGTGTGCTCGTATGATAGTTTAAAGATGTGTTTACTTAGGTTTTATTACTCCTTAATTATCTCCTATTGATGGTTGAATTATCACGTCCTTATTCTTAATTGCGTTGTGTGTCTAAAGTCGTAGGGTATGCGTTTATCCCTAACTCTTTGAAACTACCAAAGGGTCTCGTCTACAAAATCTCTAGGAATTATAAACTCTAACTCTAAGGTACTCTTTGGATGGTTTAGCCTACAACTACTCTAGGTGTTATAGTCTAAGGTTCACAAAGATTAATCAAGCATTAACTACACAACGAATGACCTATCGCATTACTAGATCATTAACAATTAAGATAAGAGACAACCAATCAATATTCAATAATTAAGTTTCATATTCCCTAAGCAAACACACAAGTAAATTATCCAGACATGGAGAACATGCAAGCATACACACAAATAATTGAAGACATAATTGAATTAATGAAGTAAAACACTTATCTTGTGGTAAGATAGGGTTTGGAACCCTAAAATACTGTACAAGACAGCCTTGGTTCGGTTTAGGTTTTTACTCCAAAAGACTACACACTAAAACTGAAAAATTCGGATTCTATATATAAGATTACAATCGCGACGGCGTCACCTTATGATTTGTGACGCCGTCGGGTTGCCGTCATTAGGGTTTCGTCTTGGCCACGTTAGTCTTGCGACGGCATCACCTTATGCTTGTGACGCCGTCCCCTTCAGTCTCTGACGCCGTCTGGATCAAATCTAGGTCGTCTGAGTTGCGACGGCCTACTCTTTTAAAGCCTGGCACCGTCACTTGAAAATAAGCAATTTGGCTACCGAGCCGTCACAGAAGTGCTCCGACGGCGTCACAATTAACACCTGATGCCGTCCCCTTGTATTTCAGCAGCTTGAGTGTCTCGATTCTTGACTTTGGCCATTTTCTTCGTATATTCACGCCTTTTCGTCCAAATAAGCGCCATTCCAGCAATTTGCCTTCAAGAGACCTAAAAAGTGAAAAGGAACGATATTAAGTAATAACGGATACAAAAGTGATCAAATAAGGGCTTAAACGACCCCTCAAAAAGGTACATTTTAAAACCTTATCAAATATCCCTACGCTTGGTATTTGCTTGTCCTCAAGCAAATGTGCTTTTAGCCAATTAATTTATAAGTTATGGGTCATGAAGCATTGGTTTAGAACAATCCACAACACATATAAGCCCCGCAAAAGTCATAACAAGCACGGAAATTACATACTAGCACCTCACATGGGGTGTTTGGGTACTCGCATCTCTCGGGTGTATATGAAATATAACAAGTTGGAAATGGAAGATAAACACTCATTAACCGGTCCTAGTACATAGATTACAATAGGCTTGAGAATAGATCAAACCTCCATCGCTTTGGCGTAAGCACCTAGGAAAGACTATCAAAGAGGTCTTTAAAGGGTTGTAATGTTAGGCTTACGGTAGGAAAACAAAGGGTTTGGTGGGATAGGCTATTTAGTGGTGGCAAGTCAAAAATCTCTATGTTACAAGCATACGAAGAATGGCGTTGCTAAGCCAAGACTCGACACTCCTAACTCTAAATAACTAAAATAAACAAACATAAATTTAAAGATAGATGTAGGATGGTAGCCCGTATTTTATTTTATTTTATTTTATTTTTTTGAACACTCTATTTTTTTTCTTTTCTCTTTTTCTAATTTTTTTTTCGATTTTTTTTTTCATACACTTTTACTCTACCATCCTCTACGGTAACATCAAAATGATAGGGATTTATAGGCACATCCCTACACTTGAGTTTTTTATTACTCTAACACTAATTTGACCCGAATTGAAAAGATCAAAACACTTGGGGTATGTTCTTACGCAAATAAGGGAATTTAACATTCCCTTCCAGTCATTTCATAAACTTTAAATTTTCCCATGAGTCCCAATCGTCCCAAAACTGTGTACAAAGGATAGACTCGACTTAGCAACTCATGCAAGCAACTAGATAATTGAACTAAGGGTTTAGGGTGATAACAATAATGCACTAAAAGTGAGTGCATACAAGGTAGGCTAAGGCGATTTGGGTGTACATTTGGGGGTGGGGTGTAAACAATGCTCTTCATTGATATTCCCAAAAAACCGGAACATCACGAGAACCGCGAAAAGGATAGGCTCTGAGGGGTTAACTAGGGGTATCGTGTACTAAAGATGAGTACAACGCAAAGGTGTGGGGGAATTACTCAACCGATGTGGAAGAAGTAATTATATTACGGGTATCAAACAAGGGTTATCCTAATGCCTCTTATCATTTATTTATTCCTAACTACACAAGTGTAGTCTTACTAGCGATCTCGGGATGCATCACAAAACAAGTTCTAGAATCTAATATACTACCGGTTCACACTCTAAGCATTAAAGATGAATGCTTCAATTCCTACTAATCTAAGGGCGATCCTCACATTTTGGGTGGAATTTAGGTGGTAAAGGGTTTTTGTGCTAGTCATGCAACTTCCTATCCGTGAGACGCTTTTGTTAAAACTAATGGCCCACTCCTATATGTCATGAAAAATTTTAAATTTGGTGCCAAAATTACCCTAACCGACATTTTCTCATGGTTTATTACACAAATACAATTGGACAAAGCAAATAATCAAGGATAAGCATAGTTTCAAAGTTCTCGTTTTATTTTCCCTCCCTACACTTAAACTGAACATTGTCCCCAATGTTCCCCGAAAGTATCAAAGTTATGATAATAGAAGTTAATTAAAAACGAAAGAAACTAATACTCCCCTGATTAGCACGGTAAGATCCGTGTAAAGTGGTGGTTAAATCCTTTTCAAGAAGAATGTATGCGTGAAAAGCTCCTTCCAATCTTTTGTTTCTTCTTCTTTATAAATAAAACCTGCACACTTGAAGAAAACAAACAAAACCTTCGCGTAAAATCGGCGGTAATAATATATATAAGACTCTACTAAACTAGGATATAATGCTTGTGGAATGGATGTTTACAGAATTTCTGGAAAATTAAGACCTGGAAAATTCCAAAAATTTATAAGTAGCTCAGAAAATGAGAAAAAAGTAATCTGTTGTTTTTACTCCTTCCTGACGCCGTCAAAAACTGATCTGCGATTTTCTGGAAAAAAAATTATGGAAAATTTACATCTTTAGAATCTGGAAAATTTTCTGCAAAATATCCATTATGACTCGATACAAGCATTTGACTCGAACAAACATACACATATATCTCTTAATTAATTGAAATTCTCATGTTTACGTTTCTTTTGAAAACGTGTGTAATCATCCCTACACTTATCCTTTATGTAAAATACCTTTATATGCAATTAAGACAAGGTTAAAAACAAAATAAAGCATTTTTACAAATTTAAACATGAGAATAAGCAATCAATAAAAGATATATGACACTAACAAGCAAACAATTAAGCATGGGTTGCCTCCCACGAAGCGCTTTTCTTTATTTATGAGTCTTGTAGCTAGACTCGTAGTCGTGCCCCTACGTTGTCTCGTTTTGCATTCTCAATGAGAATTCTATCATGTTGACAAAATTTTCATCGACTCTATACCTAGGCCCTAGGGTCAAGCAATCCTTATAATAAAGCCTCCTTCTTTCCCACATAAATTTATAACCTTTTTCAACATCGTCCTTGCTTTTGTCCTCAAAAGCTTTGATGTTGTCTCGTTCAAAAATGGGCAGATGGCCATATTCATGTGTTTTCCAAGGCATCCTATAAGTGATCTCATCGGTTCCTTCCTTAAACCTAACCGTTCCATCATACTTGTTATGGCTCATCTTAGATGTTTCAACAAACGGTTTTCCTAGCACTACTTGGGATAAACTATAGTCAATGACGCAACCTATATCTTCTAGGACCACAAAATCAACTAGGTAATTTCCTATAAAGACATGTACATCCTTGACTCTTCCCACAAAGTTGCAAACTCCACCTGGATACTTAGGGTCTCTCCTAATATTAAGTCGCTCATTCATAATGTCATTCTAAACAGCAGATGACATCACATTAATGGGAGATTCCGTATCTATGTAAGCATGGTCGATACTCCTATATCCGATCATACAAGGGATTTTTAGGTTCCAAGGATTTCCTCTCCTAATCTTTGGGCATATCCTAATGATAGGTGATCGGGGATTATCGATTATGTATCGATGGTAAGCAACCTCTTCCTTAGTGGGGTAAAGATTGAAATAAGCACTATCCTCTTCATTCACGTTCATCTTATTTAGCTTCCTAAGCTCTCCAATACGAGCTCGAAGTTGGTTGGCCAAGGCTGGATCAAACAGTGGGTATTTGTTTGGTGGTAAAGTGTTGTTTGGTGGTTTATCACCTTCCATGATGAAAAGTGATGGGATTACGAACAAAGGTCACGAAGAAGGGGGATAGACTACGAGAAAGCTAAAAATGAGAAAAATTTACTTGATAGGAATCAAGCAAAGAAACCTAAATGAGGTGGACTCCTAACTAGCTATTCTATTCCCCGGCAACGGCGCCAAAAACTTGATAACGCTACACGCGTCGTTCAGGGTCAAAGGAACTTCCTTTTCTTCGAGCAAGTTTTATAACACCCTAGGCAGTGAACCTAATCGTTGTAGTGTAGTATTAGGGTAAGCCACGGGTATTGATATCGTTCTCTAGGGGAATAGGAATGCTAGTGAGAAGTTACTATGCTAAGGTTGGGGTTGAGGAAGATTATTTTTTTATCTTATTATGTTTTTTAGAAAATGGAAAAGTACGAATCTCGGGGTTTGGATTTGGGGGTTGGTATTTCTACCGATTACTCTATTATCTAATTATATAGTCTAAGGTGTATGTAGTCTATGTCTAATTATTGTGTGCTCGTATGATAGTTTAAAGATGTGTTTACTTAGGTTTTATTACTCCTTAATTATCTCCTATTGATGGTTGAATTGTCACGTCCTTATTCTTAATTGCGTTGTGTGTCTAGAGTCGTAGGGTATGCGTTTATCCCTAACTCTTTGAAACTACCAAAGGGTCTCGTCTACAAAATCTCTAGGAATTATAAACTCTAACTCTAAAGTACTCTTTGGATGGTTTAGCCTACAACTACTCTAGGTGTTATAGTCTAAGGTTCACAAAGATTAATCAAGCATTAACTACACAACGAATGACCTATCGCATTACTAGATCATTAACAATTAAGATAAGAGACAACCAATCAATATTCAATAATTAAGTTTCATATTCCCTAAGCAAACACACAAGTAAATTAGCCGGACATGGAGAACATGCAAGCATACACACAAATAATTGAAGACATAATTGAATTAATGAAGTAAAACACTTATCTTGTGGTAAGATAGGGTTTGGAACCCTAAAATACTGTACAAGACAGCCTTGGTTCGGTTTAGGTTTTTACTCCAAAAGACTACACACTAAAACTGAAAATTTCGGATTCTAGGTGACGCCGTCGGGTCGCCGTCATTAGGGTTTCGTCTTGGCCACGTTAGTCTTGCGACGGCGTCACCTTATGCTTGTGACGCCGTCCCCTTCAGTCTCTGACGCCATCTGGATCAAATCTAGGCCGTCTGAGTTGCGACGGCCTACTCTTTTAAAGCCTGACACCGTCACTTGAAAATAAGCAATTTGGCTACTGAGCCGTCACAGAAGTGCTCCGACGGCGTCACAATTAAAACCTGACGCCGTCCCCTTGTATTTCAGCATCTTGAGTGTCTCGATTCTTGACTTTGGCCATTTTCTTCGTATATTCACGCCTTTTCGTCCAAATAAGTGCCATTCAAGCAATTTGCCTTCAAGTGACCTAAAAAGTGAAAAGGAACGATATTAAGTAATAACGGATAGAAAAGTGATCAAATAAGGGCTTAAACGACCCCTCAAAAAGGTACATTTTAAAACCTTATCAGTTACGCGTAAGGTTCATAGTTTACGCCTAAGCCTAGTTTACGCCTAAGTGTACTTCATCAACAAACATCAAGTTTCATTCGACTACAAAGCTCCATCATGAACATAAGTTTCAAGATGTCTCAACTGTCACACCCCCAAATTACTTGTTTTGCAACGGAATGGAATTCCTGGGGGATGACTGTCATAGCATCACAGTTACAGTTATATTGAACGACCTAAAGTGTCGTTTGAAAAGCACATCGTTTGATATATTAAAAGTATTCATAGTTACAAAAGATAGGTCCCAAATGAAAATCGACATGTGCGGAAATAAGTTTGTTACAATCCAAACGATGTTTTAAAGTGCATAAAAATCCATGTAAGACGCGTCGTCACCGCGACTCTATGATAAGTCCACATGCATGCCATGAAGTATATGCCTTAGATACCTGAAAATACATTGCTAAAAGTGTCTTGAGGGAGTTCATAGAGTTTATGAAAATGTTTTATACGACCAACGCAAGTATGGGCCATGTATGACAAATATGTCACATAAAAATGTTACAATTGCTATAAGCACATGACACCGAAGCTAGACTGTTCCTGATGTTCGCCCCAACAGAGTGTTTTGCCAAACAACTCAAATAATGATATTAAATGAAATGCATCCGTTTGACCAGTTGGGACCACCAACCCGGATGGAGGAGTCACCCTCAATAGATCTATTCACTCACCCTCGCTTCTTCCGGAATTAACGGTTCATGATTATGAAATGGGGACATTCAATTGGCAATGAGGTAACTTAAGCAATGTAATGAATTTGATATACTTAGGCTCGTATAAAAATGATGTGCAATGTATTCTCCCCCGTAGGTTTGAAATTATGTATAAACTTGAATAAAACGGGGCTATGAAAACTCACCTTAGTCCGAAGAAATACAAGAATCACAACTAACACGACTGGCATTGAGAAATGTAATACATTAGTATCACAATGTGGCATCGCACAACGATATAAGAGTACATGCACAACGGTACGTCTTTGGCACAACCTACTAGTATACGGCTTATCTTAAAATACGTATAGTAAAGTAAATGAGTTTTCAGAAGACAACGTGTCTTAGTTTTCGTGGAATACTTGTATCAACAATTATAAGAGTTACATTTGCTGTACTTCATTTAGATTATTATAATTAAACAACCATCATATAATTCTTATATAGATTAGTGAAAATAAATGAATTGATCTTGTATAATTCATTATAACTAACTACTAGTTTTCAAAAGCTTTTAAGCTCACTTGGTCTACTTTGAAAGGATTGCAAAAAAAAAAACATTTTACAAAAGTCAGATTAGAAACTACGTCTTCTTCCTCATTGTGATACACTTTCATAAATTCTTTACTTCATTTTATAATGCTATAACTCTAAAAATAATCTTGACGTTAGTGGCATGTATCATGTCTTTTATTTAGCATATAATGACATGACTTATAGAAACGAATGTGTCACCATGATATACATCATATGATTGATATATTACCTCTGAGCCAAAGAAGGATCGATGGGGATCAACAATCAACATCAAACACGAGCTGAATATGAACATCGACCCAACGTAAACACCATAGATAAATGAAATTTGATCGAAACTCAAACCCCAAGACCGACTCGAACGTCCAAAGAATAGAACAAAACATACCACCCGAAACACGGACCGGTCGTATTCAACCCGAGTAGGACACCATATTTCTGTACATATCAAATCATACAACGAGGTAGCGAAGCTTATTTCCGTACAACGAAATAAGATCGTTATGGTTAGAAAGTTTAGTTCACGTCATCATTTGTATATAGCAACTTTGGTGCTACTGCTTGAACTTGCAAGGATGAAACATGAAGATGAGCATTCTTGTTTGTGTGATGAATTGCAAGAATAATATCACGCATGATATTTGGGCTGAAAAGTTAGTACGGATATTTGATGGTGAAAGTTGTGTTGTATGATATACATATATCATCCTACCTACTTGATTCATGCATGATTTTCAATTGAATAATTGGTGAAAGAATCACAATATACATCGAGATGAAGCTATACGTGTGGCATTGTATGACAAGAATCATTGTCTACACTCCACGTCTCATATATATTGGAAATAGAATGCAACGTGTGAGTTAATATGAATGACAATGCACGTGACGTGCAAAAGATGGTTATCATCGATGGTTTTTCTTTGTTTTTAGATAACACATTAGTTTTTTTTTATAAGGTATAGTTTGATCCCGGTAATTACTAACGTTAAGCTTTTAAGTCACGAAACTTAAAATCGGGTAACATAAAAATATAATATTTATAAAAATATTAAAACTTGTCAATATACTCTATTTTAATATATTAGATCAGTCATGAGTGTATCAAAGTATTTTAAACATCGTTAAAATTTTAGGACATAGGTTATAAACGTGTAAAACGTAAAATGTGTAAGGTTTATATAAAAAAATAAAAATATAAAAATAAAATAGGACATATAAAATAGTGGTCAAAGTAGTTCATTAGTTTATATCAAAATAGCTTACAAGAAAATGGTGAAACAATTTTTATAAAGTGATAACAAATTAGTTTATAACATAAAAATCGAGAATTGAAAATAAAATAGATGAAAATTATCACAATGTGTCCTAAAGGTATATGCTCTCAGGCGGCATGATATGAGATGATAGATTAAAGTCATTTTAAAATAATTGACGTGTTTCTAGGCGGTGGGGCACGTGGCAAGGTAAGTGTTTTAGAAGTATAGGGCGGGCGTTCCAACTCATCGCGGAAGACAATTAGTAAGAAAATCGGGGAATTCAATAGATTATAACGAGTTTCCATGTAAAATGATATTATGTAGCATTAAGAAAGGTTTTAAAGACCATTGTATAACTCACAATTTCTGAGAAACAAGAGAGACCATTCTAATCAGTTACAATGTCTTACTAAGGTTTCATAGATCACAAAAATGTAAGAGTAGGTACATGATCGGGGAAAACAGGGTTCGACATGATGCTCAGAAAACCACGCATAAGTGGTCAAAATTAAAAATATCGGGTAAACTAATAATATAATTTTTATAGTCTTAAATGAGTATAAAAATATATCAATATAATTGTTGGAAGTGTCGGATCAATTATTCAAAATAAATGATCGTGCGATAACGTTTATTTAATAAATAAATATACATTAATGAAATATGCAAACCCATGCATAAACTAATATGGAAATGATGTTACTGATGATATGTAGACTAACTCTAGTCTATATGTAATGTTCTCAATGCTGTTCCATGAATGCGCAGCTTAACCCTTACGGTTACGCGAATTTGATACTCGTAAACCTAGTTTACGAAAATGATGAATAGTGTATCATGAATAGTGATTTTTCTCCAGAAATGAATAGTGTTTTGTGAATAGTAAAGTTTTGAAATAACCTTTCAAAGTCTCAAACCGACTTCAAAAACGATGAATAGTAAAATGATGAATAGTAATTTGTGAATAGTAAATTCCCGAGATGAATAATGAAATTTTCAAAGTTTGTAAAATGACCTGAAATTACGAGTTGTCTCATTCGCCCACCCAAAAAGGAATTCAGCCCCTGAATTCAGTCCATGTTGGTTTCTACTGTGTTATCGATGAAAAGGTGAGGATATTTGAGTTGCATCGGGTCTTCCCGCGTTTTCTGAATCGTACGACGCCTTTCCAAGGCGAGACTTTCAAAATAACTCTGTTGCCAACTTGAAATTCTAATGGTTTGCGACTTATGGAACATATTTCCAATATTTTGCATCGTATATTGACATAGCTTTTCTAGCTATTTGTTGTTGCTTGTAACTGATTTTTGATCTATACGATCTCTTTGTTGTTTCATGAATAAGTTATGGACTAATGGGTTGGACTTTCCTAATTTTGACCTGTGATTAAGTGATTGACACCTCAACCATAGAGTGCCTCTATTGGTGCAGTCAATATGTTCATGTGATAACTATTGTTGTAAGGGAACTTGTTCGATGATGAATGATTTACCCAATCATTTCCAGAAACAATCACATATACTTTGAGTATATCTTTTGATGTTTGAATCGTTATCTCGCTCTGAACATTGAGCTGAGGATAATAGGCGGTACTCATGTCCTAGTAGGTTCCATGGGAATCTTGAAATGATTGTCAGAAGTCTTAGGTGAATCGGCTACCTTATATTAGGTATAATTGAAATTGATACCACGTATCTCGTGCCAAATATCCAAATGTCAAGTCTGTCGATAAGGACATTATTGAAAAGAATAGATTATGGGTAACAGTTGTGATTCCTCGCGTTTCTAGTTCTAGCGAATGTCATGACTTGAGTCTTCCTTGCCTAAGGTGCTTAGTCTTCATTACTAAAATGTTTATTGTTTGATGGTGTCTCTCTTAATTTCTCTTATCGAAATATTTCCACGCTCTATGTTGTCAAGTCACAAAACCCTAAATATTTAAGTGATGCGGTGTGGTGGTTGATTTTCAAGATTTGTTCCGATATTGAGTGCTTCTAAAATAGTTCATCACTGAGATAGCTATCATGTTGGCAAAAATATTGATATTAGCTTATACTATGTCGAAGAATGTTTGTTCTGATTTCACTTACAGATGGAGGTTCATTGATTGTCCGATATGTTCAGACCTATTGCATTTCTTGATATGGAAGTGAGGTTATCTGGAATTTCTAGGGAACACAATGCCTTAGGAGAAGTTTATATCGATAAACTTAATTTAACTCAATTATCCTTTGAGGGAAACTCATTGTAGGGAAGTTCACATATTGTTGAGGCCATGTTTAATGAAATGTTCTGTAGTCTCAGTTAGGAGGCTTGTTTATTTCTACAGTGTTGCTTAGTGTGTATTCGCTTTGTACTAAACCTTGTACTTCGGTCTAGCTGGTACTTTTGAAATGATAGAATTTGGCTTCTAGTCCAAAGATAGTGGTTCGGATTGTCTCGTGATGTCTTAATATTTTTGTTGAGTTTTGAAACATCTTGCTACATACTTCTAGTCCTTGTTGGTAGTCCTAAAATCCTTTCATTGTTTTCTTGTATCGAGGAATCCTCCTCATAGATGGTATAGAAAGTCTTTCCTAAAAAGGTCACTAGTAAAATTTCAACTTATCGGTTGAGTGAGTGATGAGTGGCGTAGGCATCTATAGAGTGTTAACAAAAGAAATGTTTATGAACAAGTTATATGATTACAAAGCTTTGCTTTTGAACGAAGATTGTTTTAGGAAGTTTGAAATGATGCTTGTTTCTTTCATGACATAATCTTTCCTGAATTATACATAGGTGATCAGGCTATGTATAATCAAGGACAAATGATGTGATGCTTGGTTTTGTTGAAATGGTATTATGTTCCTTCGAAGTTTTAGATGGTATTCAACGTGTTGCTTTGTAAGATAATGGCCTAAATAATTTTTCACAGTAACATGAAAATAGTTTCGCGTAATGGTAGTAAATAGTGGTGGTAACAAAACAGATTGTTTTAAAATTCTGTGAAACCATTTTCCTAAGATGGTAGTAAAATATCTTGAAATAAAATTAAGTGAAATAATTTCATGAAGTGGTAACAAAATAACTTGAAATAAAATTTGTTGAATGGTTTATAGGATACATGGGAGAACCTCATAGAATGGTAATAGTCTCCTAGTTGGTCAAGAATAAAGTTGCCCTAATCCCTAGTAAGATAGTGGTATATTGTTGTGAAATGATTGAAAATTAGGCAATTGGAATAGGGAATGAAATAAACAAAGGTTGTGATTATCGTGGAGATAATAAAGGATAAAGGCTACATTAGGTAGAAGGGTACTTATTATCTGTTCCTGTTGATGGTCTAATCATGTCTCAAGTGTAGGAGCAGTAGGCTGTCTAGCAGCAACAACTTTGAAACTCTCACCGTCCTCAAACCTATAAGATGGTGTAGTGTCTATAGTCTTAGTGATAGATGGTAATGGTGTGTCAAATCATGCACGCTTCCCAAGCTGCAAGTCAGATATATGAGGAGTGTATATGAGATGTGATGGTACGGATGGTGCTCTAGATGATAATGATGATGATGATGGAAATCCTAGTGGTGAGTTAGGAGATGATGGTGAATGAAATACTACTCTCTTTCGTGTTGTCTCGCGACGTTTCAGAGGTAAAGCTAGAGTATGCACTATTAGACGACTAATAGTGGTATGAGTAGCTGATGGTAGTGGTAGTATATGAGTAGCAAGTGATCTAAGAATGAGGGTAAGAGAATGTACTTTCTTCCTTGCAGTAAGCATCCTAATAGGTCCATTAGGACTAAGCCTATAAATCATACCAAATGGTATAATCTGTCCCGACAGAATGATAGGAACTGTCCTGATCCTATAGTGAATCAATGGTGATCGTGATGGTGTAGGTGCAGCTTCGCTCTTCTCAAAGGGTTCAGTCTCCACATCGGATAATATGTGTGGTAAGTCTGGTGTAGAATCAACTGATGTTAAAATTGTGATAGGGAATGACAGGGCATTCTCCATGTCAGAGTCTGATGTGAGTATGATGAGATGGGTATCTGAAGGCATCTATGTGACAATCGATTTGAAATGAAAGTAAATAACCCGCATAAAATGCGTATGAATCCGCATGTAAAGTGAATATGCACTTATGATGAAATGATGAGATGCTATGATGATGTAGTTATAGTCTAGGGTCAATGATACAACCTAGTTCTCTATAACCGAAGCTCTGATGCCAATCTGTCACACCCCCAAATTACCTGTTTTGCAGCGGAATAGAATTCCTGGGGGATGACTGTCATAGCATCACAGTTACAGTTATATTGAACGACCTAAAGTGTCGTTTGAAAAGCACATCGTTTGATATATTAAAAGTATTCATAGTTACAAAAGATAGGTCCCAAATGAAAATCGACATGTGCGGAAATAAGTTTGTTACAATCCAAACGATGTTTTAAAGTGCATAAAAATCCATGTAAGACGCGTCGTCACCGCGACTCTATGATAAGTCCACATGCATGCCATGAAGTATATGCCTTAGATACCTGAAAATACATTGCTAAAAGTGTCAACACAATGGTTGAGTGAGTTCATAGAGTTTATGAAAATGTTTTATACGACCAACGCAAGTATGGGCCATGTATGACAAATATGTCACATAAAAATGTTACAATTGCTATAAGCACATGACACCGAAGCTAGACTGTTCCTGATGTTCGCCCCAACAGAGTGTTTTGCCAAACAGCTCAAATAATGATATTAAATGAAATGCATCCGTTTGACCAGTTGGGACTACCAACCCGGATGGAGGAGTCACCCTCAATAGATCTATTCACTCACCCTCGCTTCTTTCGAAATTAAAGGTTCATGATTATGAAGTGGGGACATTCAATTGGCAATGAGGTAACTTAAGCAATGTAATGAATTTGATATACTTGGGCTCGTATAAAAATGATGTGCAATGTATTCTCCCCCGTAGGTTTGAAATTATGTATAAACTTGAATAAAACGGGGCTATGAAAACTCACCTTAGTCCGAAGAAATACAAGAATCACAACTAACACGACTGGCATTGAGAAATGTAATACAATAGTATCACAATGTGGCATCGCACAACGATATAAGAGTACAGGCACAACGGTACGTCTTTGGCACAACCTACTAGTATACGGCTTATCTCAGAATATGTATAGTAAAGTAAATGAGTTTTCAGAAGACAACGTGTTTTAGTTTTCGTGGAATACTTGTATCAACAATTATAAGAGTTACATTTGCTGTACTTCATTTAGATTATTATAATTAAACAACCATCATATAATTCTTATATAGATTAGTGAAAATAAATGACTTGATCTTGTATAATTCATTATAACTAACTACTAGTTTTCAAAAGTTTTTAAGCTCACTTGGTCTACTGTGAAAGGATTGCAAAAAAAAACATTTTACAAAAGTTAGATTAGAAACTACGTCTTCTTCCTCATTGTAATAGACACTTTCATAAATTCTTTACTTCATTTTATAATGCTATAACTCTAAAAATAATCTTGACGTTAGTGGCATGTATCATGTCTTTTATTTAGCATACAATGACATGACGTATAGAAACGAATGTGTCACCACGATATACATCATATGATTGATATATTACCTCCGAGCCAAAGAAGGATCGATGGGGATCAACAATCAATATCAAACATGAGCTGAATATGAACATCGACCCAACGTAAACACCATAGCTAAATGAAATTTGATCGAAACTCAAACCCCAAGACCGACTCGAACGTCCAAAGAATAGAACAAAACATACCACCCAAAACACGGACCGGTC
This sequence comes from Chrysanthemum seticuspe, assembly GCA_019973895.1. NCBI lineage: Eukaryota > Viridiplantae > Streptophyta > Magnoliopsida > Asterales > Asteraceae > Chrysanthemum > Chrysanthemum seticuspe. The sequence continues at coordinate 235,958,997 of BPTQ01000008.1, read as the reverse complement.
GTATTCAACCCGAGTAGGACACTATATTTCCGTACATATCAAATCATACAACGAGGTAGCGAAGCTTATTTCCGTACAACGAAATAAGATCGTTATGGTTAGAAAGTTTAGTTCACGTCATCATTTGTATATAGCAACTTTGGTGCTATTGCTTGAACTTGCAAGGATGAAACATGAAGATGAGCATTCTTGTTTGTGTGATGAATTGCAAGAATAATATCACGCATGCTATTTGGGCTGAAAAGTTAGTATAGATATCTGATGGTGAAAGTTGTGTTGCATGATATACATATATCATCCTACCTACTTGATTCATGCATGATTTTCAATTGAATAATTGGTGAAAGAATCACAATATACATCGAGATGAAGCTATACGTGTGGTATTGTATGACAAGAATCATTGTCTACACTCCACGTCTCATATATCTTGGTAATAGAATGCAACGTGTGAGTTAATATGAATGACAATGCACGTGACGTGCAAAAGATGGTTATCATGCATGGTTTTTCTTTGTTTTTAGATAACACATTAGTTTTTTTTTATAAGGTATAGTTTGATCCCGGTAATTACTAACGTTAAGCTTTTAAGTCACGAAACTTAAAATCGGGTAACATAAAAATATAATATTTATAAAAATATTAAAACTTGTCAATATACTCTATTTTAATATATTAGATCAGTCATGAGTGTATCAAAGTATTTTAAACATCGTTAAAATTTTAGGACATAGGTTATAAACGTGTAAAACGTAAAATGTGTAAGGTTTATATAAAAAAATAAAAATATAAAAATAAAATAGGACATATAAAATAGTGGTCAAAGTAGTTCATTAGTTTATATCAAAATAGCTTACAAGAAAATGGTGAAACAATTTTTATAAAGTGATAACAAATTAGTTTATAACATGAAAATCGAGAATTGAAAATAAAATAGATGAAAATTATCACAATATGTCCTAAAGGTATATGCTCTCAGGCGGCATGATATGAGATGATAGATTAAAGTCATGTTAAAATAATTGACGTGTTTCTAGGCGGTGGGGCACGTGGCAAGGTAAGTGGTTTAGAAGTATAGGGCGGGCGTTCCAACTCATCGCGGAAGACAGTTAGTAAGGAAATCGGGGAATTCAATAGATTATAACGAGTTTCCATGTAAAATGATATTATGTAGCATTAAGAAAGGTTTTAAAGACCATTGTATAACTCACAATTTCTGAGAAACAAGATAGACCATTCTAATCAGTTACAATGTCTTACTAAGGTTTCATAGATCACAAAAATGTAAGAGTAGGTACATGATCGGGGAAAACAGGGTTCGACATGATGCTCAGAAAACCACGCATAAGTGGTCAAAATTCAAAACATCGGGTAAAGTAATAATATAATTTTTATAGTCTGAAATGAGTATAAAAATATATCAATATAATTGTTGGAAGTGTCGGATCAATTATTCAAAATAAATGATCGTGCGATAACGTTTATTTAATAAATAAATATACGTTAATGAAATATGCAAACCCATGCATAAACTAATATGGAAATGATGTTACTGATGATATGTAGACTAACTCTAGTCTATATGTAATGTTCTCAATGCTGTTCCATGAATACGCAGCTTAACCCTTACGGTTACGCGAATTTGATACTCGTAAACCTAGTTTACGAAAATGATGAATAGTGTATCATGAATAGTGATTTTTCGCCGGGAATGAATAGTGTTTAGTGAATAGTAAAAATTTGAAATAACCTTTCAAAGTCTTAAACCGACTTAAAAAATGATGAATAGTAAAATGATGAATAGTAATATGTGAATAGTAAATTCCCGAGATGAATAGTGAAATTTTCAAAGTTTGTAAAATGACCTGATATTACGAGTTGTCACATCAACCACCATACTCTAACTACTTTCCTCATGAGTATCCTCAACAACAACAACAACAATATCCTCCACAACAATTTCAACAACCATCACAAGTGTACTTTCCTCAAGGAGCACAACCTCTTCCACCACAAATCCCTCAACCAAACCCTCGTCAACAATATAAACATTGTAACTACTTCCAATATCAGTTTCCAGCTAAGTATGCTATGAATGTCACAATGTAGAAGGAACCGTCTTGGTTTGCAAAGATGTGTGAAGCTTTAAGCAGCCAACAATCCATTCATGAAGATGGATCCCTTGATAGACCTCCAATGCTCACTCCCGGAAACTATGATCAATAGGTGATAAGTTTTTTTAGGTTTTGTGATCTCAAGAAACCACATGGTAAGTTTTTGAAGAAGGTCATCCTTGAAGGTCCTTTTCAGATGCCTACTATCACTATACCCGGAGATCCTACTGCTACTCCACCAAGAGATGAAGTTACCAACATTCTCAGAGTAGATCAACTCACTACTGAACAACTTCTTCACTTAGAAGCTGATGAAATTGCAATGCAATATATCCTTTTGGGACTACCCAATCCGATACTTCGTAGTGTTGATGCTCAGAAGACTGCAAAAGCTATGTGGGAACACATTCATCTTCTAATGGAAGGCACTGAACTCAGTCAAGAAGACATGGAATCAAAAATCTACTTATCATATGAGAACTTCATGATTGAACCAAGGGAATCATTAGAGTCATATTATCATCGGTTCTCAGACATCATCAATGACTTGGACAAACATAACATCATTATGCCAAGGATTGCAATCTGTAACATATTGATTTTCATAAACACATCATAGTATAATACAATGGGGCGTATGGTATGAGTTTTAGAGAGAGAAAGTGGAAGAGATTTGGGAACTTAGTGAGACAAAAAAAAATGATATTATGAAGCTCCAACCTTTTGCCTTGCTAGGCAAAGGGTATTTATAGGTTCTTACAAGACACGCCTCCTACGGGTTGTGGATCAGGCATACAGTGGGTAAAGACCCGTCCTTCCTCCACGGTGTTACTTAACAAACTACTTACTAACATTAAATGACTACGACTACGAGCTTTCTAACGAATACATATACTTGAGGTGACCGACTCTTTAACTACCGAATTTTCCAAATCCTAATAATCTCCCCCTAAGGGAGGTCACTGCATTTTAAACATATATTACATTTTGATTGTTCTTAGATCCTTGATTGAGTTCTTTGCTCTGTAGCCCGTAGTCTTTGATTCTTCATGTTCCGCATGTTTTGTTAATTCAAGTGGAGGTCTTTAAATGATCCACGTGATAATGAGTTTTGAGCCTATATTGAGATCATCAACCAGCATAAATCTCTGACTCATCCTTTGTAGCTTTGCCATCATGTAACGTTGTGACTTTTGGACCGACATGCTCACATTCTGGATCATGATTTCTTCTCATCAGAGTTGCGGAAGCTTTTGTTGATTCACAATATTTGCATCAGCGTAGCAGAAGCATGGAGTGGAAATATAAGAGTCACTTGATGAAGATATGCACTTATCATGATTTCTTTGAGATGTACGTGCTGTGTGAGCATGAGGCTATAGATTGACACCTCAGTTCTGATCAGATGCAACCGTCGGGTGTTCCTGCAGACAACAGTTAGCAATAAAAGTACACGAAAGTGTCTTTGATCACTTTCATTGAATTGAGGTACACGGCCCACAGTTCCCCGTTGATCAGTACAAGTACTGCCTGTGATCATGTAGAATTCAGAAGAATCTCCTTGACAGGGTTTCGCAGCTGCTCTAGCTGTTCTCAAACCGGAACGTCTCAAAGAAGACAACACGGAGTGAGTGAACCAGCAAATTGAGGTTTGCTGATTGAAGAAAATGATTTGAAAAAAAATCATGTATTGCTTAATAGAAAGAATTTTTGCAATACAACGAAGGTTTTATAAGAGAAATCAACTTTCAATCATAAATACCTTTTGATTTTGAAAATGTAATACACAGTCGATGTGCTAGAGAAAAGTTTTTTTTAAGCACAACGACCGGTTTTTCAAAGGTATCCGCCAATCCATTCCTGGACCAGGATTAATTCATTATGTGAATCGCTCCATCATTTCTGTCCAGTTGTCACATGGTTGATCTATTGAATAGATCTCACATGCCACCCACCAAGGGCTTGTTTGATGTTTGTTAGTACAATTTGTGCGATGGGTTATAGAAGGTCTGGACGTAGCTTACTGGACTGGGCCGACAAGCTTTTGGTGGATTGATCTTGTACTAATTCAAGTAGTTTGGATGAGATCCCTGCACAAGAAAGGTAAACCGTTAGTCTTACCGTGGGGACAGACCCCACGATTAGACTCCGGCGTGAGAGTAAGTATGCATTCTTGATAGGCAAAGTAGAAGTATGTGTGTAATTATGAGAGAGAAAGTTGTTCTACCTTGTATGGGGATTAGAGTCCCTTTTATAGGTGAGGTTTGCCGCTGGGGCTTCCTGGATTATCGCATATAGCGGTTAGTTGCCGGAGTCGGACCCTTGACGGACAAGGGTTCCATGTTATTCGCGGATGCGGATGTGAGAGGCCTAAAGGTTCAGCCTGTTATGCACCTTGCGCGCATTCCAGGTGCTGGGCTGTAGCCAACTTAGTCATTGGGCTTACTGTTGGCCCAGGGTCAGTGGTTATTGGACCTGAGTCCAGGATTTGCAGTCATTGGGCCTGAGCCTAGAGTGGGCGTAGAGTATGTTTTGGGCTTAGTAGGCCTGTTATACATACTATACGTCATCAAGTACCCCCAGTCTAGTATATTCATTGCGTGCGGATATTGTCGCATGCGGTGGATGTCACTAGACTTGGGTTGACTAAGGATTTCGTCGTGCGTTTTTCCCTTTCCGGAAATACTTTTTTCTACCCTTAGGGGCTGCTATACCATCCAGTCCTCCCAGTCTAGTATGTGCACTGCGTGCAGATATTGTCACGCGCGGTGGATTTACTTAGACTATATCTTGTGAGTTGATTTTTCTTCCGCATTCTCGGAGCGTGCCTTTAATGCTCTCTTTCCTTGGGAAGTGTTTTTTACAACGCGGGCGTTTTACGGCTTTTTCGGTTCTGGTTGATTTGACCTCGTGGGCTCTTGTCTTCCACCATCCTTATCCTTGTGGCTTTGATTTTGACCGTTGGATTAGATTGTTTTTTGGACGCGTGTCCTCTCTTAGGGTTTTCTTAGTTAATTATCATTCCGTTTGTATAAATACCCCATATGTTGGTTTTAGCCATTTTTTCTTTTTACTGCTCTTCTGTTGCGAACGCTATTCTTCGATCTGGTTTTACTTTTGGTGTATCTGTTTTCCATGTTTCGCAGTCAGGTTAGGTTCTTGATTCCTTTTTTCTTTTTCCGTTATGGGTACTTTTGCTTCTACCAAGTCTAAATTATCCCTGAAGGCGCTTGATCGTTTCTGTATTGATTATTCGATTCCGATCTTTGTTCATCCAAAATTGCCTGATCCTGACAAAAGTATCCGTGAAGCGCCGAATGGAAAGATTGGTGTCTACACCCGTTTCTTTGAGTTTGCTAATTTCCGCCTTCCCTTGTCTTCTTTCCTTGTTTCGATTCTTGACTACTATCGCATTCATATCTCACAGCTTTCCGTTATTGGTGCTGCTAAGATTTCTCAATTTGAAATTCTTTGTTTTGCCCTTGGTATTGAACCCTCAATTGGTTTGTTTAGGTGTTTTTATGTCTTGTCTTGCAGTCATGGCTGGCTTTCTTTTAGTAAACGTGCTGATAGCTTTGGTGTTTGCTATACCAAGCCCCTTGATTGTCTTAAAAGTTGGAACGACCACTTTTTCTGGATTGACTCATTTGCTTGTCCTTCTATTCATCCTTTTTTCGTTAGCGGACGTCTTCCTAAGGATGCCACTCCTAGGGATACTGAATTTAATGCTGAACAGGTTGCCTCCCTTGTTACCAATGCTTCTTCTTTTGTTAAGTTTCCGAAACCTTTCCTTTGTTTAGTTGAGTTGAGCCGTAATTACACTTTGGGCAATGACTTTTATCCCGTGTTTTATGATCAAGAGAATCGGGGTGGGTATACCATATCTATGTTTTTCTCTTTTATTACTTTTTCTTGATTTTCTGCTGATCTATGTTTCTTTTTCGCCTGTTTGCTGCAGCTATGGATTTGTTGTCGTTGGTTAAGAATAAAAACCCGATGGAATTGCTTGTTGATACTCAGCCATGGGAGGATGATGAAGTTCCTTTGCTAAAATCGACCGAAGGTCATACTGTCTCTCTTGTTCCTCCTTCCTCTGGTGAAGTTAAGCGTGTAGCTGCTTGTTCTAGAATTGGAGTTGCTCAATCATCCGGCGGTGTTGTTCCGCGACCTGATTATTCAGGTTCTGATATTGGTTTTGACAGTGGGATGGCTTCTGGTTCTGGTAGAAAGAGGAAGAAAGTTGGTATCAACCTCGTTCATCCCCTAAAAAGGCAAGGAGCGACCTTAACGATTCTAGTAGGGCCTCTACTGGTGGTAAGTCTTGAGAGTCTATTAAGAAGTTTCTAGCTCAAAGTTTGCAATCTCTTGAATATTGTTTAAATGCTTTGCCCACTCATTCTTCTTCTTCTTCTACTTTACTATCAATTACTCCCCTTTATGAAGCTGGGATGCCCACTGAATCTGGTTTTGGTTTGTTCCATCCTGATGGTTCTCCTTCCAGGTTTGTTTGTTTATGCTTTTATTTTTCTTTATTCTTTTGTCGCTTCTTCCTTTTATTTACTTGTTTTTTACTTTCTTATTCGTAGTTCTCCTACGCCTGTTATGACGGATGCCGTCATTACTGTTGCTTATTCTATTGGGAAGGGGAAGGGTCAAGTTAATGTTCCTTCTTCCCTTCTAGGTGGCCTTTCTCTGGTTGGTAGTGTGTATCCGATTCTTGATGACCTTTCAGGTCTTGATGTCCCCGTTTGAGGATATTCGGACCGTTGATGACCCGAACTCTAGTTCTTTATCTAGTGTTCATATTCCGAGGTGGAATGGTGCCAAGAGTTCCCTTCTTGATGATGTTGATGAGTGTCGTTCTATAATGGACGAGTTTGCTCCTCTTGCCTTTTTTTCCTTTATCCGTGATATAAGGTATGAGCGCCTCCTAGGTGAATTCAATGTTGCCGTGGCGCGACAATTGAGCTTTAGTTCTGAAGTCCGTCAGCGTTTAGAGTATAATGCTATGGAGCGGAAACGCTTATTGTCTTTGTTGGTGAGTAAGGATAAGGAAATTTCAACTCTGAAGTCTGAGGTTGCCAATGCTATTTCTTCCCAGGCATTGTCTGCTACTGCGTCCATGGCAGCTTCTGCTGCTGAGCTTTCGTCCCTAAAGGACCAAAATTTTGTGTTTGAGGGAGAACGAAATTCTCTTCGAGCCGAGGTAACCTCACTTCAATCATCCCTTGATGCCAAGGATTCTGAGTCATCCGCTTTGAGAGATGAGATTATTGTTCTTAAGTCTTAGAATTCTGGTCTTTCCGGGCAGGTGTACATCCGTGTCCCCTCTTCTTCTTCTTCTTTTTTTTTTTTTTTTTTTTTTTTTTTTTTTTTAACTTTGCTTTGTTTGTTGGTACGGGCTTTGGAAGAGTCATGTTCTGAGCTCCGCAGTCGAGCTCAATCCTTTGCTGCTTTAGAGGAGGAATTTTGTAAGATTCAGGATGCTAAGGTGGCCGGGCTTATGCGGAAAGTTGATTCGGCCGTTACTGACTTGTATGCCATGGCTAGTCATCTTGATGAGGAGTTTTATCCTCGATTCCTTACAATATTATCTAGCCGTCGTTGGTTATTGACGAATGGTATGAGTCTCGCTGTGTTTAAGTGCTTAAACTCTCTAGAGTATACTGCGGCAATGGCAAAGGTTATTGAGCGTGCCGTTGATAAGGGTATGCAAGAAGGCTTAGCTGCGGGTATTATTCATGGTAAGGAAAAAAGAGAGCTCGTGGAGCTTGATGCATATAATCCTTCTGCAGAGGATCACTATGTTTCCGCTGTGAGGGTCCTTGAGAACGTGGAGTTTTCTTTGCTTGCCGTGCTGAAGTCTAGCAAGAATGCCGGTATCGCTGAAGTTATGGACCTTCTCCGTGTTGATGAGCCTTCCGCGAATGCTCCCATGATTGTAGGGTTACAGCCGGATCTTGAGCAACTTATTATCCCTGTTTATGATAAGGGTAGTAATGTTATTGTTGGCAACAACGCTTTGTCTTGCTCTTTGGAGGTTGTTCAAAGGAGGGTTGATCATGTTAGAAAATGCCTTGATGGTTATCGGTTGTCTATTGCCGATGTTTACAATTCCTCCATTGATCCTTTATCCGCTCGTAATATAATGGGTGTGGAAACATTTTCAGCTGGTGAGCCGGTCTTTGTTTGCACTGCTTCTTCGCCGGTTGCACCCCTTCCTATTAGTACTTCTGATGTTTTCGCGATACCCCTTTCTGTTGAAGATTATGATGTTGGTGGGTCCAACACTCTTGCTGAAGTTGCAAATGACCCATCTTCTGGAGTAAGCGAGGTCTCTACTGTTTTGTCCGAGCCTTAAGCAAGTACTACCGCTTTAGTGCGGATTTAGTTAATGCTCTTTTTTTTGTAATCATCTGAACAATGCTTGTGTTTGTTTTGTAATGCTTCCGATGATTGTTTTCAGCCTTCTTTGCTTATCTTTCCGCCTGCTTTCTTTGTTCTGTATTTTATGCTGCAACTTTTCTCTATATTCGAGTTTTTGGTGCCTTCGGTGCGTGTTATTTTCCACTTTTGTTTGCTATTTTTAACGTTATACGAATATGCACGTTTTGTAATAGTCTTTTGTGCACATACTTTTTTTGTTTGTGCGGTGCTATTTTTAACGTTATACGGATATGCACGTTTGTAATAGTCTTTTGCGCACTCTTTTTTGTCTGTGCGGTGCTATTTTTAACGTTATACGGATATGCACGTTTGTAATAGTCTTTTGCGCACTCTTTTTTGTCTGTGCGGTGCTATTTTTAACGTTATACGAATATGCACGTTTGTAATAGTCTTTGGATAATTTTGGACTATCCTCCCAGTACTGGGTTTGCAATACCTCTTACGTAATTTGGTGATTAAGCTGCTCACCAGTTGTGTTATTCATGATAACCTTATGCTATTCGGAAATAACATATTCTTGGGTCGTACCCAATTTGTGTGCTTGCGCGTCTTATGCACTTCATAAAGATAAAAAACATTTTAAAGAATAAAATAATGAAGGTAGCTAATCTTCATCATTCTTTTATTAATTGATCATATTTTTTAAATACATTACAGAAATAGGTAAATTCAAATACATTTTATACTTCCCTGCTATCGGCTTTACTCTTTTATTTCTGTGGCTATGCAAGCTGTGCTTCTCTTCAGAGTTCTGCTAATGGCAAACATTGTTTTCTTTTGGAGATTTCTTGTATTACGGAAGTTTGTTTTGATTATCATCCGCATGCTATCCTTCTGGCTTTGTTGGTGTGGATAACGTCTTTGCGAGTATCCGTACTTTCTTCGTGGGCTAGAATCCTCTCCTTGTATGCTACTTTCTCCTCTGAGACCTCGTGTCACTCTCTTCTGACGATGATCCCGGAGGAGCTACCAGACTATTACCTTTCGTTCTTCGGAATGTTCCGTGTTTTTGAAAGTGTAGCCTGTGAGAGTAGCTTTTATATACATATATCCCGGCCCTTTCAAGCTGGTCATTTTTAGCTTACGCTCGGTCTATCCGACCAGATTCACTTTGGTCGGTAGACCTGTGCTTGCCTGGGACCTGGGGTGCAACAACAATAGGATGTATGCGTAGTCTTCATCCTTTGTTGCTTGTCGTTGTAAGGGAAGCTTCCTAATAGCTAGGGGCTTCTTGATATAGCTCCTTTCCCCTAGCGTTCCTTCTTATCCTTCCTTGAGGACCCGTCCCTTTTCACACTCCACCATTCCCCGCCCCTACCATTTCAGTTCCCACGTGCCTCCTTGACCCGACTGTCTCCGTAGTTGACCCGTGAGCACCTGTTCGATCTTATTTCCCAACAGCTGCTGGGAGTCTAATCGACAGTAGTGCTCCGGTCATGAGTGCCACAACTCTAATTGGCAAGGAACTTGGAAACGCCGTAGGAGGAGGTTTGAATGACGGGGCGTTGTGGTGGTGGGTGATTAGCCGTCATTTTAGAACAATTAAGTGTTATTAGTAGTCATTTAAGAACATATTTGTGTACTCTCCGTATTCTCCTTCGTTTTTCCCTTGTGATATTGATAAAGGTTTAGGTTATTTATGTTTTCACTACCGCTATCCTGTCGATGCGTTGCCATGGGAACAAACTTCTTCAGACTTTTCTTTTTAGGAATGTTTGACTTTGGAGAACTGCGATTATTGCTTTTGCTTTTCTTGTGTCTTCCTTTTTTACTTCGCGTATTTATAGCGAAGATTTTACTGTTTTCCATGCGATGACATTTGTCTTTTTCTACCAGCTGGTAGGTTATTACATGCCTAGGCTCCTAGCCTGGGTGTATATTTCTGCTTTATTTGACGTGATATTCCTTGGGAAGGAACGCGAATCTGTACTTGCAGATTTCTTCCTTTCTAGTTATCTGGATAAGGTTTATCCTTTTACCTCCGAACTTGCCCTTTTTTTTTATCTATTATCTCCCTTTTCATGACTTGTCTTTTTTCATATCACGTCCACCATGACTTCCTGCGCGCTTCTCTGGTGTGTTATCCCTTCAAGAGCTAACTTTTTACAGGTTACGGGTTTCTGTGTTTTTCTATTCTCTGGGAGCTGTTTCCGCACTGTGTTTTTCTATTCTCTAGGAGCTGTTTCTGCACTGTGTTTTTCCTTCGCATTCCTAGTGTGTTTCCGTCCTTGCTACATATATTTTATATTATTATTATTATTTTTTTATTTTTTGTGTGTGTGCCATTCCGTTTATTCTTGCTATTCATCAGCTTCTACCATCGGCTCTTTCCCTTTTGCTTCTCTTTTCTTCTTCAAATGCAAACATTCTTCCGTGGTATCCCTTGCTTTCCCATGGAATTCGCAGAACTTTCCAACGACCTTCCCTTTTATCACTGTTTTTGAGGGTGGGCCTGGGGACCTGGATCTTCTTGTCGCTGGTATCTCCTCGGGCGGCCTTATCAGTCTGCGGAAACCTTGTTGCCTTTCCTCGGCTCTTGATTTATTCTTATGCTCTTTCCTAAAATACTGTCGATGCTTGACTGTTGCTTGTTCCTTTGGTCTTTGTATCCATGGTCTTTTCCTATCACGTCTTCCCACAACTGCTTCTCCTCTAAGAAAGGAAGTAGTTATGTTCATTACCTCGGCCATTGACTTCGGGACTGTATCGTGTAGCCGATTAATCAGTTCTGGGTCAGTAATCACGTGCATAAATCCCGAGACTTTCATAATTTCTGGGGCTCCTTTTACGTTCCTTGTCTCTTCCTTGAATCGTTGTACGAAATCTTCTGTTAGTTCCCCATCCTTTTTCTTGATGTGATGAATCTCCACAGGATCTTTGATGCATTTCTTTTGTTGCTGGAAGTTGGTCAAGAAAACCTCTCTTAGCTTGTCGTAGCTATCTATTGATTCAGGCGGAAGGTCATCAAATCAGACCCTAGCGGATCCGGTGAGTGTGGAGTTAAACATATGACACCATGTTGGCATGGCCCATGTTCCACCTTTGCTGCTGCTTGGAAGATTTTTAGGTGATCCTCAGGGTCTTCGCTTCCATCGTATGTGCTCACGTTAGTTGGCATCCGCGTCTTCATTGGCATTTCGATGTAGCGGATGCGCGGGGTGAACGGATCAGTTTCCTTGCAGACCCAGGGTCTGGCCAGGTCCCAGTCATAATCATTTGGCTTTCGCTTTTTGACTTTGGATCCTCGGCCTTCGCTTCCGTGAGATTCATCGTTTAAATAGTAATTCGCCTTCCGCCACCTAGTTTTTTCGGTTTTGTGACCTCTCATCCCTGCTCCTATCGGCCACGGTTGAGAACCCTTGCGGTTGCTCCTCTCTTTCTTTCCGGTACCGTCGAGTACTTGTTGCCTGCGGTCTTTGGGACAAATGGAAACACTTCCCTTCCTATCTCCGAGCCGGTGGAACACACTTTGGCGCAACCTTTTGAACACCGTTTCCCTTACGTCCTCCTTCCTTTTGGGTGACCTGGATCGGGTACGCCCTTGGCTGCCATCATTTTGCGTGTTCCTTCTCTTTGTCATCTCAAGCTGTTTCTGCAGGTCTTCTCTTGACGTTTCCGCTCTGCGGTGATGTTGGGTTTCACGATAATCCTTCCGAATTTCTGCTACCTTGGCTCTTTCTTCACTTTTTTGGGCTTTCTACATCACAATAGGCCAGATCTTATCGAAATGCTTATCACAATACCTCCGGAGGGCTGCATCGGACACAGATCCCTCAAGGTCCGTTGAGACCGCGTGATCTTCTCTTTCGACTGTACTCCGTAACGTGGACACGAAGGCAGGAGTTGGTCCAAATCTGATGCTCATGGTGAGTATTTTCTGGAACGCAGTTGTGTACTGGGTCCCACGGATGGCGCCAACTTGTTAGTATAATTTGTGCGATGGGTTATAGAAGGTCTAGACGTAGCTTACAGGACTGGGCCGACAAGCCTTTGGTGGATTGATCTTGTACTAATTCAAGTAGTTTGGATGAGATCCCTGCACAAGAAAGGTAAACTGTTAGTCTTACCGTGGGGACGGACCCCACGATTAGACTCCGGCGTGAGAGTAAGTATGCATTCTTGAGAGGGAAAGTAGAAGTATGTGTGTAATTATGAGAGAGAAAGTTGTTCTACCTTGTATGGGGATTAGAGCCCCTTTTATAGGCGAGGTTTGCCGCTGGGGATTCCTGGATTATCGCATATAGCGGTTAGTTGCCAGAGTCGGACCCTTAACGGACAAGGGTTCTGTGTTATTCGCGGATGCGGACGTGAGAGGCCTAAAGGTTCAGCCTGTTATGCACCTTTCACGCATTCCAGGACCTGGGCCGTAGCCAACTTAGTCATTGGGCCTGAGCCTATAGTGGGCGTAGAGTATGTTTTGGGCTTAGTAGGCCTATTATACATACTATACGTCATCAATGTTGGCTCTAGAAGGCTTTCCATCTTCACTATGAATATGATAGCATATCACTCAGATGTTCTGGCAATTACCACAATGATAATGCGTAGGACTCTTAAGATATATTCTCACTTTCCACATTGTGTGAAACAGTGAGTCTTCATTGATTGTGTCCTAATGAGATTTATTGATGATCTTTTGGCTCTAGACACAATTGTGCAAATTTGGTTTCCTATGCCGGAGACTAGGGAAAGGGTCTCCTTCTTCAATATCAACAATCTCTAAGAGAAAGTCTATAGATTATGTAGGTTCCCCGTGAGAATGAAACAAGACCTTTTAAGAGGAACTTGAGTAGCTTGGGAAGTTAGGAGCAGTACGTCACTGGGTCCATGACGTCTTGTCTTCAATACCAGTGTTACCTTAGTAGACACCAGTAGCATATGCATTTGTTGGGTTTAGTATATACCCAAAACCCTTAATCTAGGATTTGAATAGAAAATAGCCCAAGTGTTTTATCCGATAACACAAACAGGTTACTGAGTGCATAGTCTCTCAGTGAGTCTTCTTCAGGATACTCAGTATGAGACGAAGAAGAAGTCTCTCCACTCAGTAAGGCGGAACTTAAAGGGTGAAGACTGAGTCAAGAAGAAGATGATGGATTCAGTGAGTGATGACAATAACTCACTGAATCCCTAAGATTCCTCTCCAACTTCTTACACTGAAGACAAACTGAAGTAGAAGACTGAAGAAAGAGCGGGACAAGGCGGGAAAAGGTTGAATCAGATAAGACGAAGTCCTTATCAACCAAAGTCAACTTTCCCTGAATAGCAAAAGATCAGGCTCAGTATCATCACTGAACTTAGGAAAGTAGTCTTGTCTCTTACCTAGAATAGTCTTTGTAAACAGAGACAAAATACATCAGTATTTTGTCTTCTGTATGATGTCAGTTTGTCACTTAGGAAAGAGTCAAATATCATACATGTATAAATAGCATAAGAGATGGAGTGAAAAGGTTAAGCTTGTGAATTGTAAAAACACACATACACGCAAGCCATCTTTTCACTCCTCCAAATACAACTTAGTTTCTGAGATAGCTCAGTGAGCTCTAAGAGTTGTGCTCAGACTTAGCCTGAGCTTAGAGAGGAGTCACCCAACTTTGTCATTTCAATCCCAAGTACTATTCCGCAAGTACTTGGGTAACGTATTCTTTGTGGATTTATTTCTAATAAGAATATGATGTTGAAAATTACTTAGTGTGTCTTCTTATGTTAATTTCAGTCATAGTTCACTAATAACTTGTTTTATATACTTAAACTGTTTTAAACGATAGTGAACGGGGAACAACAAGTGGTATCAGAGCAAGGCTAATTATAAAACTCATTTTTTAGGCCTCTCTAAAAGTCTTTAAATTAGGATCCTAAATGGCTGAAATTGATGTACCCCAACTAGTCGATAAAAAGGGTGGAGCTGATTCAGCTGTTGCCCCTAGACTTGAAGTTGGCAAATTCAACAAATGGAAAAAGCGAATGCTTTGCTATTTGATTGGGATGGAACCTTATTATATCAAGTGTATAAATGAAGGTCCATTTGTCCCAAAGACTGCTGAAGGGTTGCCCAAACCTGAAGCTCAGTGGACCCAGGATGAAAGGAGAGTGGTCAACCAGGATCAAAGACTCAAAAGTATCATAATATCTTGTCTTCCTGACGATATTATGGAATATGTTATAAGCTGTAGTGCAGCTAAGCAAACCTGGGATGACCTAGTTCATAGTCATGAAGGACCATCTGATACCAAGGAAAACAGGATAATGGACCTGAAACTTGAGTATAACACCTTCAGGGCTAAGGACTCAGAAACTCTCTCTCAAACTTACACCAGATACAAAACTCTTTTAAATGAACTTTCTAATGATGGTGTTAAGTTGTCCAAACATGAAATCAACAGCTAATCATATCAACAGTCTCCCTGAGAAGTGGTTGAATTTCTCTCAGGGACTCAGGAATGCTAATCATATCCAAAATCTTGAGCTTCCTGAAATTTATGGGAAATTTGTCTATGAGGAAAATCTCATCAACAGACGATACCCTGACTTAAAGAAGTCTCAGGAAGTCAAGAAGTCCCTGACCACCACCTCATCACCAATATCAACTACTTTCTATTCTAACAATGTTGTTCAAGATTTTCAGGAAAATTTTGATGATGAGCCTGATGAGAGATCAAGTGAGGAGTACCTAAATGACCTGAACACTGAATTTCAGGAAAGGGCACTCCTTGCTAACTCTCGAAGGTTTATAAAAAGAAACAAAGGTTTTTCGAATGCCAAAGCAAATGAGGACACTGAATGCTTTAAGTGTCAGAAAAGAGGTCATTTTGCAAAAGACTGTTTTTCAAAAACAATTTCTGAACCCTCTTATAAACCATCAAGGTCAAATCAGTCCTTAGGCTTTAGCAAATTTCAACCAAAAATCTATCAGTCTCATCAAAATTTTCAAAGCAAATCTGATCATAACAAAACTGTTGACTTTGAAGCTAAGTATAAGAAAGTCAAAGCTAAGCTTGCATTGCTAGAGGCCAGTCCCTCAGAAACAACAAAAAGTGTTCAATCTGTGCAGGGTAAAAACAAATGCCTTGTTGCTGAGACCTTCGACTGGGATGAAGAGCCAGTGTCATCAGATGATGAAATGGTGCATGTCAGTGCACTGATGGCCCTCTCAAAAGAGGACAAGCTAGCAGTTGGAAAGAATCATGCCAGAAACGGGGAATGGGTCAACATCACTATGAAGAAGGTAAACATCTTACTATCTATGGATGATGACTCTGATTGGCAGTCTTATATGAATTATCTTAATGTTGACCTAAAGTTCGTAGAAGAGCAAAGATTAAATCTCTTTTCAAATTACAACAAGCTAAGTTTTGAATTAAACAAGTGTAGAGATGAACTGCTTATTTTAAAACAAGCCAAGCTTGAGGCTATCACCTTGCAAATTCAAAACACTGAACTACTTAAGAGAAATCAGGCTCTTCAAGACGAACTTAAAAAGGAACAAGATATTCTTGATAGTTGGACTGCTAAGAATCCCATGGTCTTTGATGCTGTGGGTGCCCCCAGTAGCAAAAAGAGAGTCATAGGTGAAGATCATCTCCCTGACTCTCGCAACAAAGACCAAAGTTCAAAACCATTTGTGTCTGGTGGTATGATTACCAACATGTTGACAACTCAAAATTCCAGTGACTGGATTGAACGGGTTAATCCTGAGAGTAAGCTTCCAAACTTCGATTCTGGAAGGATTCTTGAGCCTGAGAGCCAAGCTCTTAAGAGCATGCTAGGACTTCCTGAGATGACCAGTGGTATTGAACACATCTCTGAGTCTGAAGCATAATCTGAAACACCGATTCCACCCCTGAAACCTCTTCAGGGTGCTGATCCTAGCTCTGAGCTTACTCCTCTAAAATTCAATCCTCACTCACCAAAGGAAAGGTCTGGACTTGGTAGAACCATCCTTCAAAGACAAGCAAAACTAATCCAACAAGAGTCTACTCCTACTGAGACTTCAACATCCTCTGTCCCCACTGAAGCTGACCAAATTCAGCAACTGACTGAACTTGTGAGGAAGCTTACTGAAAAAATGGAATCCATTGAAAAGGTCCCTGAACCAATCAAGGAGACAAAGTCAGCTTCCTCCAGTTCCTCAAAGTCTAAGTCAGCCTCTAAAAACAAACAAAAGTGTGAGATGTGTCATTACACCAGCCATACTATTGACAACTGCTATAGAATCCTTTTTTGCATGATCTGCAAAAAGGATGATCACAGGACTGCAGACCATCTACAGTATGTCAGTCAAGCAAACTATACCAAAGTTGGTCATCAGTATGCTTCATCCTCCAAAACTGCTCCAAAGAATAGAGCAAAACCTTTTCCTCTGTGCCCTCACTGTGGGTTTAATGATCATCATCAGGATGATTGTCTCATGAATACATGCTGTGATATATGCGGTAATCCAGCTCATGAGACATCCCAACATGACAGTGTCATTCATGCAAGGAGAAATT
Organism: Chrysanthemum seticuspe; assembly: GCA_019973895.1. Taxonomy (NCBI): domain Eukaryota; kingdom Viridiplantae; phylum Streptophyta; class Magnoliopsida; order Asterales; family Asteraceae; genus Chrysanthemum; species Chrysanthemum seticuspe. The sequence goes on along the minus strand of BPTQ01000008.1, from coordinate 235,941,947 downwards.
CCAAAAAACCCAGAGTCACTGAGTCATCATCAGCCTCTAAATGCAAAACCTATGGTAGCACCATGCACACAACTACTGACCATGAGTCAATTGCAAATTTCAAAGAGACCTTGAGATCCAAGCCCACTAGTAAGTGGGTCACAAAGAGAAACTAATTCAGTTGACTACTTGTGCAGTGACATGCCAGGGAGCCTATTTGGCATCTAGACAGTGGATGCTCAAGAAGCATGACTGGTGTGAAGGAATATCTGCACAAGTATGTAAAGGAACCAGGGCCGAAGGTAGTATTTGGTGATAACTCATCATGTCCCACTGAAGGTTATGGTTCAGTAAACTGCAATGGAATAGTTTTCTCTAGAATAGCCTATGTCAATGGTCTCAAATACAATCTCATCAGTGTCAGTCAACTATGTGATGCTAAATACATTGTACAATTCAATGATAAACAAGGTACCATTTTCAATGCAAACTATGTGATGCTAAATACATTGTACAATTCAATGATAAACAAGGTACCATTTTCAATGCCAACAAGGAAGTTGTGTTGATAGTTCCTAGGAGAGATGATGTTTATGTGCTAGACATGTCAACACTCTCCCAAGATGGAACGTGTCTCTTTGCTAAAGCCACTGAAACTATCAATTGGTTGTGGCATAAGAGACTCTCACACTTAAACTTCAAAAACCTCAACAACTTGGCAAAACAAAACAAGGTCCTTGGCCTACCATCACTGGTTTTTGCAAAAGACAAACCATGCTCTGCATGTGAAAAAGGTAAACACCACAGAGCATCATTCAAAACCAAACAAAATTTCTCCATCAAAAGCTGCCTTCACCTCCTGCACATGGATCTCTTTGGACCTGTCAGTCCCAGATCAATCCAGCATGATAAGTATACACTTGTCATTGTTGATGAGTTCTCAAGATACACTTGGGTATACTTTCTTTCCAAGAAGAGTCAGGCAGCTGATACAATAACGTCATTCATCAGGAAGATAGAAAACCAGAATGACATTACTGTTAAGCAAATCAGAACTGACAATGGTAATGAGTTCAGAAATCAAGAGCTTGAGAGTTTCTGTGATGAAAAAGGAATTTCTCAAAATTTCTCATCTCCATACACCCCTGAACAAAATGGGGTTGCTGAAAGGAAAAACAGAACTCTCATTGAGGCTGCTAGAACTATGTTAAATGGCTCAGCCCTCTCAAAGCATTTCTGGACTGAAGCAGTCAAAACTGCCTGTTACACTCAAAACAGGTCAATCATTGTCAAAAGACATAATAAAACCCCATATGAGATCTTCAAAGGTAGACTTCCTAACATCAGCTATTTTCATGTATTTGGATGTCCTGTGTTCATTCATAACCACAAGGATCATCTAGGCAAGTTTGATGCAAAAGCTGATGATGGATACTTCTTAGGCTACTCACTGATCTCCAAAGCCTTCAGGGTTTTTAACACAAGGAGACAACAAGTTGAAGAAACCTTTCATGTCACCTTTGATGAAAGTGCTGAAAGCATCAGGTTCACCAACACCTCAGTGGAGGAAATAGGAATTGATAACTCATCAAGATATCCTTCTGATGAGTACAACACTGAATTCAATTCCTCATATCAAGCTGATGCTGACATCTCATATTATGTCTTACCTCACAACCTAACCCAACCAACCATCAGTGAGTTCATTGATAATCAGTCAGTCCCTGCTGGGATAGGAAACACTGATTCAAATGATCAGGAACCTGTAACTCATGAATCTCACCCTGAACAAGACATCTCTATAGATGTTCTAAATGATTCTGTGACTCTTGCACCTGAACTCACATCTGAACACCCAGTGACATCATCAAGCTCAGATCCCAGACCACAAAGTAAGTGGACAAGAACTCAGGATATTGAGCTTGTAAACATCATTGGTGAACCCACTGAGGGCATGCTCACTAGAAGCATGGCTGCTAGTCTAACTGCAGCCTCAGCCAATGAATGTCTATATGATGATTACCTATCAGAAATAGAACCCAAAAGTGTCACTGAGGCTCTAAAATACCCAAGCTGGGTTCAGGTTATGCAAGAAGAACTGACACAGTTTGATAAAAACAAGGTCATGACCTTGATCAAATGTCCTCATGATGTAGTAGTCATAGGAATGAAGTGGGTTTTCAGAAACAAAACTGATGAAAACAGCACTGTCATTAAAAACAAAGCCAGACTTGTAGCCAAAGGTTACAGTCAACAAGAAGGCATTGACTATGATGAGACATTTGCTCCTGTTGCAAGAATGGAAGCCATCAGGATCTTCCTTGCATATGCAACATACATGAACTTCAGGGTCTACCAAATGGATGTTAAAAGTGCATTCTTAAATGGTGATCTCAAGGAAGATGTGTATGTTCAGCAACCTCCAGGCTTTGAGAGTAGTGAATTTCCTGACTATGTATGCAAGCTTGACAAAGCCCTTTATGGACTCAAACAAGCTCCCAGGGCATGGTATAAAACTCTCTCAGCCTTCATGATACAAAACAAGTTTGTCAGAGGAAAGATAGACAACACACTGTTTGTCTATAGAACCTAACAGGATGTGATACTAGTCCAAGTGTATGTTGATGATATCATCTTTGGCTCAACAAACTACAAACTTTGCAAACAGTTTGAAAAACTAATGACAAAGAAGTTTGAAATGAGCATGATGGGGGAACTTACATACTTTCTTGGACTACAAATCAGGCAAACTGATAAAGGAATATCTATCAGTCAAGAGAAATACACCAGAAATCTCTTGAAGAAATATGAGATATCTGACTATGCCTCAGTGAAGACACCAATGGTCCCACCTAACAACCTTGGACCTGATCTCACTGGCAAATCAGTCAATCAAACCCATTTCAGAGGGATTGTTGGCTCACTGATGTATCTAACCGCTACTAGACCAGACATACAATTTTCAGTCTGTTTAATAGCAAGATATCAGTCCAATCCCAAAGAATCTCACCTCACTGCAGCCAAAAGAATACTCAGGTACCTGAAAGGAACCCCAAACCTTGGACTCTATTATCCAAAATGCTCAGGGTTTGATCTCAAGGGTTACTCTGATTCTGATTATGCTGGCTGCAACATGGACAGAAAAAGTACCTCAGGGTCCTGTCAATTTCTTGGAGGAAAACTGGTTTGTTGGAGTGCAAAGAAGCAACAATCAGTGGCTATGTCCTCAGCTGAAGCTGAATATGTAGTTGCAGCAGGATGCTGTGCCAATGTATTATGGATGAAAAGTCAACTCAATGACTATGACATCCATTACAAAATGGTGCCCATCTTCTGTGATAACACTAGTGCTATTGCAATCTCCAACAACCCTGTCCTCTACCAAAGAACCAAACACATTGATATCAGATATCACTTCATCAGGGATCACATAATGAAAGGAGATATTGAACTACATTTCATCCCTACTGAATATCAACTGGCTGATATCTTCACCAAACCCTTGGATGAACCTACCTTCAGGAGACTGAAAGCTGAATTAGGAATGATTGACATTGAAAGCCAAGTATCTGAAAACCAATCTCAGTAAGCTCTCTGAAATGGTTCATTCTCCCTGAACATCCAAAACCAACCTCTCACTAAATAAGTAAGACTCATTCAGGGTCCCTGACACTTGACAAAGAGCATTGAATGAGTAACTAAATAATCCAAGTATCAGTTACTTAAATGTCCTAGGTTGGTAACTATGCCAATTTAATAAAGGAATATATGTCTCTTTGTCTTACTGTCATCCCACTTGGCATTTAATGCCTCTCACAAAAATATCAAATTGATATTTTATCTCTGCAAAAGTGCACTTTTACTGTGCACTGCAACTGTTCCCTTGAAAAATGGGATTTTACTGCGGGTAATGGAGTGGTAGCATTAAATGTGGAAATTCAAACGTCTTTCAAAAACCGACTCTTAATATTCCCATTTGTGCACAAAACACCCCTCTTATCACTATAAATACCCTCTTCCAACACAAACAAAAACACACAAATTATTTTCTGCAACTAAACTCTGTCAAAATTCTTTCTCAAATCCAGAAATATTTGTGTGTTCTCAATATCTTCAAAAACTCTTTTGGAAAAACCCTCCTTGTAAACATTTACAAAAGTTTTTCGTCACAAACTTGAAGAGATCTAATTACTTTGATTGTTCTAGTCAAAACATTTTTTTATCCTAAAATCTTTGTTAATGGAAATGGCTAGAACACAATCTCTCCAGTTTGCTTCTCAGTGGGTAGGGGATCTTACTAACGTTGAATTTAAAACAAATAATGTCATAGGAAATTTTGAATATCCTGAAAATGTCCCAACCTATAAAGACATTATAAAATTTTTATTCAACTTCCCACTCAAAACGGCCTTTGTAAAATGTCCCTCAGTAGTGTACCCAAACTACCTTAGGGAGTTTTGGGCTACAGCTAGAGCCTTTGACCCGACACCTTCTACTGATGAGAATAACCTTAGACCTCTCAGGGAGTATCTCATCAGGTTCAGTCTAAATGGGGGGAAACAATACACCTGGATTACAAAACGTTTTGCACTTCAACAGGGTTAGATTATAACAAAGGTGCTTATGTCGCCCATCCTGAACCCTCCACAGTGAAGGATGGGTTAAAACAAATCGTTTTAGATCCAACTCTTTTGGACAAGACCCCAGTTACTAAAAGCTCATTCCCCGTGGCTTGGAGGATCCTCTTCACTTTTGTGATTCAGGTCCTCGGCGGGAACCACTCATCCACTGAACAAGTTAACTCTATTAAGTTAATGATGGCATACTGCTTGATGAATGGGGTCACTGTCGACATAGGGGAGATCATTTACAGTGATCTCGTAACGAAGCTACATAGAAAAACTAGGACGAAGTACGTTTCATATCCTAGGTTTGTCTCCTGCGCTTTGCAATCGTTACTGGGTTCAAATTATACTCAGGATGAAAAATTTGGAAATTTACCTGGCATCCTGAGCCCATCAAATTTTCAAAAGGACCCATCCCTTGTCACTCCCATTGAATTGACAGCCCACATGATTGCTGTAAACAATCAAAGTGGATCAGTGTCTCCAAACCCTGCTCCTAAAAAGAAAAAGGGGAAGTCTCAGACTGGGACTAAGACTAAACCAAAGTCTCAGGACCCTGAGGCTTCAGGAGCACAGCCTAAGAGGCACAAAAAGCCCGAGACCAAAAAGACACCCACTGACCAGGCAACAACCACCCCAGTGACAACGAAGGACACTGATACATCACAGTCAGTGCCCTTGGTCACACCTACTACTCCCCAAGATCCAGAGGGAAACATACAACCCGCTGGTAGGGGAGCGCCTTCCACAACGCCCAGTGATGACATTAGCAAATCCAAGACTTTGTCTGAGGGCACACTGATCGATCCCAAAGACTCATAGGGAATCAAACAACCCGCTGATAGGGATACAACTATCATTGACTCCGCCAAAGGCACTGGAAAACTCCCACCAGTGTCTCAGGGGTCACTGGGGGACAAAGACTCGGAGGGAAAGGAACAACCCGCCGATACGGAACCCACAACCAATCCTGACTCCAGCGAAGGCACTGGGAAACGCCCACCAGTGTCCGAGGGGTCAACGGGGGACAAAGACTCAGAGGGAAACATACCACCCGCTGATATGGAACCCAACACCAACCCCTGGTTAACTGTTGCTGATGTCACTGGGATATTATTCTCTGAAGATGAACTTGCTGAGACTGATGATGAAATCTTATCAGCTGGAGAAGAAATGGACGCTGAGGTTCAATCTGAACAAGAGCCTCAGCCTGATCCAAAGGAGCATACTGAGTCACCATTTCATCCAGAAGATAATGACTCAGACTCCTCATCATCCAGCTCCGGGGAATTTAACCGTTTTGACAACATTCTTCCAGTCACTGAAAGACAGCTGGTTCAGTGGATCACTAAAGCCTCACGGAGACTATACACTGGGGTTACTGAACAATTTTGGGATCAACACACTGAAGCAGCAGCCAGCTACGCTGATCTTCGTTCTGATGTTCTCACCTTCAATGAAAATGTTCATGAGCACAGAGATCTCATGTACCAACACCTTATCAGACTGGATGAAAACCTGGTTAAGTTTCTCAAGCATCTTCAGTCATGTGGAGTTACTATTGATGAAATCAAGGATGCTGTTAAAGAGGACCCTGCAATCAATGCCAAAGTACTGGAAGCCACTAAGGTGTATGTGAAAAATTCATCTCGACTAACTGAGCTGATTGAAATGCTCCAATCTGCCAATGTTCCGGGTCTCCAATCTTCAGTTCAGTCTCTTCAGACCTCAGTGGACTCATTGAACACCCAGGTAGCTGCTATGGCTCAGGCCTCGTCTTCCATGGCCTGGAATCTAGGTCCCCGGATGACTGCTTTGGAGCTTTCTCAGGCTAACTTGGATACAAAGGTCACTGGTCTTCAAGTAGATACTTCAGAGATTAAGGCTATGATCACTGAAGTATATCAGGCCTTCAAGGGTCAAGCAGCTCCGTCCCCCTCAGCACCAACTCCAACTCTTGCCCTCACTGAAGTTCCGGCAACAGTTGAGGGGGAGAATATTGCTGAAGCAACTCCTCACACTGAGGGGGAGCCTACACTAACAACATCAGTGGCTCAAATCTCATCATCACCACCAGTCACAACAATACCTATCTCATCAATCCCACCAACAACATCAACAACAACAACAACAACACTGAAAGTAATCACTCCAATAACAACAACACCACCACCCCTGGTAGCAACTTCATCTTCCTTAGGCCAGGACAAAGGAAAAGGCAAAATGGCAACTTCTGAGCCTGAGAAGATTCCCAATAAAATCGGCGACACTGAATACCTGCTCACACCACAACAGCTGAGTAAACACCTTGCTAAAGAAGAAAAAAGGTTGAAACAAGCTGAGGAAGAAAAAAGGAACAGAAAAACACTGGAAAAGGTTGTCGCCGAAGAAGCTGAGAACATGGGATTAGATCCAAGCAAACTTCAAAAGGGTCAGGCAGGGCAAAAGTTCAAGGAAGCTCAGGCAGCTCAGATGGCTGCAATGAAAAAGCAGTTGGAAGAAAAGAAGAAGAAAACTGAAGCTCTCAGGCAAAGCAGAATTGAGGATTACAACTGGACAATGACAAGCCGAAGGCTTCCTGAAAAGATCACAGATGTCAGAATCATCCCCAATACCAAACCACTGGCCATGAACGTTTATAGAGGGGTTGATAAAAGACACTTCGAGGTCCATGATCCCCTCAAATTCACGACTTTGGGATAACTAAACTTGATGAGCTTGGTACAATTATTGAAAAGAAGAAGAATGCGGTGGTTAAGGACCTGATGAAAATGCTCAGTAAAAGATATGAAAGACTAAGAGATTGTCCAGCTCAACTGGGAATTCAGCCCGCCTTAACTGCACCTCAAGGATCTCAACCAATATCATCCACTGGAAAAAGGAAGAGAGTTGAGTTCCAACCTGAGATTAAAGTACCTGGACTGGAGTGTAATAGGGAGCTGCCTGAAGGGGTTAAATTTGTGAACTGTCTAGTGATTGAGAAGCCTGAAAGAGGGCTATTCCACATTGATGTCTATGGAAACCCTGCTTTTCAAAGATGGAGTGATATTGATCAGGCTGGTGTGGCTGCAATGCTGAGCTACATACCAGTGGCCTCTCAAATTCAAACCCCAGCAAACATCAGGTTCTGCCAAGACCTGAATGCCAAGATAAGAGACCACCCTGACAGAGAAACACTCATCACCAAAAAGGTCAAGCTTGAAGCATTGGGAATCCATCTGGATTGACATCATTTTGTTTTATCTTTTGTACTAGTGATAGGAACTATGTAATCTGATCAATAAACGATGTATGCTTTATTCATTTACTCGGTGTTCCTTATTGTATTCATTAGTACATTCAGTGTAAGAAGAAGCCTCTTGCTCACTTACACTGATCAACCACTTAGGCTATTTGTATATCCAAATAGGGGGAGACTGTTGGGTTCAGTAAATACCCAAAACCCTTAATCTAGGATTTGAATAGAAAATAGCCCAAGTGTTTTATCCGATAACACAAATAGGTCACTGAGTGCATAGTCTCTCAGTGAGTTGTCTTTAGGATACTCAGTATGAGACGAAGAAGAAGTCTCTCCACTCAGTAAGGCGGAACTTAAAGGGTGAAGACTGAGTCAAGAAGAAGATGATGGATTCAGTGAGTGATGACAATAACTCACTGAATCCCTAAGATTCCTCTCCAACTTCTTACACTGAAGACAAACTGAAGTAGAAGACTGAAGGATGTAAATACTGAAGAAAGAGCGGGACAAGGCGGGAAAAGGTTGAATCAGATAAGACGAAGTCCTTATCAACCAAAGTCAACTTTCCCTGAATAGCAAAAGATCAGGCTCAGTGTCATCACTGAACTTAGGAAAGTAGTCTTGTCTCTTACCTAGAATAGTCTTTGTAAATAGAGACGAAAAGAGAGTCATAGGTGAAGATCATCTCCCTGACTCTCGCAACAAAGACCAAAGTTCAAAACCATTTATGTCTGGTGGTATGATTACCAACATGTTGACAACTCCAAATTCCAGTGACTGGATTGAACGGGTTAATCCTGAGAGTAAGCTTCCAAACTTCGATTCTGGAAGGATTCTTGAGCATGAGAGCCAAGCTCTTAAGAGCATGCTAGGACTTCCTGAGATAACCAGTGGTACTGAACACATCTCTGAGTCTGAAGCAGAATCTGAAACACCGCTTCCACCCCTGAAACCTCTTCAAGGTGCTGATCCAAGCTCTGAGCTTACTCCTCTAAAATTCAATCCTCACTCACCAAAGGAAAGGTCTGGACTTGGTAGAACCATCCTTCAAAGACAAGCAAAACTAATCCAACAAGAGTCTACTCCTACTGAGACTTCAACATCCTCTGTCCCCACTGAAGCTGACCAAATTCAGCAACTGACTGAACTTGTGAGGAAGCTTACTGAAAAAATGGAATCCATTGAAAAGGTCCCTGAACCAATCAAGGAGACAAAGTCAGCTTCCTCCAGTTCCTCAAAGTCTAAGTCAGCCTCTAAAAACAAACAAAAGTGTGAGCTGTGTCATTACACCAGCCATACTACTGACAAATACTATAGAATCCTTTTTTGCATGATCTGCAAAAAGGATGATCACAGGACTGCTGACCATCTACAGTATGTCAGTCAAGCAAACTATACCAAAGTTGGTCATCAGTATGCTTCATCCTCCAAAACTGCTCCAAAGAATAGAGCAAAACCTTTTCCTATGTGCCCTCACTGTGGGTTTAATGATCATCATCAGGATGATTGTCTCATGAATACATGCTGTGATATATGCGGTAATCCAGCTCATGAGACATCCCAACATGACAGTGTCATTCATGCAAGGAGAAATTCCAAACAACCCAGAGTCACTGAGTCATCATCAGCCTCTAAATGCAAAACCTGTGGTAGCACCATGCACACAACTACTGACCATGAGTCAATTGCAAATTTCAAAGAGACCTTGAGATCCAAGCCCACTAGTAAGTGGGTGTCACGAAGAGAAACTAATTCAGTTTACTACTTGTGCAGAAACATGCCAGGGAGCCTATTTGGCATCTAGACAGTGGATGCTCAAGAAGCATGACTGGTGTGAAGGAATATCTGCACAAGTATGTAAAGGAACCAGGGCCCAAGGTAGTATTTGGTGATAACTCATCATGTCCCACTGAAGGTTATGGTTCAGTAAACTGCAATGGAATAGTTTTCTCTAGAATAGCCTATGTCAATGGTCTCAAATACAATCTCATCAGTGTCAGTCAACTATGTGATGCTAAATACATTGTACAATTCAATGATAAACAAGGTACCATTTTCAATGCCAACAAGGAAGTTGTGTTGATAGTTCCTAGGAGAGATGATGTTTATGTGCTAGACATGTCAACACTCTCCCAAGATGGAACGTGTCTCTTTGCTAAAGCCACTGAAACTATCAATTAGCTGTGGCATAAGAGACTCTCACACTTAAACTTCAAAAACCTCAACAACTTGGCAAAACAAAACAAGGTCCTTGGCTTACCATCACTGGTTTTTGCAAAACACAAACCATGCTCTGCCTGTGAAAAAGGTAAACACCACAGAGCATCATTCAAAACCAAACAGAATTTCTCCATCAAAAGCTGCCTTCACCTCCTGCACATGGATCTCTTTGGACCTGTCAGTCCCAGATCAATCTAGCATGAGAAGTATACACTTGTCATTGTTGATGAGTTCTCAAGATACACTTGGGTATACTTTCTTTCCAAGAAGAGTGAGGCAGCTGATACAATAATGTCATTCATCAGGAAGATAGAAAACCAGAATGACATTACTGTTAAACAAATCAGAACTGACAATGGTACCGAGTTCAGAAATCAAGAGCTTGAGAGTTTCTGTGATGAAAAAGGAATTTCTCAAAATTTCTCATCTCCATACACCCCTGAACAAAATGGGGTTGCTGAAAGGAAAAACAAAACTCTCATTGAGACTGCTAGAACTATGTTAAATGGCTCAGCCCTCTCAAAGCATTTATGGACTGAAGCAGTTAAAACTGCCTGTTACACTCAAAACAGGTCAATCATTGTCAAAAGACATAATAAAACCCCATATGAGATCTTCAAAGGTAGACTTCCTAACATCAGCTATTTTCATGTATTTGGATGTCCTGTGTTCATTCATAACCACAAGGATCATCTAGGCAAGTTTGATGCAAAAGCTGATGATGGATAGTTCTTAGGCTACCCACTGATCTCCAAAGCCTTTAGGGTTTTTAACACAAGGAGACAACAAGTTGAGGAAACCTTTCATGTCACCTTTGATGAAAGTGCTGAAAGCATCAGGTTCACCAACACCTCAGTGGAGGAAATAGGAATTGATAACTCATCAAGATATCCTTCTGATGAGTACAACACTGAATTCAATTCCTCATATCAAGCTGATGCTGACATCTCATATTATGTCTTACCTCACAACCTAACCCAACCAACCATCAGTGAGTTCATTGATAATCAGTCAGTCCCTGCTGGGATAGGAAACACTGATTGTAAGATATAACTTTTCACATACACATCAAACCATAACACAAAGTAGCATATAGATGGAATTCTAGAGAGAGAAAGTTAGAGGTTTAGGGAACTTAGTGAGAGAAAGTGAAAGATATTATTATGAGCTCCAACTCTCTACCTTGGGAGGTAGAGAGTATTTATAGTCTTACATAAAACGCCACACATCGGGCTGTGGATCAGGCATACAGTGGGTAAAGACCCGTCCGTCCTCCACGGTGATACAAAAAATAAATACTACTTAACTTAAGATAACTACGACTACGAGCTTTCTAACGATTACATATACTTGAGGTGACCGACTCTTTAATACCGGGAATTTCTAATTCCTAACACTGATTCAAATGATCAGGAACCTGTAACTCATGAATCTCACCCTGAACAAGACATCTCTACAGATGTTCTAAATGATTCTGTGACTCTTGCACCTGAACTCACATCTGAACACCCAGTGACATCATCAAGCTCAGATCCCAGACCACAAAGTAAGTGGACAAGAACTCAGGATATTGAGCTTGTAAACATCATTGGTGAACCCACTGAGGGCATGCTCACTAGAAGCATGGCTGCTAGTCTAACTGCAGCCTCAGCCAATGAATGTCTATATGATGATTACCTATCAGAAATAGAACCCAAAAGTGTCACTGAGGCTCTAAAATACCCAAGCTGGGTTCAAGCTATGCAAAAAGAACTGCAACAGTTTGATAAAAACAAGGTCATGACCTTGATCAAATGTCCTCAGGATGTAGTAGTCATAGGAATGAAGTGGGTTTTCAGAAACAAAACTGATGAAAACGGCACTGTCATTAAAAACAAAGCCAGACTTGTAGCCAAAGGTTACAGTCAACAAGAAGGCATTGACTATGATGAGACATTTGCTCCTGTTGCAAGAATGGAAGCCATCAAGATCTTCCTTGCATATGCAACATACATGAACTTCAGGGTCTACCAAATGGATGTTAAAAGTGCATTCTTAAATGGTGATCTCAAGGAAGATGTGTATGTTCAGCAACCTCCAAGCTTTGAGAGTAGTGAATTTCCTGACTATGTATGCAAGCTTGACAAAGCCCTTTATGGACTCAAACAAGCTCCCAGGGCATGGTATGAAACTCTCTCAGCCTTCCTGATACAAAACAAGTTTGTCAGAGGAAAGATAGACAACACACTGTTTGTCTATAGAACCCAACAGGATGTGATACTAGTCCAAGTGTATGTTGATGATATCATCTTTGGCTCAACAAACTACAAACTTTGCAAACAGTTTGAAAAACTAATGACAAAGAAGTTTGAAATGAGCATGATGGGGGAACTTACATACTTTCTTGGACTACAAATCAGGCAAACTGATAAAGGAATATCCATCAGTCAAGAGAAATACACCAGAAATCTCTTGAAGAAATATGAGATATCTGACTGTGCCTCAGTGAAGACACCAATGGTCCCACCTAACAACCTTGGACCTGATCTCACTGGCAAATCAGTCAATCAAACCCATTTCAGAGGGATTGTTGGCTCACTGATGTATCTAACCGCTACTAGACCAGACATACAATTTTCAGTCTGTTTAATAGCAAGATATTAGTCCAATCCCAAAGAATCTCACCTCACTGCAGCAAAAAGAATACTCAGGTACCTAAAAGGAACCCCAAACCTTGGACTCTATTATCCAAAATGCTCAGGGTTTGATCTCAAGGGTTACTCTGATTCTGATTATGCTGGCTGCAACATGGACAGAAAAAGTACCTCAGGGTCCTGTCAATTTCTTGGAGGAAAACTGGTTTGTTGGAGTGAAAAGAAGCAACAATCAGTGGCTATGTCCTCAGCTGAAGCTGAATATGTAGCTGCAGCAGGATGCTGTGCCAATGTATTATGGATGAAAAGTCAACTCAGTGACTATGACATCCATTACAAAATGGTGCCCATCTTCTGTGATAACACTAGTGCTATTGCAATCTCCAACAACCCTGTCCTCCACCAAAGAACCAAACACATTGATATCAGATATCACTTCATCAGGGATCACATAATGAAAGGACATATTGAACTACATTTCATCCCTACTGAATATCAACTGGCTGATATCTTCACCAAACCCTTGGATGAACCTACCTTCAGGAGACTGAAAGCTGAATTAGGAATGCTTGACTTTGAAAGCCAAGTATCTGAAAACCAATCTCAGTAAGCTCTCTGAAATGGTTCATTCTCCCTGAACATCCAAAACCAACCTCTCACTGAATAAGTAAGACTCATTCAGGGTCCCTGACACTTGACAAAGAGCATTGAATGAGTAACTAAATAATCCAAGTATCAGTTACTTAAATGTCCTAGGTTGGTAACTATGCCAATTTAATAAAGGAATATATGTCTCTTTGTCTTACTGTCATCCCACTTGGCATTTAATGCCTCTCACAAAAATATCAAATTGATATTTTATCTTTGCAAAAGTGCACTTTTACTGTGCACTGCAACTGTTCCCTTGAAAAATGGGATTTTACTGCGGGTAATGGAGTGGTAGCATTAAATGTGGAAATTCAAACGTCTTTCAAAAACCGACTCTTAATATTCCCATTTGTGCACAAAACACCCCTCTTATCACTATAAATACCCTCTTCCAACACAAACAAAAACACACAAATTATTTTCTGCAACTAAACTCTGTCAAAATTCTTTCTCAAATCCAGAAATATTTGTGTGTTCTCAATATCTTCAAAACCTCTTTTGGAAAAACCCTCCTTGTAAACATTTACAAAAGTTTTTCATCACAAACTTGAAGAGATCTAATTACTTTGATTGTTCTAGTCAAAACATTTTTTTATCCTAAAATCTTTGTTAATGGAAATGGCTAGAACACAATCTCTCCAGTTTGCTTCTCAGTGGGTAGGGGATCTTACTAACGTTGAATTTAAAACAAATAATGTCATAGGAAATTTTGAATATCCTGAAAATGTCCCAACCTATAAAGACATAAAATTTTTATTCAACTGCCCACTCAAAACGGCCTTTGTAAAATGTCCCTTAGTAGTGTACCCAAACTACCTCAGGGAGTTTTGGGCTACAGCTAGAGCCTTTGACCCGACACCTTCTACTGATGAGAATAACCTTAGACCTCTCAGGGAGTATCTCATCAGGTTCAGTCTAAATGGGGGGAAACAATACACATGGATTACAAAACGTTTTGCACTTCAACAGGGTTAGATTATAACAAAGGTGCTTATGTCGCCCATCCTGAACCCTCCATAGTGAAGGATGGGTTAAAACAAATCGTTTTAGATCCAACTCTTTTGGACAAGACCCCAGTCACTAAAAGCTCATTCCCCATGGCTTGGAGGATCCTCTTCACTTTTGTGATTCAGGTCCTCGGCGGGAACCACTCATCCACTGAACAAGTTAACTCTATTCAGTTAATGATGACATAATGCTTGATGAATGGGGTCACTGTCGACATAGGGGAGATCACTTACAGTGATCTCGTAACGAAGCTACATAGAAAAACTAGGACGAAGTATGTTTCGTATCCTAGGTTTGTCTCCTGCGCTTTGCAATCGTTACTGGGTTCAAATTATACTCAGGATGAAAAATTTGGAAATTTACCTGGCATCCTGAGCCCATCAAATTTTCAAAAGGACCCATCCCTTGTCACTCCCATTGAATTGACGGCCCACATGATTGCTGTAAACAATCAAAGTGGATCAGTGTCTCCAAACCCTGCTCCTAAAAAGAAAAAGGGGAAGTCTCAGACTGGGACTAAGACTAAACCAAAGTCTCAGGACCCTGAGGCTTCAGGAGCACAGCCTAAGAGGCACAAAAAGCCCGAGACCAAAAAGACACCCACTGACCAGGCAACAACCACCCCAGTGACAACGAAGGACACTGATACATCACAGTCAGTGCCCTTGGTCACACCTACTACTCCCCAAGATCCAGAGGGAAACATATAACCCGCTGGTAGGGGAGCGCCTTCCACAACGCCCAGTGATGACATTAGCAAATCCAAGCCTTTGTCTGAGGGCACACTGATCAATCCCAAAGACTCAGAGGGAATCAAACAACCCGCTGATAGGGATACAACTATCATTGACTTCGCCAAAGGCACTGGAAAACTCCCACCAGTGTCTCAGGGGTCACTGGGGGACAAAGACTCGGAGGGAAAGGAACAACCCGCCGATACGGAACCCACAACCAATCCTGACTCCAGCGAAGGCACTGGGAAATGCCCACCAGTGTCCGAGGGGTCAATGGGGGACAAAGACTCAGAGGGAAACATACCACCAGCTGATATGGAACCCAACACCAACCCGTGGTTAACTGTTGCTGATGTCACTGGGATATTATTCTCTGAAGATGAACTTGCTGAGACTGATGATGAAATCTTATCAGCTGGAGAAGAAATGGACGCTGAGGTTCAATCTGAACAAGAGCCTCAGCCTGATCCAAAGGAGCATATTGAGTCACCATTTCATCCAGAAGATAATGACTCAGACTCCTCATCATCCAGCTCCGGGGAATTTAACCGTTTTGACAACATTCTTCTAGTCACTGAAAGACAGCTGGTTCAGTGGATCACTAAAGCCTCACGGAGACTATACACTGGGGTTACTGAACGATTTTGGGATCAACACACTGAAGCAGCAGCCAGCTACGCTGATTTTCGTTCTGATGTGCTCACCTTCAATGAAAATGTTCATGAGCACAGAGATCTCATGTACCAACACCTTATCAGCCTGGATGAAAACCTGGTTAAGTTTCTCAAGCATCTTCAGTCATGTGGAGTTACTATTGATGAAATCAGGGATGCTGTTAAAGAGGACCCTGCAATCAGTGCCAAAGTACTGGAAGCCACTAAGGTGTATGTGAAAAATTCATCTCGACTAACTGAGCTGATTGAAATGCTCTAATCTGCCAATGTTCAGGGTCTCCAATCTTCAGTTCAGTCTCTTCAGACCTCAGTGGACTCATTGAATACGCAGGTAGCTGCTATGGCTCAGGCCTCGTCTTCCATGGATTGGAATCTTGGTCCCCGGATGACTGCTTTGGAGCTTTCTCAGGCTAACTTGGATACAAAGGTCACTGGTATTCAAGCAGATACTTCAGAGATTAAGGCTATGATCACTGAAATATATCAGGCCTTCAAGGGTCAAGCAGCTCCGTCCCCCTCAGCACCAACTCCAACTCTTGCCCTCACTGAAGTTCCGGCAACAGTTGAGGGGGAGAATATTGCTGAAGCAACTCCTCACACTGAGGGGGAGCCTACACCAACAACATCAGTGGCTCAAATCTCATCATCACCACCAGTCTCAGCAATACCTATCTCATCAATCCCACCAACAACATCAACAACAACAACACTGACAGTAATCACTCCAATAACAACAACACCACCACCCCTGGTAGCAACTTCATCTTCCTCAGGCCAGGACAAAGGAAAAGGCAAAATGGCAACTTCTGAGCCTGAGAAGATTACCTATAAAATCGGCGACACTGAATACCTGCTCATACCACACCAGCTGAGTAAACACCTTGTTAAAGAAGAAAAAAGGTTGAAACAACCTGAGGAAGAAAAAAGGAACAGAAAAGCACTGGAAAAGGTTGTCGCCGAAGAAGCTGAGAACATGGGATTAGATCCAAGCAAACTTCAAAAGGGTCAGGCAGGGCAAAAGTTCAAGGAAGCTTAGGCAGCTCAGATGGCTGCAATGAAAAAGCAGTTGGAAGAAAAGAAGAAGAAAACTGAAGCTCTTAGGCAAAGCAAAATTGAGGATTACAACTGGACAATGACAAGCCGAAGGCTTCCTGAAAAGATCACAGATGTCAGAATCATCCCCAATAGCAAACCACTGGCCATGAACGTTTATAGAGGGGTTGATAAAAGACACTTCGAGGTCCATGATCCCCTCAAATTCACTGACTTTGGGATAACTGAACTTGATGAGCTTGGTCCAATTATTGAAAAGAAGAAGAATGCGGTGGTTAAGGACCTGATGAAAATGCTCAGTAAAAGATATGAAAGACTGAGAGATTGTCCAACTCAACTGGGAATTCAGCCCGCCTTAACTGCACCTCAAGGATCTCAACCACAATCATCCACTGGCAAAAGGAAGAGAGTTGAGTTCCAACATGAGATTAAAGTGCCTGGACTTGAGTGTAATAGGGAGCTGCCTGAAGGGGTTAAATTTGTGAACTTTCTAGTGATTGAGAAGCCTGAAAGAGGGCTATTCCACATTGATGTCTATGGAAACCCTGCTTTTCAAAGATGGAGTGATATTGATCAGGCTGGTGTGGCTGCAATGCTGAGCTACATACCAGTGGCCTCTCAAATTCAAACCCCAGCAAACATCAGGTTCTGCCAAGACCTGAATACCAAGATAAGAGACCATCCTGACAGAGAAACACTCATCACCAAAAAGGTCAAGCTTGAAGCATTGAGAATCCATCTGGATTGACATCATTTTGTTTTATCTTTTGTACTAGTGATAGGAACTATGTAATCTGATCAATAAACGATGTATGTTTTATTCATTTACTCGGTGTTCCTTATTGTATTCATTAGTACATTCAGTGTAAGAAGAAGCCTATTGCTCACTTACACTGATCAACCACTTAGGCTATTTGTATTTCCAAATAGGGGGAGACTGTTGGGTTCAGTAAATACCCAAAACCCTTAATCTAGGATTTGAATAGAAAATAGCCCAAGTGTTTTATCCGATAACACAAATAGGTCACTGAGTGCATAGTCTCTCAGTAAGTCGTCTTCAGGATACTCAGTATGAGATGAAGAAGAAGTCTCTCCACTCAGTAAGGCGGAACTTAAAGGGTGAAGACTGAGTCAAGAAGAAGATGATGGATTCAGTGAGTGATGACAATGACTCACTGAATCCCTAAGATTCCTCTCCAACTTCTTACACTGAAGACAAACTGAAGTAGAAGACTGAAGGATGTAAAGACTGAAGAAAGAGCGGGACAAGGCGGGAAAAGGTTGAATCAGATAAGACGAAGTCCTTATCAACCAAAGTCAACTTTCCCTGAATAGCAAAAGATCAGGCTCAGTGTCATCACTGAACTTAGGAAAGTAGTCTTGTCTCTTACCTAGAATAGTCTTTGTAAACAGAGACAAAATACATCAGTAACTTATTCTTCCACAACCACTTTTATTTAGGAGACTCCTTACACGCGGTGTATCGAGCACACTTTTGTCCATAAAACAAACTTGATTACTTTAATGCTTTGCTATAAACTTATGAACTCACCAGCTTTATAGCTGACCTTTTTGGCATGTTTTCTCAGTTGTTTGATCCTGAAGTGTGACGATTTCAAGGCAGGGCTTGGCATGGCATGGTCATATACTACGCTGATATATGTATTGGGACCACCTTTTATTAATGGGCCATATTTCCACAACAATTAAACTTTGTAAACTTTATTATTTTATTAATAAAAGTCCTTAAACGGGTTTTATTATCCGTTCTTTATTACCTGTGTTATGATGCCAATTGAGTGGCGCCCTCGGTTTTTAGGGGTGTTACATGTATCTTGACACCCTTCATGGTCTGCATCTGCATATGCTGTTAGTGACATATTGGTCTCCTTCGGATACCAAAGACCCATATTAATGGTTCCTTGGAGATACCGAAAGACCCGTTTAACCGCTTCAAGGTGCTTTTTAGTAGGCTTAGCCTGGTATCTAGCACACATACATACAGCGAACAGAATATCAGGTCTACTGGCTGTGAGGTACATCTGGGAGCCAATCATACTTTGATATTTCGTTTGATCAACCATGATCCATGAGTGATTCTCATCCAGTTTTGTACGCTCCACCATGGGAGTGTCAACAGGGTCACAAGTATCAAATCCTAATTTCTTTAAAATTTCATTTGCATATTTAGATTGATTAATAAAAATGCCTCCGGGACTTTGTGAAATTTGTAATCCTAGGAAAAATGACATTTGTCCCATCATAGACATTCGAAATTTTGAGCCCATTTCCTTTGAAAAACGGTCACATTCATTAGGGTCGGTCGAGGCAAAAATAATATCATCAACATAGATTTGAACATGAATTAAGTGTTTGCCTGACTTTCTGGTGAACAATGTGGGATCAACTGCTCCTTTGCTGAATCCGTTGGTTAAGAGAAACTTTGACAGTGTGTCATACCATGCCCTTGGAGCTTGTTTCAAGCCATAAAGAGCCTTTTTCAAGTGATAGACATGAGTAGGACGTTCTGGATCCACAAAACCTTCAGGCTGACTAACATAAACGATTTCTTTCAGATCTCCATTGAGAAAGGCAGTCTTCACATCCATCTGATAAACCACCATGTTCTTACTAGCAACATTAGCCAAGAAGATTCTGATTGCCTCGATACGTGCAACTGGAGCAAATGATTCCTCAAAGTCAATACCCTCCTCTTGACGATATCCTTTTGCGACTAGTCTTGCCTTGTTCTTCAACACATCACCATGCTCATCAAGTTTTACTTTGAAGATCCATTTGAGAGCAATGATCATAGCACAGTCAGGAGCAGGTACCAATTCCCAAACATCAAGTCGATCGAACTCGTGAATTTCTTCTTGCATTGCATTGAACCAACTGTCCTCAGACATTGCTGTTTTAATATCTTTCGGTTCGACCTTTGATAGGATGGAATTGAAGAAGCACCATAAGACGTCGGTAGCTAGTTGTTTACGAGTGGATACCAGACGAGAAGGATTCGCAATGATATTGTCCAATGGATGATCATGTGTCCATTTTCTGAAATGCTCGTGTGGTTGTGGTTGAGGAACTGATGTAGCAGAGTTGGGGTCCCCTGATGAAGATGGTTTAGATGATGGATCAGGAGCAAAAATGTTTTCAAATGGTGCATCTTCTGGAGTGGCAAAGGGGTTATCTCCATCATAGTTGGCAGAAGCATTTCCATGATGTACACTCAAAGATTAAGGATTTGAGGATGATGATGAGTGATTTTCAGCAGGCGCTTCTTGGGATAGTGACACAGAAATAGATGGATTATCTGTGTTGACAGGATTATGAGCCGCCTCTGTTGATGGTGTAGAATGGTTAATGTCATGAGGTTCATAGTATTCATCAAACATCAGATCAAACAATTTATTCAAATCTTCTTTAGAAGGAGGTACATATGGAAGTGCAGGTGAGGGATTCTGTACAAGAGAAGAACTGATGGGACTACAAGATGAATGTTGAGATGCGGGTCCTGAACTAGATTGTCCAGGAGCCATTTGCTCAGTCAGCTCATCGAACGTGACGTAAATAGTTTCCATGATATCTTGGGTTCTTTTGTTGTAGATTCGGTAACCCTTCCGGTTTGGTGCATAACCCACAAAAACTCCAATGTCTGCTTTAGCTCTTAATTTACCTAAATCTCGACTATCATTCGTTGGATTGCATAAAGCACCGAACACACGAAGGAAAGAGAGATCAGGTTTTCGATTGTGGACAAGTTCGTATGGAGTTTTTCCATGAGTGGTGTGGATAAGGGAACGATTTTGGGTATAGCAAGCAGTGGCAATGGCTTCAGCCCAGAGAAACATTGGAACCTTTGAGTAAATTAGCATAGTTCTTGCAGCTTCCACAAGAGTCCGATTTCGTCTTTTAACTACACCATTCTGTTGAGGAGTACGTGGAACACTTCTTTGATGGCTGATACTAATGCTTTCATAAAACTGACTTAGTTCATTGTTAACAAAGTTAGTTCCATTGTCTGTTCGGATAATTCTGACAGTTTTGTTAAGTCGAACCTGCAGCTGTTTGATAAGTTTGATGATGACATATGGAGTTTCATCCTTTGTCCTAAAAAACTTAACCCAAGTAAACCGAGAGTAGTCATCAACAACGACTAACACATATTTCTTCCTGTTTATCGTTTGCACTCTCATTGGTCCGCATAAGTCTATATGAAGAGTATGAAGAACTTCCATAACTGAGTTTGCAGGTTAGGGTTTATGGGCATATTTCTTGCTTTTTCCCAATTGGCATGCTGAACAAAGATGATCCTTTTTATACTTTAATCTGGGAAAGCCTCTTACTAGGTCCTTTCTAGAAAGATCATTAATGGTGCCGAACTTCAAGTGATTGAGACGACGATGCCATAACCAAGACTTTGTTTTCGAAGCCTTTGATAACAAGCAGATTGGAGAAGACTTCATCATGTCTTCGATAGAGATGGTGTACAAATTGGTTCCACGTGTTCCTTTCAAAAACACCATCTAGTTTTCTAACGAAGCATGTATGTTTTCTAAAGGCCACCTCTAGATCAGAATCACAGAATTGACCAACAGAAAACAAATTATGACCAAGACCTTCAACATAATATACCCTGGAAATTACACTATCTCCAACAACATAATCTCCGTAACCCATAATTGCCCTAAAATGGTCATTCCCGAATCTAACAGTCCTAATGAATTTACTCACGAAGTTCATGAGCCGTGAGCGATCTCCAGTCATATGCTTGGAACAGCCTGAGTCCAGGTACCACAGAACGATTTGAACGACCTGCAGTTGAACGCAAACAAGTATGGATGACTGGATAATTTGGATCCCCATGCGAGAATGGGTTCCACTTGGTTAGTAAACGATATTGGAACACCCACATCAGAAATAGAATCAATGAGATCACTAGAGGTAGATGCAGGACTAGAAGTGACAGTAAATCTATTCAAAGTGTGTTAACTTCTTAAAGGTATCACTCTACCAGTGGGCATCCATTTCCTAATGGGCATTGATCTAGATAATTTAGGGTACAACTCATTAAGATTGAATTTATGGCCAGTAGGTATCCATTGATAACCTACATTACTAAATTTTCTTCCTGTTGGTTTCCAATGTTTTCTAGCCTTCTTCCACCTTGGTTTTCTGACATTCTTATCCTGTTTCCTAGTGTTAACATTTTTTACCAGAGATTTAACAGCATTACGCAAATCATTCACAACATATTCATGATTAATACCAGAAATCAAGCATTCATTACATGTTTTGCAAGTAGTATTAGAATTCGAATTAATTACAGTAAGCTTATAGCTAATATTAGAATCAACACGATTCATCTTATTCAACGCAAACTTATTGTTCCTAGGGTGGTCTTCTACTTTCTTCCATTGATCACTCTTAGCTTGCGAGGTCCTATCTTGCTTTGTATTGCCTGGAGGCTTTGACCCGCTTGCCTTAGTGTCACTGATTACTCCTGTAGAGGGAATGATGGGAACATTAGTTGGTTTTGCTACTTTTTGCGTTCCTGATCTAGAAGTGCTGGGATCTGAAGTACTAGTAGGCACATCAAAGTTCACATGCTTTACTTTTGGCATAGAACGAGGCATATCAAGAGTCGCATGCTTAATACTAGGCATAGAGCATGGCATAATGACTTTATCTTTAGTACAAAAGGATTTAGGGCATGTTGCTCTTAAACATTCTAAAAGCTCTTGAGATCGTTTGGCATATAAGCATGCATACCTAACTTCTCTATCAAGTGGTTTATTTATGCTATCCTCTTCGACAATCTCACGGAGACATTCTAGACTATCCTTAGGATACGAAAAATATTCTTGACACACAAGTTTGTTATTTCTAAGATGAGGGGGAATATACTTTCAGTCACAGCATACATAGAATCCGTAGATTCCTTTGATACAAAATTTTCATCACAGAAAAGTGGCATTTTCCCTTTTACCTGACTCTTCAGATTCTCAATTTCCTTTTGTAAAAAAGTTATTTTTTCATTGTTCTTGTCACGAGTGACTTTCATTGAATCATATAACTCTTTGAAATTTTGTTTAACCTTTTCATTTTCTGCTAGGAAACTATCATTTTCTTGTTGTAAAACATTAATGATGTTTTGAAGATGAAAGTTTTGAGAATTCTGAGAATCTAGTGGAGGAGGCATTTGGGAGCCAGTCACATCATTCTTTTCACCTTTTAATTGTGAAATTTGGGTTTTCAATCTTTTGATCGTGTTATAATGAGCTCGAATCTGTTCGTCACGTTTGCTTATTTCAAAAACTGCATCAAACTCAGGAGCATCCGAGGATGTCTTGACATTTGAGGTTTTAACATTTTCTTTGAGATGTTGATATTTTAATTGCAAAGCAAAATGTTCAACTTTCAGCTTAGAATTTTTTTTACCAAGTTATCATGATCATCCTGTTCTATTTTCTCATGCAGTTTTGAATTTGTGTTTTTAAGCTCAATGGCACGATCATGGGAAACTTTCAAAGCAACAGATAATTCATGAAATTGAGAAGTAGTAATAGAATAATTTGTAACAGTATAAAACACATCTTGAGCAACACAACTAGAAATCAAGTTCTCATTTAAGATATGTAGCTTCTTCCTTTCAATTTCATTACATTTGAGTTTACGTTCATAATCATTGACCTCAATTTCCATTTCATTAAACACTCTCTTCATGTCTTTTAGCTCAGTGTCAATTGCTTTTTGAAGAGACTCAATTGATCTTTTAATTGTTTAAAGAAAGGCATGAACTCAGTTAAATAACACTCCCTTGTTTGTTCAAAACCCCTTTCCCCTTTTGTAATCCCAGTTGGTGTGATTATCTTCTTACATGTTTTCTCAAAGTCAACAAATAGTTGGTAAACTACATATAAGCTGACTAAGGTTTTGCTTTGTGTGGAAAGAGTTCTAGGCACTAAATGCATAGGTGTATTTGGGGGATAGACAGTGGCTGGAGGCAATTTCCTACAAGGGGAATTCTTTTCAATAAAATCATCAGCTTTTTGCTTGTCCATATCTTTTTTCCAGAACATTTGTTCAGGGGTCAGCCGGGTCTGAGGTCTAAACTTATTAAAGGCAATCTAGTTTTCCTTAGAATAATTCGGTGTTTTATATGTGATGTTATGTTTTATGCACAAAGGATCTTTAAGTTTATTATTCATTTTTTCTCTAGTGACATCTTCTAATTTTCTATCTTCCTCAGTACACTCAACACAAGTAGGTTTTTGTCTAGGATTAAGAATCTCATTTCCATCATAGATTACCTTTTGAGCTGCTTTTGCTTTAATACAAGCCTCATGATTTGGTTCTTCTATAAGTACAACACTATGCTTATCACTTAGAACTCTATGCTTAGTGATCATGTGAGCAGTCTGAATGGTGTTCCCTTGTACGTACAACTTGTTTTCAAGTTTGTTCTTTAAAGTTTTTAGGTTGGAAAATTCATTTAAAAGTTTTGATTCCTTAGCATTGAATTCCTGTTTAAGCACTTTTACATTTTCTTGAAGTTCTTGTTTTTGTTTAACAGTTTTGTTAAGCTTTTCTTGTAAGGAATCTAACTCTTGTTTTAACATTTCTTCCCTAAAATTACTTTTTCTGATAATCGTACGCATTTGGTTATCCATCTCCTGCTCACGGGTAGTCAATTCAAACTTAGCACGTTGTTCATATATAGCAACTTGTTCTTTATAGGCATTCAGTTCAGAGGTTATAGAATCATCAGGGGCACATGCAGTGTATTCATAAAAAATATAGTCATCATTGACTGCAGAAGATGCATCACTTGGTACAATTTCACTTTCATTTTGTTTCACATATTGATCATATGGGACAACATTGCTATTACCCATATTTTCAATATCTGATTCAATAATTTCAGTTGATTGTATCTTGCCGTGTATCTTTTGCACATCAGCTTCATCGTATAGTTTCAATACCTCTAATATGATTGATTCCTTGGAGGGACCGACCTGTTGTGGTGAAGGAGCCTTTGGAGAGACCATTGGTGAGATACTAGCCATGAAGATGGTCTGGGCAGTAGGTTCATCATCGACATCAGAGTCAAATGCATCACAATCTGCAACTTGAAATGCATTTGGATTGTTGTGTCCCATACCCTGCACTGGCTGTTCATCCACATCTGTATCGTAAGTTTTGGCATTTCCCTCAGTAAGAAATAGCAATTCTTCCTCATCCAATACCGCTCCATTATCTTGAGCTTGTACCAGCAGCATTTTGTCCATGAAGTACTATGCATTTTGTGGACGTTTTGGAGAGGTGCAGTTCCTTGCAATGTGTCCTTCTCCACCATAGTTGTAACACTTGATTGGCTTCCCTTGACCCTGAGCCATGTTCCTTCCTCGATTCTGATTACCCATATATCCTCTACCTACACCAGCATTTCCATAACCCGCTCCTGCCATTCCTTGTTCACTCTGTCGTCCTTGCACATTTTGCACCACTACCTTTCCTTCTTTGACTGTAGCATGATTGTGGAGATTGGAAGCTGATCTGAGTTGATTGTTGGTGTGTGGAGTGAAGTTCAAGTTTTGCTTAACCATTAGAGCCAATTGATTGACAAGTTGTTCCATGAACGTGTCTGAATCTGGAGGCTTATACCCTGGATCTGGAATGAGTTTGTGATTACCATTACCAGTTGATATGACTTGTGATGCTTTGGTGGTTATTCCTACATTATTGTAGAATGCAATTGAATCATTTGACGAGCTTGCATCTCCAGAATTGGTTTTGAACTTTTCCAAGATCATTCATTCAAACACAGCATGTTTCTCATTCTGAAGCAAATAAGCATACAATTGCTCGTAATTTGTGTTCCTCAATCCTTTGTTTAGCTTGACTGCAGTGACAAATTTGTGCCATTCAGGATTCATGTTGTTCACAAACTTTGAATTGAGCTGGATATTTGGCATAGTCATTTTGATATTCCTCATGTCATTCAGAAGCTTGTGGAATCTCACGTAATATTCAGTAACAGTTTCCCCTAGATTCATCTTAAAGTTCTCAAAGTCATCATACAGCTGAGACTCCCTGTCTTCTTTTGTCAATTCAGAACCCGAGAGAAGCATCTTAACATTGTCCCATACTGCCTTTGCTTCAGTGTTGTGATTGATCAACTTGTAAATATCCTTAGGTAAACTCTGAAGTATAATGTTTGAAGCCCTGATGTCTGCATCGTATCTCTTCTTCTCCTTATCATTAAGCTCATCATACATCTTTGGTCTATCCAATCC
This sequence comes from Chrysanthemum seticuspe, assembly GCA_019973895.1. NCBI lineage: Eukaryota > Viridiplantae > Streptophyta > Magnoliopsida > Asterales > Asteraceae > Chrysanthemum > Chrysanthemum seticuspe. The sequence continues at coordinate 235,915,833 of BPTQ01000008.1, read as the reverse complement.
TAATATAACTGAACCATCAGCAGTAGTTTCAAGGATGTCTCTGGTAGTCTCAATTTGATATGGTCCTTCATCAATTGATTTGAGGATGTTAACCCCATTTTCCTTTCCTAAGCAGTACAGTCTGATTCTTTGAGCTCAAGAGTCATAATTAGTTCTATCCAGCATGGGAGGATGAGTATCAGATCATGTAGCTTGAACGTCATCAGCAACGGAAGAAGTGATTGTAGACATGATTACAAGTTCCACAGGATTTTACAACTCAATGATTAAACCGGGAAATAGATTCTTTCACGGGATTTTACTAAATCAAGAGAAAACCGTAACACGTAACACGAAGAAACAATAAGCCTAAAATAAAACAATAAGTCTCAAAAGACAAATCGCACACTTGACAAGTCACACCCTTGACAAATCGCTCTTCAGACAAATCGCTCTGATAGACAAATCTCACCTTCAGACAAATCGCTCTTTTGACAAAACACACACCAGACAAATCGTTGTTCAGACAAATTGCACCCTAATTACCAAAACGCTTAAACGACAAATCGCTTAAGTTAACAAAACGCTAAACTATAGGATCATATAAATATGTTGTTAGATGATTCGGGTGGTCTAGGATGGTGATAATACAAGAAAGCCATGGTTAGAGAGATGAAGAGATGAGAGGGAATTCTAGAGAGAGAAATAAAATAGAAAATGCAAGGTTAGCTTCACTAGTTCCAACCCTCTACCTTGGGAGGTAGAGGGTATTTATAGTTACAAACAAATACGTCCTCCTGTCGGACTGTGGATCAGGCATACAGTGGGTAAAGACCCGTCCTTCCTCCATGGTGTTACACTAAACTAAACTACGCTAATACCTAACTAATAAACTACTAAATAACGTAAATAACGATAAGTCTACGAGCTAACTTATGCTAGATTATATTTTGGGTGACCGATACTTCACTATGGAATTTTTAATTCCTAACAATCTCCCCCTAAGGGAGGTCACCCCATGTTTTACATTTCGAATCCTAGCATTCTATTTAATCTTCAGTCTTGAGCTCGTAGACATTAATTCTTCAACATTTGCATCTTTGTGCTTTAGCAGTGATTCTTTAAAGTCTGATTACTTTGTACTTTAAGTGGAGGTCTTTGAACTGATCCACATCTTTGATGATTTTTGAGCTTTCTTCGAGATCATCAGCCACAGTAAATCTCTGGATCACTCTTTACTGTGTTGCCATCATGTGATGTTGTGACTTTTGGACCGACATGCTCACACTTTCTGGATCATGACATCTTTCCATCAGAGTAGCGAAAGCTTTACTGGTTCATGATATTTGCAGCAGCGTAGCAGAAACATAGTATAAAAATATTAGAGCCAGGTTATGTAGATATGCACTAGTCATGATTTCTTCTATTAGGTGTGGATGCTATGAGCATAAGGCTTTGGATTGACTTCTCAATTCGGATCAGCTACAACCGTCCAAATGTACCTGCAAACAACAGTTAGCAATAAAGCACACAAAAGTGTCTTTGATCACTTTCATTGAATTGAGGTACACGACCCACGGTTCCCCATTGATCAATTACAAGTACTGCCTGTGATCAGGTATAATTCTGAAGAATCTCCTTGACAGGGTTTTGCAGCTGCTCTAGCCGTTCTCAAACCGGAGCGTCTCAAAGAAGACAACACGGAGTGAGTGAACCAGCGAATTGAGATTCACTGATTGATGAAAAATTTATTTGAAAACAATCGCGTATTGCTTAGAAGAAAGAGTTTTGCAATACGACGAAGGTTTTATGAGAAAGATCAATTTTCAATCATAAATACTTTTTGTATTTGAAAAGAGTACACATTCGATGTGCTAGAGAAAAGAAGAAATTCGCACATCGAAAGGTTTTTCCAAAAGTATTTTTTTTTAATCAGAGATACTTTTTGTGTATGAAAACATGAATACACATTCGATGTGTTAGAGAAAAGAAGATTTGCACATCGAACGGTTTTTCCAAAAGTATTCGTCAATTTCAATCCTGGACCAAGGTTGATTCAAGAATGAATCACCCCATCGTTTCTATCCAGTTTTCACAAGCTTGATCTTTTGAAAAGATCTCACATGTTACCCACCAAGAGCTTGTTTGATGTTGGCTCTAGAAGGATTTCCATCTTCATCGTGAATACTTTTACATATCACTCGGATGTTCTGGCAATACCAAAAGGATAATGCTTAGGACTCTTAATATATACTTACTTTCCACATTGCGTGAAGCAGTAAGTCTTCATTAATTTTGTGTCCTAATGAGATATTATGGATGATCTCTTGGCTCTAGACTCAATAGTGCATTTTTGGTTCCTATGTCGGAGACTAGGGAGAGGGTCTCCTTCTTCAATATCAACAATCTCTAAGAGAAAGTCGATAGATTATGTAGGTTCCCCGTGAGAAAAAAACAGGCCCTTTTAAGAAGGAACTTGAGTAGCTTGGGAAGTTAGGTGCAGTGCGTCACTGGCTCCATGACGTCTTGTCTTCACTACTAGTGTTACCTTAGTATACACCAGTAGCATATGTATTGAACCCGATTTCTGCCCTAAGGTTGAATTAATGGAGGGCTATTTCTTTTCACCCTTTTCACATTCAATTATTTTTCATTCTTCAACCCCTTCAGTGCTTACCGAGACTTCATGACTAGAACCTTGTTGGGTTTATTCCAGTACTAGCTCTGTCTCAGTCCGCACTCTTCCCATTTCTCACTTTTCTCCTTTTTTCATCATACCTAAGGACTCTACACTATCTAGTGGATTGTCCCTGGGTAGATCCTTCCGGCTCTGGCGGGATCGTGGGAACGAATACCTAACCTAACCATCCTTATAGCACCATGCATAAAGTAAATTGGTCGGTCTTTTGGTATTGTTCTTTTCTTCATGAAACCAATTGAAAAATCATTTGGAAAATCAATCAAGGTACATGTGATATAATATCAAAGCATTTTGTACCTTAACTGTTTTTGATCTTTTAGAAATGCTCCCCCTCAACATGTGTATATGATTTTGAAATTGTTTTGCACATGGAGGCAAGAGTTCTTTGAAATATATTCTTGATCACAATTTCCATGGAAAAAGCCATTTGAATTTCTTTGATAAATTCTCCCCCTCAATATGTGCGTAGGATATTTGAAATCATTTTATCACATAGAGGAAAGAGTTCTTTTGAAGCACATCCACGATCACAAAAGCCATTAAGAAACCTTTCGAAAATCAATCAAGGTACTTTATGTTAAAACATATAAATCTTTGTACCTTGAAAGTTTATTTTCTTTTGAAATGCTCCCCCTCAATATGTGCTTCGAGATTCGAAAGCGTTTAGCACATATGGGAGAGCAGTATGCACACTTGAATCAAAATGATCATCTTTTATCATATTTCATTATTAAATCAAAAATTCTCCCCCCGATCAAAAATATCAAACCCTTTGAGATTTTGGATCCCAAGTGATTTAATAAGGTTTGGAAAACATGAGAGAATATGTGCCTGATTTAAAAGCTCTTCTGGTTTATGGTTAAATGCTCCTCCAAAATCATGTGCATTATGTATTTAAAATCGTTTGGCACATGAGGAAGGAGTGCTTTTGAAACAATCACCCTTTTTAAAACCGATTTGAGATTTAAATCACGATCTCTCCCCCGATCAAAAATTTCAAACCAATTGAGATTTGTGATCCCAATTGATTTAAATCTTTTTAGAAAAATTTGGGGAAAGACGTGGCAAGATTTAATATAGAAAAATGACTGAAATGGATCAATTTAAGACATTTAAAGATTGTTAGTGTCAGGTATGAAAGTTTTACGAGATCTTTAAGTAAAATAAAACAATTTCACAATCAAACAAGAACAGAAAAAATTTCATTTTGAAAGATCTTTGAGTATTAAAGAAAATCATACCATGACATAACATTAAATCTTTAGATCACCACATTATTATTGTACAAACCGGACTTTTATGAAGAAATATCATTTGAAAATACTTAAGTTTGAAATCACTCTCCCCCTCAATCAATGACCGTAGTCGTTGATTGAGTGACTTATATTAGAAATGAAGTCCGGTTGATTTCCAAAATATGAGTTCAGTTTATTTTCAAAAAAATATTTTCCATTTTCAAAACAATACTATCAAAATTGTTTAAAAATGGTATCATTCACTACTTTTCTTGCACAAGATACGTTAGGTGGTTCAGAAGCTTCTGCTGTTGCTGTAGGGCTGGAAGAAAACCGTCTGCTGATGCAGTGAGACCTCTGACGTTGCATTTTTCATGCCAACTCTTCATAGAGGTCCAATTAAGCTCCGTTTCTTCATTTGATGATGAAGAAAACCATCTACTGATGCAGTGAGACCTCTGAAGTTGCATCTAATCGTGCCAACTATCCATGGAGAGATCTAATTAAGCTCCGTTTCTTCATTTGTCGACCCAAGAAATAGTTACCCTTTCCTTTCGGCATCCAATCATCTTCTTTTGTAGGATCCAGATCGGGAACATTCTTTTAAACCATGTTATCTGCATACGTTAGTAAGCACAGATAGACATATATGGTGGTCGACAACACCCAAACAGTAATCGACTAATAAAAGTCAATCCAACATGTCAATCAGATCATATAAATCATGGGAATAATGTGTTTATCAAACTCTAATAATCTAATCCTAACAATCATATCCTAGGCACCTAGTCCTTCAACGTAGGTTAACATGTTTTACATTTAAGTATATAGGATAATTAGATGAGCTTGTTAGATGATATAGATTTGAAAACATTCTCCCCCTCAATCAATGACTTATTTTTCTGAATAGTTTAAAAGCGCTGAAGTCAATGATCGAGTTTTCAATTTTTTACGAAAACTCTGAATCTGATTGATTTACAAGCAACTCATGTACCACCATTTTGTTAAAACAAATATTTTTCTGAAGAATTATAGAAGGAAAAATATTTGAGTAGAAACAGCAGTCCTTCGACATACTTTCCTCAATTAGTTTTAGGATAAGTGCACGAAATATTTGAAAATTAGTTTAGCGCAGCACTTTCCTTCTTTGAAGAGCGGGTTGCTATCTGAAATAATAGCAAACCATGGTTAAGCGCGGGTTACAGTCTGAAATAACTGCAAGCCATATTTTTAGACATGTTTTGGAAAAAAGAATATATACACCTCCTGCTCGAACTTCATCTATGGTCCCGTGCCATTATTGAATGACATTTCTAAGACCGTAGATGTTATCGATACCAGAAGACATGTCTTGAAAAAAACATATTTTTGGTCTTTTTCAAAATTTTTGATTTTTTATGGGTTTTTGATGATTTTATATTTTTCTATTTTGTTTTTAGAAAAATATATACACAGATAGAGTAGATGATATAGTTTAAGAAGATGATGATACGAGAACCGAGATAAGGATATCGAGCAGCCTCGTTGTAGAAGATAGAAGTCATCATCTCTTAAACATTCACCACCAAAGCTTCCAAGGCTCATGAACCGAAGAGATAAATTGAGCCATTTGAAAGTGAGACTTTGGTAGCTTCCCCCCAAACCGAAAATCATTTAGATGAGCATATTCGAAGCTCTATTTCAAGCTTGCCTTAGCCAGGTGCACAGAGAAGCACACCAACATCATAAATCCCGCTGCTCCTTTTAAGAACGATAATCGAGATTCTTCGTTCGGGGTTATATCATCAACAAGAAGAACAACAACGTAACATCCCATGTTTAAATAATCTTCTCAAGTTCCTTTTCCACTGAAGACTGAAGCGATCCATACCAAAAAGTTGTTAAGAAACCACTTCCCCCAAGTAGACGAATTGATGCAGTCAGTCTCTAAGAATAATGCTCAAGAACTCTCTCGAATACACATCATGCCCGGAACGAAAACACCTCCCCAATGTTTGTGCTAAACAATTTTATTCCCTGATGATCGTGTATGAAGCTCAAGAACCCGAAGTACACCAATATCCAAGAACTCTCCCGAATACACATCATGCCCTGAAAGAAATGTTTGTGCTAAAAAATTTTCTTCCCTGATGATCGTGTATGAAGCTCAAGAACCCGAAGTACACACATTCCCACCGAAAGAATAACTGCTAACACCTCCCTCATGTTATACATTTATCTCCCCTGAATATGTCATACTTGTGTACCTCTTTAATCACTAGAAACTAACTCTTTCATCTATTCCCCCACATAGTTGGAATAAGAACACTAAACGCCATGAGTCAAACCTTGAGTGTCTCTGCGGTAATGACATTTGTCTTCCCGGGATATCTTCAATCACTTAGAAGTATTAAGTTCATCAAGTTTACTCGCGTTTAGGTACGTGTCTCCTTCCCCCTTGCTGGTTTTGACACTTCAGAATCAGCAATCATATTATAAGCCCAAATACTTGAAATCTTTTGAGAAGAACACTTATAATCTTTGTGAGAATCAACTTGCTGAAGAGTGTGAGCAAGTCTAATTGGGGATTAAATCTGACTTTTCACTCTCCCCCAATTAGTGCTCTCCCCTAAACCGACAATCTTTATGATGAATGCTTGAATTAAGAAGAAGTGTTTAGATCGTTAAATGCAACTCGTCTTTAGTCTTCTAACATGTACCAGAAAATGTAGAGCCGACTATAGACTCGAACTTCTTCAAGATTGTCCAATTGGGGAATAGAAAGTCAACATCTTCAACTCACCAAATGCATTTCCGTTAACATACAAATAGCAAATCCCCTTAACTCAAATCCCTCCCAATCAAACAAGAACAGAAAGATGTTCATTAAGGAAACCAGCCCCGCAACTGGAAGCACTTTGTCATTAATCAAATCAGCCCGTGTAAAGATGTTAACCAACGGCTCTTAGAAGAAAAACTCCATGTGAGGATGACCCGATAAGAAGAAGCTCGGTTCTTACATGAGTTGGAGCCGTTTGACCATTTATTCTCGGAAATCAATCAACCATGCAGTAAATTCACACTTCTTCTCCCCCTCAAGAATTGCAAACGGAGTTGCCATTCTTGATTGAATAAGTGAATATCTTCAACAAATGTAGTCTATTCACACTTCTCCCCCTCAAAGGTAGCATATGATGTCGCCATCGTCATTATAATTGAGCAAGTGGAATAAGAAAACAATCAACTGTAGTCTGGTTCACTTGATAATTGAAAGTGCAAGAAAAAAGCATGAAGCATGTTGATGAGAATGGTCATAAGTGAGAAGATTTCTCTTCTTCAGAAGATAATGCGCACTGAAGCGTACACATTTCTTTTCTTTAGAGAATGAGGCTTGAACTGTTGTGTTCAAACGTCATTAATCTCTCTCTTTTCATCTACTCTTGGAAAACTTGTAATCAACCCATTATCATTCAGTAGGCTCTTGGTTGTGACAGCTGATGGAGAAAACCCAATATGATGAATTTGACCCTGAAGTAAACTAACCCGAACTCGTGACTTAAACTTGCACATATGTAACAAAGAGCGGTGCCGAGACTTCATCCTCCATTGAATCTCTAAGTACTCTATACCTTTCATCCAACCAACCATCAAGTATAAGACATACATCACCTCTTGAAAATCCACAATTGAATGTGACACTGAGCACTACAACGTAACTCCTTAAAGTGATAGTTATTTTGTGGTGGTAAGAGCCCGATTCCCCCAAGTGGTAAAAGAAAAGGAAAAAGTAACCCAATAATAACTAGATTTTCAAGTCTTCGTTTTAATAATAAGCTCGAACAAGGATCATGAAGAATCTTCATCCAACCATCCCCGATATCTTCAGATACTAAGTACACTTGCCCGTGATATTTCACTTCAACCTCAAATACATAATAGTGAATTAACCTCGTTGTCACATCTTCTGGTTAAAAGCTCAAATCTAGCCTCCTTTGACGTTTTAAGTGAACTATGATAATGGTTTTCATCCCGACCATGGTTAGAAGCACATAACCCCATAAAACCATGTAATAACCAACCTGGCATGACGAAAATTCAAACACACATCCAATTCATGTAGTACACCCTTTTATCCCTTCTTCGACATAGAAACTGTAGCACCAGCATCAAATAAGATCCCGAAATACACTTTCTTTTCTCCGGTTCCATCATTACGGGATTTTACAACTCTATGGTTTAAACCGAGAAATAGTTTCTTTCGCGGGATTTTACAAAACCAAGAATAAACCGTAAGATAGATCCGGAAATACACTTTACAATAACTAGGATGTTTGCATTGTCACGGGATTTTACAAGTCTATAATTTAAACCGAGAAATAGATTCTTTCGCGGGATTTTACAAAATCAAGACAAAACCGTAAACAATGTCAGCTTGAATGTGTTATGACAACTTTGGTTTCGGTGAATATCTGTTTTAGGGGAACATGAAGCGGTTCATTAACGGTTCATTATCCAACATAAACAATATCATCAACCATCCAATAAACACTTTGGTAAACACATCATTCACGCATTCTGACGGCTATTGCAGTGACAACATGGTGAAGTAAACCCGATATGCCAAACTTGATCATGAAGTGAAATTCCCCAGATTTGTTACTTAAACTTGTACTAATCCTTGTGAAGAAGAAACGGTGTACCCAATGTACAAAACCTCTTGACGTATCCTCAACTGCGTGAGACACCGAAGTGATAGTTACGTTGTGGGTTAAGCGAGAAAGAATCACAACCGTAACTAAATAGCCAAGTCTTTATTACACTCAATAAGCGCTAAAACAAGTCATCTTATCAGAAGGGTAGAAAGAAAGAAGATGAAATAAGTAAAAACCACCGGAGATACTCACTTCAAATCCAAATAAGAGATACCATACAAAACCCCATAGTCAACTCTGGTCAAACATCAATTCAAGCCATGACGAAATATTCTTTGTGAAAATGTGTATACCTGATGCGCGCAGAACCGTCAAGGTTTCTCACGCGAGCTGATCACTTGTGAATGATCAGCCGTAAGGAACTTAAAACAGCTCAAACACGAATGCAATGAAGTCCAGGAGAGTATAATGTTTCCCCGGGTCGTTATGTCCCAACGAGCTGTGCGAGAATAGTCAGACGTGTAGTGATCGAGAGATTTGAACGGGAAAAGAGATTTGAAGATGATTATAACTAAGGAAAAAGCCCGTAAACTACAGGGGCTTAAATGCAAATTAAAGGAAATTAAAAAGTTAAAATCTATTAAATAAACGCTATCACTATTTTTACAATGATGTTTTTATGATTTTATAAAATAAAATCACTTAAACAAACTATTTTAACTAAAACGTAAGCTTAAAATATCTAAAAACGTTACTTAAAACTAAAACGTGCGTTATTTACGAAAATGGCGCTGGAGCGCAAGATAAAACGTAAATTTTAAGAAATAAAAGGCCTAAGAGTGTAAAACTATTTTTCTTACGTACTATATGATAAAAGAAAATTTTAGAAAAAAGATTTATATTTTTTTGACTTTTATATTTTTTATTATGATTTAATTACTATAAAACACTAATTAAATATTTAAAAATACTAAAACTTATTGGAAAAATCTGAAACTTTTTGTAAAAATACTTTATACTATTATGAATTTATAAAAAATACAAACACTGAAAAAGCTACTCTAAATAAGCTAGAAATAAGCTAAATACCACGTATAAGCTAAATGAGACAAGAGGGTTTAAGACATTAATAATGCAAACTATGACAAGAAAAGTCCCAAGGGCGCGTTGGCATCCAGGTACCCCTTATCACTCTAATGAGGGAGAGGTCTCAGGTTCGACCCCTGCCTCTCCCTTTTTGCACAAACATTTTTTTTTTCTTTGATTTTTCTTTTGGAACTTGTTAAGAACAATAAAATAAGCTACTTTTGTGAAAATTGGACTTCTAAAAACCTTTAAATAAGCTGTTTTCACAGCTTATTGAGTCCTGATTTGGACAGTCACTCACCAACTCCCCACTGTTTGGGTATTAAAGACACGAACAAGCAACCAAGTAGAGAAATAGACATTGGGTAACTAAACAAGCAACACCAAAATGAAAATAAGCTGGGTACAAATCAAATAAGCTAAATGGACAGGGATGAGCAGTTGGCATAAGAACGACACTAAAGGAAATCTTAAACTTCTAAGCTAAGGAATAAGCTAATTTAAAAGTCCTAATAAGCACTAAAATAGCTAATGGCTACTGGTCCTAATCTACACTATCTGAAAAGCAACCTAGGTTCCTAATTAAGCTAAACAAGAGCTGAAATAAGCTAGAAAATGGTGAGTGCAGGCTGCAATGTGCAGCAGTGGTGCAGCAGTGGTGCAGCAGCCTTGGGGTTCCTGTTTTGAGCTTATTTTAAACTGAAAAATGAGCTTCCAAGAAAGGTTTAGCTACATAAAGAAGGTTAGCATAGGTGACTACTTGAAATACTGCTTTAGGAATGCAATAAAAGGCTTGAGACAGCTTAAAATTAAGCTGTATTCAGCTTGTTGTGACTACTATTTTTTCTGGTACAAAACAGGTAGAACAGACAAATGAAGGACTTTAACACGCGAATTTTAACTACGCTAAAAGATGAATCTTAAGCACAAAACGAAAACTAAAGTTAGAGTGACATGCAAGGATTGAATAAGAACCAATTTAACTTAGATTAGCTCTCAATTTAACCAAAAAAATCTCACAAGAACAGCAGCCTTGCTGCTGTCCTGTGCAGACCCCAAAGGCAGAAAAAAATGGATTTTTGATTTTACTTGATTCCCATAAAACATTTCAAACAAAACTCGGGCTTGTAAAAACTGATATATAAGCTAAAAGTGACTTTGACTCAAGAAGTCAAACCGTAAAAACTCTTGTTTGGACCCGACAGAAACTCAAACCAAACACCCCTTATAGCACTGATTCACAAATTACATTAAGCTAGCTACTGATTTATCCTAAATCATTGATCCAACTGAGCTAAACTACCCTAAATACACCTAAATAAACACATTAAAACCAAGAGTGACCACAGATACATGATAAACATAAGCTGCAGATTTGACTTGAACATGAAAAATGAAAAAGTTACTCACAATTGTCCAACTGATGTAGGCCAATACCAAACCCAAAACTAGGCTAACCTCAGCTATTCCCAACCCATTTACACCCCTGCAACATACCATAATCATCACCTTTCCCATTTTTTGAAGCAAAGTTGACTTTCGTTGACCATGGATGGAAATGACTTAAACCTTGAATGTAAGCTTGCATAAAGCTTTCTTGAGCTTATACAAGCTTGTTTGAGACGAAGTAAAAGCTATTGGAAGCTTACACAAGCTTGTTTGAGAATGAAATTTGCAACAGTAATCTGAAATATGAAATTTGTCTAAAACTTGGATTGAGAACTCAAAAGCTTAGTACAATGATACTTTTAACTTAATTGAATTACAAAATGACTGAAACTACAACATCTTGATTTAAATTGATACATTAAAAAAAAACGACATTAAAGAAATTTTACAAAAACTAGCTACTCCCCGTTTTCTTCTTTCTTCTTCTTTATTTATACTTCACAAATCTTCCACGTGTCCATTAGATCAAATCCCACCTCTTTTTCTAGCCAATGGTAGAGTTTTGAGTATTTTGCCATTTTTTGTGTTTTGACGGGAAAGTTGCAATTTGACTTATAGGCTCTCTTTTCCTGCAACTAGGGGGGGGGTGGATGTGTAAGGGTGATGGGAGAGGGGTTGGAAGGGATAAGGGTGCAGGGATAAGTTTGGGTGAGGTGTTGCAGAGTGTACAGGGGGCAAGTGGAAGGGATAACTTGGTGGGAGGGAAACAGGAGAGTGGTTGTTTGACTGGGTGTTGACCAAGGGGTCAAAACAGGGAAAGGGTCAAAGGCAGGGGTCAAATGGGAAAAGACATGGTCCAATTTAGGTTTAATGCTTTAATAATTGACAAGGACCAATTGTGTACATTCTGAAACTTAAGGGACCTTTCCTGCCAATTCAGAAAAGTTAATCCAAGGACTAAAAATGACAATCATCAAAAGTGCAAGGACCAATTTTGCCCTTTTCACATTTTCCAGGGACTAATTCTGCCAATTTTCAAAGTTCAAGGACCTTTTCTGCCATTTTACAAAAGATTTATTCAAGGACCATTTTTGACAAATTAGAATATTTCAGGGACCTTGAATAACATTTCTCTTTATTTAGAATTACCAGGGACTGTTTTTGACAACTTTTGAAACTTGGGGGACTAAAACTGCCAATTATGCAAATTTGATACGTTTTTCACCAGATTTTGATATTTTTGCATTTAAAACATATAAAACACTTATTTGTAATATTTTTATCATTTTGATGTATTTCTGAGTGTTTTCAGATGTTTTTGCAGTTTAAATGGTACAAAAATGATGAGTATTTAGACACTCATCAATCCCCCACACTAAGATATTGCTAGTCCCTAGCAATGTTTTGAGAAAAATTAATGGATTTTATCTCTTTACCAAAATCCATTACTTCTGGAGTAGCCAAATGTTTTAGTTCAAGTAAGAACCTTGGTACACCGATAACCAAGTGATTTTGAGCAAACCACCAGCTTTCAACGGTTTTGATTTGTCTTTACCAGAAGCCGTACCCTTCTGGACTAGCCAACTCTTAGATAAATTATCAATATTATCTTTGGTGAGTCGATTACCAATTATGGTTTTTCCACTGCCTTTACCACAAGCCATAAACTTGCGGGCTAGCCAACTCTTCACTTTTAAGGATATGGTGAGCTGAATACCATACAATTTTGGGCAAATTGTAAGCCATATAAACGGATTTGAGATATCTTTACCAAGAGCCGTTTGCTCCTGGATTAGCCAATCCTTATGTGGGTTAGACATGGTGGACTGATTACCATTTGTTGTGTTTAGTACATAGTACTTCCAAAAAAAAATTTTTTAAATTTGGCCATTTTGGGGGGAAAAGGGACTAAAAGGGTACATTTATGATCAAAATTCGCCAGAATTTCCCCCCCACACTTAGAAATGAATATTGTCCTCAATATTCAAAGTACCGGCTGTAATGCCGAAACTTAGAACGTAAAAAGATAACATTACTAGCTAAGTGTGGAAACACAACAATTATTCTCTTTTTCAATATTTACAATTTTCATTCATTTTTTAGATCTATATACAACATGTGGGGCATCTCCCCCACACTAGGGTGGTACACACGGGTGAAAACCCATGTTAAGCTACTGTTTTTGATTACCGAGTCGCTAGCTTGACTCGACCCCGAATTAATTGGTTCATGGGGAAGTAAGTGGAAGAGACAATCTCCATCGGACTTTCATTCAAGATGTTTGGATAAACATTGAAGTACGTGAAAGTTCCACACCGATGAGATACAGACGGACAGACCCGGCTCACAAATGGTACATGGAAATGCCGGGGTCAAAGATAATGTCTTCATTCCCGAAGGAGTGAAGAACAGGAGAAGCCACGGGATAGGTGAAGAAGAGAAAGAAAATCATGATAAATATCATGACTAACTCATCATCTTCATCCATAGGAGGATCCATAATTTCAGGATTATGAATCTCATCATTTAAGCTTATGTGATCAAGACAAATCTCGGGTGTGTCATGATCAAATTGGGAGTTATCATACTCCGGTGGAGATATGATATGAGTGAGTTCACCGGCGAACTCCTCGTGAAGAGAATCAATCACAAGATGTAAATCTGTGGATTCTTGTTCCACTGTAGACTCATCACTATCCTCAATCTGAGTATCAAAGAGTGGATTCTCAGAAATTAAGGTGAATTCAGGGTCGAATTCAAATAGAGGATTAGTGAAAGTAGTTTTGAATGTTTCAGGAACAAAGTGATTAACATTCTCAATTGGACTGTTGGGATAAGAAGTGAGTGAACGATCATTATCAATTAGACTTTCAGTCTCTCCCAGATCGACTTCGAAATCAAAGAGTGGATTGACGTGAGTGAGCTCATCGGTGAACTCCTCAAGATGATGATCAGCATCAGACTGTGGGAGTGATGCCTCAACATACTCGATGTTTCCATGAGAAGTACAATCTTCGCTAACATCGGAGAAAGTTTCAAAATGATCTTTTGAACACTCAAGAGGGGAGATAGAATCACACACATGATCAGAAGTTCCCTGTGACTCTCTCGGGATTGGGACAAGGTTCTCAACACTAGACTTTATGAATTCGTCCGATTCCTTTTCAGGAACAGTGTCAAGATGCTCGTTCCCCATGTTCAGAGAGTGAGTGGGAGCTTCGGGTGTGATAGCAGTTGTTTGAGATGGAATCTCAACTGCTGGGATATTATCTGATGAACTTGATGAATCAAGTGTATCATCATCATCACTGTCATCAGGAATAAAAAGAAACTGCGAGCTAGATCTGGCTGCTTTTTCTTTTGCAATTGATTCCCTAACAGATTTTTCAAATGCAATTTGGGAATTTATTTTAGCAGCCTGCTCTTCAGCTAGCAATTCTTCCATGGATTTCTCATGTGAATTTGGAATGACAGGACATTGTGGGAGAGGAGATTTGTCAAAACCGGAAGGTTGACATTGATAATCATCATGAGGACCCCCACAATGTACACAAGAAATACTGGGAATATTATGAAGTATAGTTTTATTGAACTCCTCACCTCTTTTCAGTAACTCCAGAAGCTCTAGATAAGAGTCTTGTTGGGCTTGCTGAGGAGTTGGAGTCATTTGGCACTGTGGAGGTTGGTCGTGATATGGATAGTCGTAATTGTTACAAGGAAATGGATTCCTTGTTTGACAATCAGAGCTGAAATGGGGACCTCCACAGTTCTCACAACAAAATGATTGTTGTGGGTGGTCATGTGAATAATATGGATTTTGGTCATTTCCAAAGTCCTGAGTGTTACCAGAAAACTGTTCATAGACAAACGTGTTTCCGGATTGACACTCAAATCCTTGGTGAGGACCTCCACAAAATTCACAGCAGTAATGTTGGTTATATGAAGATGAGTCGGGCTGTGGTGGGTAATTGGAAAAGTTTGAGGGGTCGTTAAATGAGTTCTGATTAGGATCATAATCAAATGAATTCCTCGAACCACAAAACAAACAACTCCCGTTACGGATATCATTACCACATTGTACACATGTACACCAATGACAGGGTGAACCATAAAGAGGTTCACCACAACCGACACAAGGAATAAACGATTCTGTTTGAGAATTATGAGAAGGAATCTGTTTATTCAAAGAATCAACAAAACCAACATGGTGATCTGAATGACTATCAAGTCTCGAAGAACATTTTGAAAAATCCGGAGGTGGGACAAGTGGTGTGCTCTGAGAGCTAGCAATTTCCACCACTTCCGTTATGGTCTCCGGTTCTGGTTCTTGAGAAACGTAAAGATTAGGCAAGTCATTCATGCGAGTCACCTGTCTGAATTCTGCATGTTTGCTTTTAACCGTAAACTGTGAAAGTTTAGAATCAATTCTAGACGGTTTAGGAGCAATTGAGGGATTAGATCTTTGGATAACCGTAGGTTGGACGTATTTAGCACTTCCTTTATCAGAGGGAAGTACCTGGTCCTTTGTCACCCCGGTTTCTTTTTCCATTTCCCTACGCAGAAAGAATGGATCTTCACGAACAATGCGAATTCTAGACTTTTGTGATAAAGTCTGAAGCTTTTCAGCTTCGTCCCAGAATTCGTCCTCGAGAGATTCCATGAGAAAAAGAATCAAATGGATAGAGGGTAAAGGAATGAAGAATTAAAAAGGGTAGGAGGGTTAAGATGAATATTTTTGGTATTTTGGATAAACATGATGTAAAAACTAAGAATGAAAATCTTTTTGGGTTTTTTGATTTTTAAAAGATGGTATGAACAAGGAGTGATGTCAAATCACTAATCTGCTAAACGTAAGACTATTAGCACTGCTCCCCGGCAGCGGCGCCAAAATTTGATGCGCGCAGAACCGTCAAGGTTTCTCACGCGAGCTGATCACTTGTGAATGATCAGCCGTAAGGAACTTAAAACAGCTCAAACACGAATGCAATGAAGTCCAGGAGAGTATAATGTTTCCCCGGGTCGTTATGTCCCAACGAGCTGTGCGAGAATAGTCAGACGTGTAGTGATCGAGAGATTTGAACGGGAAAAGAGATTTGAAGATGATTATAACTAAGGAAAAAGCCCGTAAACTACAGGGGCTTAAATGCAAATTAAAGGAAATTAAAAAGTTAAAATCTATTAAATAAACGCTATCACTATTTTTACAATGATGTTTTTATGATTTTATAAAATAAAATCACTTAAACAAACTATTTTAACTAAAACGTAAGCTTAAAATATCTAAAAACGTTACTTAAAACTAAAACGTGCGTTATTTACGAAAATGGCGCTGGAGCGCAAGATAAAACGTAAATTTTAAGAAATAAAAGGCCTAAGAGTGTAAAACTATTTTTCTTACGTACTATATGATAAAAGAAAATTTTAGAAAAAAGATTTATATTTTTTTGACTTTTATATTTTTTATTATGATTTAATTACTATAAAACACTAATTAAATATTTAAAAATACTAAAACTTATTGGAAAAATCTGAAACTTTTTGTAAAAATACTTTATACTATTATGAATTTATAAAAAATACAAACACTGAAAAAGCTACTCTAAATAAGCTAGAAATAAGCTAAATACCACGTATAAGCTAAATGAGACAAGAGGGTTTAAGACATTAATAATGCAAACTATGACAAGAAAAGTCCCAAGGGCGCGTTGGCATCCAGGTACCCCTTATCACTCTAATGAGGGAGAGGTCTCAGGTTCGACCCCTGCCTCTCCCTTTTTGCACAAACATTTTTTTTTCTTTGATTTTTCTTTTGGAACTTGTTAAGAACAATAAAATAAGCTACTTTTGTGAAAATTGGACTTCTAAAAACCTTTAAATAAGCTGTTTTCACAGCTTATTGAGTCCTGATTTGGACAGTCACTCACCAACTCCCCACTGTTTGGGTATTAAAGACACGAACAAGCAACCAAGTAGAGAAATAGACATTGGGTAACTAAACAAGCAACACCAAAATGAAAATAAGCTGGGTACAAATCAAATAAGCTAAATGGACAGGGATGAGCAGTTGGCATAAGAACGACACTAAAGGAAATCTTAAACTTCTAAGCTAAGGAATAAGCTAATTTAAAAGTCCTAATAAGCACTAAAATAGCTAATGGCTACTGGTCCTAATCTACACTATCTGAAAAGCAACCTAGGTTCCTAATTAAGCTAAACAAGAGCTGAAATAAGCTAGAAAATGGTGAGTGCAGGCTGCAATGTGCAGCAGTGGTGCAGCAGTGGTGCAGCAGCCTTGGGGTTCCTGTTTTGAGCTTATTTTAAACTGAAAAATGAGCTTCCAAGAAAGGTTTAGCTACATAAAGAAGGTTAGCATAGGTGACTACTTGAAATACTGCTTTAGGAATGCAATAAAAGGCTTGAGACAGCTTAAAATTAAGCTGTATTCAGCTTGTTGTGACTACTATTTTTTCTGGTACAAAACAGGTAGAACAGACAAATGAAGGACTTTAACACGCGAATTTTAACTACGCTAAAAGATGAATCTTAAGCACAAAACGAAAACTAAAGTTAGAGTGACATGCAAGGATTGAATAAGAACCAATTTAACTTAGATTAGCTCTCAATTTAACCAAAAAAATCTCACAAGAACAGCAGCCTTGCTGCTGTCCTGTGCAGACCCCAAAGGCAGAAAAAAATGGATTTTTGATTTTACTTGATTCCCATAAAACATTTCAAACAAAACTCGGGCTTGTAAAAACTGATATATAAGCTAAAAGTGACTTTGACTCAAGAAGTCAAACCGTAAAAACTCTTGTTTGGACCCGACAGAAACTCAAACCAAACACCCCTTATAGCACTGATTCACAAATTACATTAAGCTAGCTACTGATTTATCCTAAATCATTGATCCAACTGAGCTAAACTACCCTAAATACACCTAAATAAACACATTAAAACCAAGAGTGACCACAGATACATGATAAACATAAGCTGCAGATTTGACTTGAACATGAAAAATGAAAAAGTTACTCACAATTGTCCAACTGATGTAGGCCAATACCAAACCCAAAACTAGGCTAACCTCAGCTATTCCCAACCCATTTACACCCCTGCAACATACCATAATCATCACCTTTCCCATTTTTTGAAGCAAAGTTGACTTTCGTTGACCATGGATGGAAATGACTTAAACCTTGAATGTAAGCTTGCATAAAGCTTTCTTGAGCTTATACAAGCTTGTTTGAGACGAAGTAAAAGCTATTGGAAGCTTACACAAGCTTGTTTGAGAATGAAATTTGCAACAGTAATCTGAAATATGAAATTTGTCTAAAACTTGGATTGAGAACTCAAAAGCTTAGTACAATGATACTTTTAACTTAATTGAATTACAAAATGACTGAAACTACAACATCTTGATTTAAATTGATACATTAAAAAAAAACGACATTAAAGAAATTTTACAAAAACTAGCTACTCCCCGTTTTCTTCTTTCTTCTTCTTTATTTATACTTCACAAATCTTCCACGTGTCCATTAGATCAAATCCCACCTCTTTTTCTAGCCAATGGTAGAGTTTTGAGTATTTTGCCATTTTTTGTGTTTTGGCGGGAAAGTTGCAATTTGACTTATAGGCTCTCTTTTCCTGCAACTAGGGGGGGTGGATGTGTAAGGGTGATGGGAGAGGGGTTGGAAGGGATAAGGGTGCAGGGATAAGTTTGGGTGAGGTGTTGCAGAGTGTACAGGGGGCAAGTGGAAGGGATAACTTGGTGGGAGGGAAACAGGAGAGTGGTTGTTTGACTGGGTGTTGACCAAGGGGTCAAAACAGGGAAAGGGTCAAAGGCAGGGGTCAAATGGGAAAAGACATGGTCCAATTTAGGTTTAATGCTTTAATAATTGACAAGGACCAATTGTGTACATTCTGAAACTTAAGGGACCTTTCCTGCCAATTCAGAAAAGTTAATCCAAGGACTAAAAATGACAATCATCAAAAGTGCAAGGACCAATTTTGCCCTTTTCACATTTTCCAGGGACTAATTCTGCCAATTTTCAAAGTTCAAGGACCTTTTCTGCCATTTTACAAAAGATTTATTCAAGGACCATTTTTGACAAATTAGAATATTTCAGGGACCTTGAATAACATTTCTCTTTATTTAGAATTACCAGGGACTGTTTTTGACAACTTTTGAAACTTGGGGGACTAAAACTGCCAATTATGCAAATTTGATACGTTTTTCACCAGATTTTGATATTTTTGCATTTAAAACATATAAAACACTTATTTGTAATATTTTTATCATTTTGATGTATTTCTGAGTGTTTTCAGATGTTTTTGCAGTTTAAATGGTACAAAAATGATGAGTATTTAGACACTCATCAATACCAAAGTACCAATCATCATACCACAACGAATCTCATCATCAAAAATCTCATCGTCAAATCAATAAAAGAAAACTCATCATCACACCAAATCTGAACATCAAATCTCATCACACAACAAATCGTTGGCCCATTTGCATAAGTCACTTTTCAGAATACCACTAAATCCATTCAGGCCCATGTGAAAATCAACTTTGATGACCGAATATCCTTAAACGTATATCCTCGAGAAATTTATACCAATATACCACTCCTTATGTCACAAAGTATACACTTAACACTTAATACCAATACTATCATAATATGTAACCATTATAAGTGAGCATATATAGACAATATTTATGATAGTTGTTCATGTGTTTGTAACACAATTTCAATCCACGTATCACTAGTGTGATCATAAATGCCCATCCAATATCATTTAAAGAGGCCCATGATTTTTCACTTAAACAACCCAAGTAACCATGCCCCATAACATGACACGGGCCATTTGTCATTAATCCTCAATCCATACCCGAGCCCACTCCTCTTCACAAGTCACGACCCACAAAAATCAAACCCATTACCTTACAGCCGGTTACCCTAATAATTTGGGTATATAAGGCTTCACATATTATCACATAACAACCCTAATTATTAGAATTCCTAATCACACAAATATTCCGCCCCCTCATCACATGAACCTGTAAATCCACAACTCACTTTACCTCTAACCAAAACATCACACAAACACACTTATAATCACTCAATGTTAAACCCAAATCACACATCTAAACGCCTTACACTTCAAATACTCCTCCTAAATCACATCTTAATGCAACAACATCTATGCACACCACAAGATCCTTTCCATTCCATTTACTTCAGATCGAATAGGACTCACCACAGGGATTGTTTGAGTGATTCAGAGTCTGATTTGCCACAGGGATGGTATGAACGATTTGAGACAGCCACACGAACCAATCAAGGTAGGTTGATTAAGCCTTTTGATTATATAAACGACCTCATGAAGACAAGTTGACATCTATTGTTACATTTATTTCATAGGTCGAATATACACTTGAACAATTTTTTCTTGGCTTCGAAACCCTTAGGGGGGGGGGTTAGGCATTGATTCATGTGATATTAATCTTGTTTGTTGAATCAGAGTCCCAAACGAACCAAAGAAAGGTTTTAACATAATTGTTACAACCATTTCTTTTTAATTCGTATATTATCAATAATTATAGTTTATTTTGATCGTGTATAGGAACCAGTGATGTAATGGACTGAGGTTTCTAATTTCATTGTTGTTTGAGACATGGATCTATGATAGTTGAGTCTTGCTCGTGGCTTAATCTTTGAAGTACATTGGGTAGTTATACCATACGAGCATGAAAAACAGAGATCTTAAATGTGTAAGTTCTGTAGTCGATGTATTTGTATGATTGTTGAGACTTGATTGTTTACAATAGATTTGAGTCATGTGGTGAATGTAGATGAAGCTGTATGTTGATGTTGAACTCATATTTTTGATGTTTGTTGAATGATTTTGATGATGTGTAAATAGATTCTTGATTATGTGTGGACATAATGTAGGAAATGATGAGATATGTTGAATATTAAATCTGTTGTTGGTGTTTTGATTTATTGTGTCACGTTTAGTCTTGAGTCTAGAACTTCTTCGTTATATCAGTCTTGAGTCTGGTACATAAACCACATCTTTCAAAACGACAAGTCGCTTTATTCATTTTCATCTCAAATCGCTTTCTTTTTGAACACAAATCGCTTTAAAAAACAATTTTCACAAGACAAACCGCATAGGTTATTTCATAGACATAACGCATAGGAAAGGCGTCAAAACGCAAATCGCATCCAAATTGTGTGACAAATCGCTTTCTATAAAGCTTTTGAGACAAGTCATTACTTAACAAACCGCTTCAGTTATAGTTTACACAAATCGCTTGTGACTTATTGGACAAATCACTTACAATTGGAAACAGACAAGTCTCTTCCGGTACAATGAATCTGGACAGTTTTGACAAACCTCTTTGAAGAACATGACCACAAACCTCTTCCAAGAACATCATAAACAGTTTCAAACCGCAGCGACGAATTAAAGCAAACAGATCCAGGAGACAAACAAGACTGATAAAGCAAAACGTTTTGACAAACAGCTTAATCCGAAACAGTTAAAAACCAAGACTTATGAAATCTTTTTAAAAACAGTTAAGCACGTTTTGACCACATAACATCAACAAGCAGAAACAACATAACCATTTGACAACAACATCAGAACAACATAAAATCAGCATATGCAAACTGATTCATCAACAATATTAGAACATCATCCAAACAACATTTATCAACACTCAAATTTTATCAAACCGCATTCAAGTACCGAACAAACCGCATTAAAAACCAAATGAATCATCAAAACAACAAAACCTTGGCTCTGGTACCATTTGTAGGATCATATAAATATGTTGTTAGATGATTCAGGTGGTCTAGGATGGTGATAATACAAGAAAGCCATGGTTAGAGAGATGAAGAGAGGAGAGGGAATTCTAGAGAGAGAAATAAAATACAAAATGCAAGGTTAGCTTCACTAGTTCCAACCCTCTACCTTTGGAGGTAGAGGGTATTATAGTTACAAACAAGTACGTCCTCCTGTCGGACTGTGGATCAGGCATACAGTGGGTAAAGACCTGTCCTTCCTCCACGGTGTTACACTAAACTAAACTATGCTAATGACTAACTAATAAACTACTAAATAACGTAAATAACGATAAGTCTATGAGTTAACTTATGCTAGATTATATTTGAGGTAACCGATACTTCACTATGGAATTTCTAATTCCTAACATAAACAGATAAATCGCTTAGTTGACAAATCGCATGATACTCAAATCACATAAACAGACAAGTCACATAGTACACAAGTACACCCACTACTTCCACTACTTTGTCCTTTCTTGTCATTTTGTCTCAATAGAAAATCGCTTAATGGACAAGTCGCTTCTCTGAAACAGACAAATCGCACAAAATGAGTGACAAATCGCTTCAATAAGCATTCACGGAGGAGACAAATTGCATACTTCTAAAGACAAATCGCATAGAAGAAACACACTCCGAGAGACAAATCGTATCCAAGAAACATTTAAAAACACCACTTTTTAATCCAAAAATAACCTAACCACGATGATTCAAGCCTTCCAATTCAAAACCTAAACACTTATAATGATTCTAAACACAAAAGTACTATCAAAATCCAAACTTTAACACTAGAAATGATCCAAATGATTCAAACTACTCTAAACTCATTCAAACCCAAAAACCTTATGAAAACCACTAGAAATCCAAGAACATGAAAGATGGGTGATCAAACCATGGCTCTTGATACCATTTGTAACATATTGATTTTCATAAACACATCATAACATAATACAATGGGGCATATGTTATGAGTTTTAGAGAGAGAAAGTGGAAGAGATTTGGGAACTTAGTGAGACAAAGAAAAATGATATTATGAAGCTCCAACCCTTTGCCTTGCTAGGCAAAGGGTATTTATAGGTTCTTACAAGATACGCCTCCTACGGGCTGTGGATCAGGCATACAGTGGATAAAGACCCATCCTTCCTCCACGGTGTTACTTAACAAACTACTTACTAACATTAAATGACTACAACTACGAGCTTTCTAACGAATACATATACTTGAGGTGACCGACTCTTTAACAACCTGATTTTCCAAATCCTAACACAATCAATACAAAGTTCCTCAGCTGCCTTGGTCCTGATTGGGAGAAGTATGTTACATTCATCCGTCAAACTAATAATCTTCATCAAGCAACGTACGGATTGTTGTATGACTATTTGAAGCACCATCAAAAGGAAGTAGACAAAGACAGAATCATCCGTGGAGTCCCTGCTTCTCCAACTCTCCCGGATAATCAAACTCTTGCTTTGTACACTCAAGCATGTTATCCTTAAGTTCCAACCTTTCCAACTGTCTTCACAAATCCACGACAACAATCTGCTCAGATTACACCATATGATCCATCACAACAAGCACAAGAAACTCGGCTAGTTCCTTACAACAACAACAATACTGATTCAGCACTTTGCAATGAAACTCCAGATGAGGATGCTGAGGCCTTCGATGCATTGAATCAAGGATTTGTAATGATTGCTAGAGCCATCGGGAGATTTGCTAACAAATCCAACAATCGCATTCGTACCTCATCAAACACAAGAAATCAAGCTGTTGTTAACAATGGAAGAGTTGAGGTTCAGAACCGTGGAAATGGTCGTCAGATGGGTAGTGGTCAAGGGTTTAATGTTAATGGAAGGAATAACATGGGTGCTCCAAAACATTAGGTTTAAATTGTTGGATCGATGGACTCTAACCAAACGAACTTAAATAGCTTGTTAAGGTTTAATAACCTCAGATAAATCCTAAGTTATTAACAAAGAAACACTGAGCAAACTCTATTAAGTATGCGGAATTTACTTAACAAAGCTAAGAAGAATAACTTTAACTTAGAACGATTTTATTAATAACTCTAACTCTGCTTATTATGCAGATCTTTAACAACTCTAATAATATCGAACTTTTCTCTAAAACTCTAATAAAATCACGTACATCTTATGCCAATCTAGGGGTCCTTTTATAGGCTCAAGGATACCCTAGTCGGTTTACAATTTGTATCCTTGTACGTCAAGTAATCTAATATAGAATATTCTAGAATTACAAGACTTTCTATAAACGAATAAAACAGTTCTTTGTTCTTGCAGTACTTTGACTTCGTATGCAGTACTTTGACTTTATCATTAAGCAGTACTTTGACTCTTTGACTTTTTCAGTACTTTATAGTTTACAATACTTTATCTTTCTGTAATACTCTGTCAATCTTCAGTACGTTCATATCCCAACAATCCTCCCCTAACTTGAATTCTACTTGTTTGACTTCAAGTTCCTTTGTGAATTTATCTTTATCAGCTTCATCTTTAAGAACAGATTGTGTCTTTGTCTTTGGATTGTATCTTTTTAGTTTCTGTGCATAGTCAAAGTATCTTTAGAAATATTTTTTTACAGCATCATCCAGCAAGCTCCATCTTTTCAGCAACACATCAACATATGACAATTTGTACATTAATTCATTTTAAGTTGCAAACTATTCTCATCACTTCCAGGTGTGTTAACTCCTGTGAGAGGTGAATCATTGAAAATTTAATGGATTTAGATCTCTTTACCAAAGCCATTAACTCTGGAGTAGCCAAATGTTTTGGTGTGTAAGACCATGGTACACTGATAACCATATGATTTTTAGCAAATCATCAGCTATCAACAGATTTGATTTGTCTTTACCAAAAGTTGTACCCTTCTGGACTAGTTAGTTCTTTCATCATGGTGAACTAATTACCGTATAATGGTTTTTCCACAGCCTTTACCACAAGCCATTTTCTTGTGGGCTAGCCAACTCTTCACATTACTGATATGGTGAGTTGATTACCATCCAACTTATTAGCAAGTTGTCAACTAAAAACGGATTTGATATATCTTTACCAGAGCCGTTTGCTCATGGATTAGTCAATCCTTTTGTAACCATGGTGGATTGATAACCTATTGATATTATCATCTCAAAAACCATTTATTCAACCTTTTTTTCAAAATATTTGTTACTTAACAAAAGTTTTTCTTCTAAAATCACTTAACTGGTTAAAAACTTCAAGCAGTACTTTGATTAAAGTACTGTTTGATCAGCAGTACTTTGAATAAAGTACTGATTTATCAAAAATAATTTATTCAATTAAATCTCATACCAGTTATTCGTTATCATCAGCAATAGTAGTCCAGTTGATAAACAAATTGATGACCATACAAGCAATTTCATTGTCTTCTTCAACTTCCATTCCATGCTCTAACATCCTCCTCATAAGATCGACTGTAAGAGGATATCTTCTATCAGCAAACATGTGAATCATTGTACCATTTTCCAGCTCTAGAACATGAACTCCAGATTCTTCAAAAAATCTCCAGCAAACAATTTCCCAGTTCTCTTGATTCTTCCAAATTTCATCACTACTCTGTTCTTTAGTTTCCCATGCAGTTATGAGATCTCCAAGTAAAACCAAACCAATTCCTTCTGATGGATGATGTTCAAAATAATCTTTCACCACATGATATAAATAGAATAGATCCACTCTATCTATAATATGCAATAAATCCCATAGTCTGTTGAACACTCTGAAACTTTCATCTTCTCTATGAAACATCAGATAGCTTCCATCTTTAGATTCCACAACTTCAAAAGTAGTAATCTGAGATCTATTCATCTTCATGTCAGCATCTTCTCTTGAATATTCAAAATCTACTATTCTGAGATAATTTCTTAGTTCATCCCTAGTTTCAGATCTTAACTCAACTTTTTCTTTCTTTGAAAACTGTATATCTTCAACTTCAGTTTTCCTTTTTCTTTTCAAGCTTTTCTTTCTTTCTGCTTCAGTCCAAGTAGCTTCATCTTTATAATCTTTGATACTTTCAACATCCTTCTTATAAGCTTCTGTCTCAGCATCATATAATCTTTTCATATCAACATACTTCAGCTTCTGCAATCCTTTATATCCTCGACTTTTCAAATAAGCCATCAATGCATTCCTTTCTTTAGCAAGATTTGGTTTTCTAGGCATAAAAGAAACAGGAACAGGTGACTCTAATTGTTCACTAGCTTCAGCATTCAATTCATCTTGAAACTTCTTAGCTGCTTCTCTATTCTGAGCTTCTTCAGCTTCCTTAGCTTCTCTATCTTTAGCATTTAATTCCTCTTGAATCTTTCTAGCTGCTTGTTCATTCAAAGCATCTTGAGCAACTCTTAGCTATGCTAAAGTTGGTTTCTTCTTCTTTACTTCTACCAAAACACCTTTTCCTTTATCCTTAGGATCAATAGCAGGTTGAGAAGCTCTTGGTTGTTCCTCTGCAACTTCAGAAATAGTAACAGCCCTTGGCTTTGATAAATCATGCAATATAGTTGCAATAAGTTCATCATCACTTGCAGTATGTATTCTTTGAGGTGTATCAACTTCCTCTGGTATAACAGTTGTTGAGGGACCAGCTTGTTCTTCATATGGAATAGTTGAAGGACCAGTTTCCTCTTCAAAGTCTAATACTCTTGGTGTAACCAGTTCTTCTATGTGAGTTCCAGTGAAAACAGTACTTTGTTGTTCAGTACCTTGATCTTCAGACCTTTCTTCTTCAGTACTTTCAATGACAACATGCTCTTCAGTACCTTGAGGTTCTTTTTCCTTAACATCTTCTTTCAAATTCTTTTCTTCTAAATTCCTCCCCAATTGGACAGAAGATGGTTTATGAACCTTTTTGCCTTTGTTTTACTTCTTAAATTGCCTTCGGCGCTTGTGTTCTTCCTTAACCCATAAGCGATAACGTTTGATAAAAGGCTTAACAAAATTCTTTAACCTTTTATACTTGAGCATCAACCTCTTAATCTGTTTTGCTTGAGCCTCAGTAGTCTTTTTCAACTTGACTAACTCCCTTGTCAAAACATAATTATCCAATGTTAAATCAAGGGGATAAAGTATGTGAAGCATCTCCTTGAATTGGTGAATGTTCCTCTGGTTGAGAATCAGGAACATATTGTTGTGGTGATGGAGAAGGTGAACCTGCAACATCTTCTTGAATTTCAGTACTTGGGGAAGCAGTACCTTGAGATGCAGTACCCTCTTCAGATGCAACACTTTGAGAACCAGTACTTGCAGATGCAGTACTTACAGGTGCAGTACCTTCACTTTCTTCATCATCTTCAGCATCAGCTCTAACAGCTTGAACAACTTCCATCATTGAAGTAGTTAAAGGCGTATCTGGACCTCTGAATAAATCACTTCTTCACGCCATAATGTGACAACTCGTACTTTCAGGTCATTAACAAACTTTGAAAATTTTACTATTCATCTCGGGAATTTACTATTCATCGGTTACTATTTATCATTTTACTATTCATCGTTTTTGAAGTCGATTTGATATTCTGAGAACGTACTTCAAAATTTTACTATTCATGAAACACTATTCATTCCGGAGAAAAATCACACTATTCATCATTTTTCGTAAACTAGGTTTACGAGTATCAAATACGCGTAACCGTAAGGGTTTAGCTGCGTATTCATGAAAAAATCATTGAGGACATTTCATATAGACTAGATTTAGTATACATATCATTAGTAACATTATCATCATATTAGTTCATGCATGATTTTGCGTTTACATTAAACGTATAATTTCCTATTAAATAAACGCTATCGCGTAAACATTATTTTGAATATTGATCCGACACTTCCAAAAATAATCCTAATATATTTTTATACTCATTTTAAGATTATAAAAATAATATTATTAGTTTACCCGGTGTTTTAAATTTATTTTGTATATAAATTGTTATATTTATATAATTACGACGGTTTTCGTAAATACTACACGATAATTATTATTTCACTCAATTCTTGCGAGAAATGTATTTTTATAATTTTTATGACTTCAATATATTTTATTTTGATCCGTTAAAATTTATTTTTAGCTAGCGCTACCCTAAATGCTTAAATATGTACACAAGTTACCAATTATCCTTAAATAACTACACATATACTTCTACATTTACATACTTAATTAATCAAAATACACTAAATCTTTCTTTGTCTTATGTTGGTCGACACAAGGGATGACACACATTTTATGACAAAATATCTTATGTACAAATATCCTAAGTATACTTATTATAATATTTACACTACACATACAACATAACATATCAGAGTATAAAAAAAGACATATACTCTCTCCATCCTCACTCTATCAACCGGCCATAGAAGAAGAAACACAAGGAGATCATTTTTTTTCAAGTCAAGTAATTTACACAACCCTAGCATACTCTTAAGTAAGGTTTTGAAATAAAAACCTAGGGTATTTAGGATAAACCCTTGTTCATTAAACCTCATCAAGTAACTAGTAAGCATTTCATGCTCATTTTCATCTTTCATATTCATATTATGATCATTTTATCATGCTTGAGGAAAAACATGCAAGTTATATGGTTATCTATACCACTTTAATTGTTTTTAAGTACTATAAATGTATATATATCATCCTATAATTAATACCTTGAAACATATCATTTTTGATGATGTCTAGGAACCCATGACACCCTAAGAAGGTGTATGGTAGGTTTAGAATAGCTTTGGCATTGATTTGAAGTGGTTAGAATAAGTATTACGCGAGAAAAATCAATTTCGACAACTATAAATAAGGGTCTGATCATTTTTGCTAAATCTGGAAAATTCGACAGTTTGTAAAAATTTTTGAGCTAGATATTCAGAAAATATACTTTAAAACGAAAACGTGGTCGCTTGAACGGGTTAAAACGGAGTTATAATGAAGAAGTTATGCTATTTTCAAGTTTAACGACGAAAACTATCTTTCCGGAAAATTCAGCATGTTGTCCAAATTTTTACGAGTTAAAAATGAGTCTTAAGCGTTATCTAAATGAGTCGATTTATCAAAAATATATTAGTATATGTTAATACGAAACCGTGGATATAAAGAACGTAGAAAACAAGCTGATAACGACCAATATATACACGTTTGAAACCCGACGAAACTCTATTTATTTTGACAGCTTCTAATAGCATTGATAGAGACCCGTATGGTCTAAAACAGTTTTTGTAATACGTCATCTTGAGAGCCATTTTTCTCATTGATAGAGACCCGTATGGTCAAAAGTTAAATGATACGATTTCTAGACATTGTTGCAAGGTTTTCAAAAACGCCGAGTTTCATCACTAACCCTTAACGTACAATATTTCACGACTAGTTCTACGAGGCCATTTTGGGCATATTTTCAAAGTATGAAAAGTGTCATTATACGACGAAAACATTATATTTACCAATAAAACACCAAACGAGGATCGTGGAATGCCGTTTCAACGTATTTACATGAAAAGTGTTTATTAACTTAACGAGACGTCAAAAATGTATTTTTCGACGATAAGCATTATTTTCAAAATTCACAAGTGGTATAGATATCATACGAATTGCATGCATAACATTACATTATAACTTATTATAGATCATATCATTCATAATAGGTCACGGTTAGAGGTTGCGCCTCATTTTAGTGTACTCACTTTTTGTCATCATAAACATTGCATCAGGTGAGTTTCGTAGCCCCTACTTTTATATGTTTTGAACTATTTTGGGGGAGATACATGCTTAACTATTTTTCACAAGTACTTTATATTTTTAAGGATAACTTCTATCATGATCACCATCGTTTCAAAACCGAATGTTGTACTATTGATTATGTGCTATAGTTCTACGTCGTATAATGTTCTAAATCAGTTGACTACTGATACATTGAGTCATGTACTATTGATTATGTGCTATAGTTCTACGTCGTATAATGTTCTAAATCAGTTGACTACTGATACATTGAGTCATGTACTATTGATTATGTGCTATGGTTCTACGTCGAGTTAGGTACTATTGTGAATTCATTTGACATCATGTGCTTGAACATAAACTATACACATTTGGCAGTAGGTTGTAAACACACAGGTTGCAAGTTTTGTATGGGCGGAACTTGGAATTGAGTAGATTTACAATGCCTTTGCTGCATGAACATTTTCTAAAGGTTTTTCATTTCAACACAAACTCTATGAACTCACTCAACCTTTGTGTTGACACTTTTTAGCATGTTTTATCTCAGGTATCTAAGGCATTCACTTCATGGCATGCATATGGACATATCATAGAGTCGTGGTGACGGCGCGTCACACATGGGATTTATGCACTTTAAAAACATCGTTTGGCTTGTATCAAATTTATTTCCATACATATTGATTTTCATTTGGGACCTATACTTTGTAAACTCTGATTGTTTTAATAAATCAAACGATGTGTTTTCTAAACGACACTTTAGGTCGTTCAATATAACTATAACTTTGATGCTATGACAGTCATCCCCCAGGAATTCCATTCCGCTGCAAAACAGGTAATTTGGGGGTGTGACACATAAAGGTAAAAATCTTTGCTTGTTGTACAATAACAGGTAGTAAATCTGTAGGTTTTGGTACATCAACAAGTTGTTTGTTCAAGAAAACTTGTATAAACCTAGGATACATTAACCATTTTCATCCATGAGTGATGTGAGAAAGCATGCCATCTAGAATAAGCCTTGAAAAATTGAAAACACGATCTGTAGCTAATCCCACCATAGCAGATGCTATATTAGATCCAAATTGCTCCCATGAAGTACTTTTAGCACTAATACAATGAAGCAACACATGCACTAAAAACTTCCATTGAGGACAAAATAGTTGTTTCCTGAAAGTTTGTTCTGTTAAAGACCCTTCATAACCAAGGTGCCCAAAAGTTTCCCAAATCAACTCCTTAGCAAAACGAATAGCCCCTTCTTCATCATTAAACAATAAGTCTTCTCGAATAGAGGCTTCAGTAATCTTCACAGTTCTTCCAGCAACTGTAGCCCTAATATAAAATTCATCATTCTCCATATTATCCCTAGCAGTAGCCCAAAATTCTTGAATCCAAGGTTCAATGATATCCGGCTCCACTAAAAGAACATAACTGATTGGCGACCCAGTGAGATAATCAATAATATCATGAAAAGCCTCATTATCTTCAGTCTTGTTTAAATTCGCCACCATATTGTGCTTTGAAACAGTAGGACGATTCACCATGGTTGAGTATGTAAGCACAATTAAAGATATAATCGAATAATAAAGAGATGGTGAGAGAAATATGGAAAAGATATGAGAATATCAAGATGAGAGGGAAAATCGGAAAGTAGTTATTTATAGATGAGATTTGAAAAATTACAGCCCATAATAACAAAGTTACCGTTAGTAGAATTACCCCTCAATATTACCGTGGGAACAGTACTTTAATAAGACAAACAGTACTTTCCACGTGTGCAGTACTTTCCCAAGCAGTACTTTCCAAGCAGTACTTTCATAAAAAACAGTACTTTTCCAAATTCCTCTGTATAAGCTAAGTATACATAAATATCCTCCCCTCAAATAATGCACAGGACTATATAAATCCTAAATAGTCCTCCCCTTAAATGTAGCTCAGTATTTAATCATGCCAATGCTTACCACCAAGTGATTAAATCTTGAAACATCAAAGCCTTTGGTGAGTAAGTCAGCTACATTATCATCCGTGTGAACCTTGACCACATTAATGAGCCTGTGCTCATAGCAATCTCTGATAAAGTGATGCCTAATCTGAATGTGCTTGGTCTTGGAATGGTAAACTAGATTCTTCACAATACAGATAGTACTCTCATTATCAATATTGATAGGAGTATTCTTGAAGTTGAAACCATAATAAGAGTTGATTTTGCATCCACAGAACTTGTCCACAACAACTTGCAGCAGCCACATATTCAGCTTCAGTAGATGATGTTGCTGTAATTGTTTGCTTTTTACACTGCCATGAAACTAATCTTCTACCAAGATATTGGCATCCACCTGTTGTTGATCTTCTGTCATAATTATCACCTGCATAATCACTATCTGAAAAAGCCTCCAAGTGAAAAGGTGAATCCCTGGGATACCACAACCCTAACTTAGGTTGTTGTTTCAAATAACAGAAAATTCTCTTCACTGCATTCATATGAGAAATCTTTGGTGAGACTTGATATCTTGCACATAAACAGACTGCAAACATGATATCAGGCCTAGATGCAGTAAGATACATAAGACAGCCAATCATTGATCTGTATAACTTGACTTCAACTGGGTGTCCATCTTCATCCTTGCCCAATGAGTTAATTGATTTAATAGGTGTAGTGACAGACTTCATGTCATCAAAATTGAACTTCTTAAGTATGTCAGATACATACTTGTCTTGACTTATGAAAATTCCTTCCTTTGATTGTTTAACTTGAAGTCCCAAAAAGAAATTTAACTCACCCATTGAACTCATTTGAAATTCTTTCTGCATTAGCTGCTCAAACTCCTTAACCATAGACTGTTTGGTAGCTCCAAAGATGATATCATCAACATAGACTTGAACTAACATGATATCCTTCTTGTCTTTTTTGATAAACAAAGTCTTGTCAATAGCTCCCCTCCTGTAACCATGTTGTAATAAGAATGTGGAGAGCCTCTCATACCAAGCTCTAGGTGCCTGATGAAGGCCATAAAGAGCCTTAACCACCTTGTGGACTTTGTTAGGATGTTTAGGATCTTCAAAACCAGGAGGTTGTTTTACATAAACTTCTTCTGTTATAGTGCCATAGAGAAAGGCACTATTGACATCCATCTGGTAAACTTGAAATCCCATATATGAAGCAAATGCAAGAAATATTCGAATAGCTTCAATCCTTGCTACAGGAGCAAATACTTCATCATAATCGACTCCTTCTTCTTGTCTGTAGCCTTGAGCTACTAACCTTGCCTTGTTCTTGATGACATTATGATTGGTGCAAAACCGTCAAGTTTTCTCACGCAAGCTAGCCACTTGTGAATGACCAGCCGTAAGGAACTTAAAATAGTTCAAACACCAAATGCAATTTAGATCAGGAGAATACAGTGGATTCCCGGGTCGTTAAGTCCCACGGAGGATGACTGGTGTTTAACACAATCAGATGTCGAATAATCACTAAGGATAGTGATCAGTAAGGATTTTGAGTTATTTATACCTAAAGAAAAGTTTTGTAAATTACAGGGGCTTAAATGCAAATTAAAGGAAATTAAAAAGATAAACTATATTAAATAAACGCTATCACTAATTTTATACTGATGTTTTTGATTTTTCTGTTTTTAAAACTTAAATTAAAAACTACGCGACGTACAAAAGAAAAATGTAAAATTTACACAATATTAATCCTAAAAATAAAAAAATGATATTTTTACAAACCTAATGATAAAAGAAAATTTTTAGAAAAAGAAAATTATTTTTATAACTATTTATCTAATTATTATTAATTAAAAACTAATTTTAACTATTAAATAATAACCTAAAATACAAGAAAATAGGAAATAAAGCTAGAAAAATAAAATTATGACTTGGAAAAATCTAAAATAACAAAAGAGAATTTTCAAAACTATTTTTATATTTTTCTGATTATTTTTCTATTTTTTATGAATTTTAAACTATTTAAAACTAATTAAATTACTAAAAATTACAAATTAAACTATGAAAAATCTGGAAAATTACTTTTTTTGCTTTTTATATTTATCTTAACCTAAGAAAAATGAAAAATTATTTTTTTGAACTTTTTCTGATTTAATTGTATTAAAAGCTAATTAAATAATCCTAAAAACTGTTTTAAATTAAGAAAAATAGCAAACACTGTTGGAAAATTATGAAAATTTCAGGAAAAGTCTAATTTAATATGTTGAATCTAAGAAAAATAGAAAAACAATTGCTTATGTGGAAGAAAATGAAACTGCCATGCAAGTGCTTATGTAATAAGCACTTTGAATAAGCCAAATGAAAACCACAGTCCACAACAGTTACA
Source organism: Chrysanthemum seticuspe (assembly GCA_019973895.1). NCBI lineage: Eukaryota > Viridiplantae > Streptophyta > Magnoliopsida > Asterales > Asteraceae > Chrysanthemum > Chrysanthemum seticuspe. Next base: position 235,881,907 of record BPTQ01000008.1, on the reverse strand, counting down.
CAGAAGCTATAATATGATAAGAGAACTCAAAATGAACTAAAAACAACTATCCTAAACTACTGCATCACCAGCTACACAGATTTGATTGTTTTGATTTAAGAGGCTAAAACAGTTTTGAGTATACTACTTTGAGCTTAAGCACCAACTACTCAATAAGCTAAAATTGAAAAACAGAAGTTGGAAACTATACTAGACCTGGCTAGCTTCCTTCAAACCAAAAATCAGACTTAGAGAAGCTCTGAGGAGCTTTTCACAAGCTCTGCAAGGTTCTGTGAAAACTCAGCATTGACTGAGTTGTGTGAGCAGGGCAAATAAGCCCTGCTTGATGAGCTTTTTTGAGACTTGAGAAAAATTTCTAAAAATCTATAAAATTCATAATAAGTAACTTGACCAACTGAAGTTTTATAACCCAGAGTTTCACTTGATATGGCCCAGAGATGACTTAGTTAAAAATCAACTTAGGTAGGTGAAAAACTGGTAATTTGCCTTTTTTGACTTTTGACAAAAATGAGAGATTTGACTTTTATGAACTTTGATCCAATTTATTAAACTGATGTTGATGTATTAAGGTGAATTAAACCTACTGCAACCTATACTTATGATTTCCAAACACAAAACAAGATTTTGTTTTCACAAAATCACAACAGGTTTGTAGTTAAGACAGATTGCATGTAATTTTGACTATTGATGTTTGCAGAGGCAATATTATGACCCAAATGAATCAAGTAAGTCTAGTTGAGACTAAGTAGACAGGTTTTAAGTAAAAACAAGAGCTCAGGCACATCCAAAGTTACTGATCCAAACACTACTTGTAGCAACTGTTTTGAACTTTTAATCTAAGCTAATTACTAATTTAATTCCTTCCACCCTTTAAACTAAGTACAGTGACCCTAATTACTACTAATTAAACATGTCTGAGCTATTTTAATGACCACAGTTTTAAATATAAGCACAATGTGAAAACTGCATTCAAAATGAAAATAAGAAAACAAGCTCACAAGTGTACCAGCTTGTTTTGCAGCCTACACCAAACCCATAACCACTATTCTATATCAAATCAACCCAATCCAGCCTCTGCATCAACCATAAACCATTTCCTTTGCTGTTTGGACCAAGATTGCTGCACAGTTGACTATTGTTGACTTTGTGACAAGTTTGCTTGAAACTAAATTCCAAGTTTACAAAAAGCTGTTTCAAGCTTAAATAAACTTGTTTGGATTTAAAATTAAGCTATTTGAAGCTTGGTAACAAGAGTTTGACACTAAATGATGCAACAGTAATTATGAAAATATGAAACTTATGTAGAAACTTGAATTAACACTTGAAACAGTTTTAATACACTTACACAACTTAATTTGACATATTGAAACAAAGGATTACAACTTAAAGCTTAATTAAAGACATAGAGATAAAATACGACATGCATAAAATAAAAAAAACTAAAGACTGCCTTCTCTTTGCTTCTTTTCCTCTCTTTTATACTCCAATTAGCTTCCACGCGTCCTTCTGATTGATTCCCACTAAAAATCTAGGCCATTGGATGTCTTGAGGTGATTTTAGCCATTGGATCAAAAATGGCGGGAAAAGTAGTTTTGACTGTGGCTCTGTGTTTTAGCAACTAGGGGGGGGGTGGCATTTATTGTAGTGGGTTTGTGATGATGAGGGGTGGAGGGAAAGGTGAGGTGATGGGTGAGAGAGCAGGCAAGTGGTTGCAGTCATGTTGGGGAAGATAAACAGGAGGTGGCGGCAAAAAGGGGAGTTTGACTTTGTTTGACCTGGGGGTTCAAAAAGGAAAGTGACAGGGGGTCAAAACAGTTTTGACAAGTCTTGGTTTTAACTACAAGGACCAAAACTGAATTTCTTGATATTTGAGGGACCAATTCTGTCATTTTTCCAAAGTTCTCACAAGGGCTGAAACTGACAAACTTTAATAGTACAAGTACCATTTTTGACATTTTCAAATTCTCAAAGGACCATTTTTGCCAAATTTCAAAGTTCAGGGACTTAAGTTGTAAATTTACAATTTTAAATCTAAAGGACCAATTTTGACAACTTAGGAATCCCTAGGGACTTGAAATGATATTTTTCTTTATTTTGTTTTACCAGGGACTGTTTTTGACAACTTTTGAAACTTGGGGGACTAAAACTGCCAATTATGCAAACTTGATACGTTTTTCACCAGATTTTGACATTTTTGCATTTAAAACACATAAAACACTTATTTGTGATATTTTTATCATTTTGATGCATTTCTGAGTGTTTTCAGATGTTTTTGCAGTCTTAATTTGTACAAAAATGATGAGTATTTACACACTCATCAATCCCCCACACTAAGATATTGCTAGTCCCTAGCAATGTTTTGAGAAAAATTAATGGATTTCATCTCTTTACCAAAAGCCATTACTTCTGGAGTAGCCAAATGTTTCAGTTCAAGTAAGAACCTTGGTACACCGATAACCAAATGATTTTGAGCAAATCACCAGCTTCCAACGGATTTGATTTGTCTTTACCATAAGCCGTTTGCTTCTGTACTAGCCAACTCTTAGATAATATATCTTTGGTGAGTCGATTACCAATTATGGTTTTCCAACTGCCTTTACCACAAGCCATAAACTTGCGGGCTAGCCAACTCTTCACTTTTAAGGATATGGTGAGCTGAATACCATACAATTTTGGGCAAATTGCAAGCCGTCAACGGATTTCAGATATCTTTACCAAGAGCCGTTTGCTCCTGGATTAGCCAATCCTTCTGTTTATTAGACAAGGCGGACTGATAACCATAATCTGAGTAAGTGAAAAACACTTACTCCAAAAAAATTTTGGCCAAAAATGGGGGAATTAGGCGGTATAATTACATGATAAAATTCGTGAGAATTCCCCCCCACACTTAGAAATGAATATTGCCCTCAATATTCAAAGTACCGGCGGTTATGCCGAAACATAGAACGTAAAAGGGAAATACTACGGCCATTATTTAGCAAGGATTTTTTTTTTTTTTTTTTTTTT
>BPTQ01000008.1:235528698-235863716 GCA_019973895.1 Chrysanthemum seticuspe | reverse complement strand
AAGTGTCTTGGAACGTCTCGAACACTTTTCGAGGAGTCTCGAAGAGATTCAGACTAAAAACCAAACTTCCTTCGATCGGTCCAGATCATATCAAAGGTTGAAGACAAAAAGTTAAAATCGAATAACTCATCAACCACGAATTCGAGTTTCATCATGTGAGTTTTGACAAAATCGGAGAATTTAGTTTTGTTAGTTTAGACACATCGACCACTACGTCATCAAATCCTATCAACAAAAATCAAGTAAAACTCAAGAGAATAGTATAATATCGAAGACACATTGACAACACCTGACACCAAAAGTAAACCGAATAAGTTTCACGAATAATGTATTCGTGAACGTACCAAGAGAACTCAAAATGAACTAAAAACAACTATCCTAAACTACTGCATCACCAGCTACACAGATTTGATTGTTTTGATTTAAGAGGCTAAAACAGTTTTGAGTGTACTACTTTGAGCTTAAGCACCAACTACTCAATAAGCTAAAATTGAAAAACAGAAGTTGGAAACTATACTAGACCTGGCTAGCTTCCTTCAAACCAAAAATCAGACTTAGAGAAGCTCTGAGGAGCTTTTCACAAGCTCTGCAAGGTTCTGTGAAAACTCAGCATTGACTGAGTTGTGTGAGCAGGGCCTATGATGAGCTTTTTTGAGACTTGAGAAAAATTTCTAAAAATCTATAAAATTCATAATAAGTAACTTGACCAACTGAAGTTTTATAACCCAGAGTTTCACTTGATATGGCCCAGAGATGACTTAGTTAAAAATCAACTTAGGTAGGTGAAAAACTGGTAATTTGCCTTTTTTGACTTTTGACAAAAATGAGAGATTTGACTTTTATGAACTTTGATCCAATTTATTAAACTGATGTTGATGTATTAAGGTGAATTAAACCTACTGCAACCTATACTTATGATTTCCAAACACAAAACAAGATTTTGTTTTCACAAAATCACAACAGGTTTGTAGTTAAGACAGATTGCATGTAATTTTGACTATTGATGTTTGCAGAGGCAATATTATGACCCAAATGAATCAAGTAAGTCTAGTTGAGACTAAGTAGACAGGTTTTAAGTAAAAACAAGAGCTCAGGCACATCCAAAGTTACTGATCCAAACACTACTTGTAGCAACTGTTTTGAACTTTTAATCTAAGCTAATTACTGATTTAATTCCTTCTACCCTTTAAACTAAGTACAGTGACCCTAATTACTACTAATTAAACATGTCTGAGCTATTTTAATGACCACAGTTTTAAATATAAGCACAATGTGAAAACTGCATTCAAAATGAAAATAAGAAAACAAGCTCACAAGTGTACCAGCTTTTTGCAGCCTACACCAAACCCATAACCACTATTCTATATCAAATCAACCCAATCCAGCCTCTGCATCAACCATAAACCATTTCCTTTGCTGTTTGGACCAAGATTGCTGCACAGTTGACTATTGTTGACTTTGTGACAAGTTTGCTTGAAACTAAATTCCAAGTTTACAAAAAGCTGTTTCAAGCTTAAATAAACTTTTTTGGATTTAAAATTAAGCTATTTGAAGCTTGGTAACAAGAGTTTGACACTAAATGATGCAACAGTAATTATGAAAATATGAAACTTATGTAGAAACTTGAATTAACACTTGAAACAGTTTTAATACACTTACACAACTTAATTTGATATATTGAAACAAAGGATTACAACTTAAAGCTTAATTAAAGACATAAAGATAAAATACGACATGCATAAAATAAAAAAAACTAAAGACTGCCTTCTCTTTGCTTCTCTTCCTCTCTTTTATACTCCAATTAGCTTCCACGTGTCCTTCTGATTGATTCCCACTAAAAATCTAGGCCATTGGATGTCTTGAGGTGATTTTAGCCATTGGATCAAAAATGGCGGGAAAAGTAGTTTTGACTGTGGCTCTGTGTTTTAGCAACTAGGGGGGGTGGCATTTATTGTAGTGGGTTTGTGATGATGGGGGGTGGAGGGAAAGGTGAGGTGATGGGTGAGAGAGCAGGCAAGTGGTTGCAGTCATGTTGGGGAAGATAAACAGGAGGTGGCGGCAAAAAGGGGAGTTTGACTTTGTTTGACCTGGGGGTTCAAAAAGGAAAGTGACAGGGGGTCAAAACAGTTTTGACAAGTCTTGGTTTTAACTACAAGGACCAAAACTGAATTTCTTGATATTTGAGGGACCAATTCTGTCATTTTTCCAAAGTTCTCACAAGGGCTGAAACTGACAAACTTTAATAGTACAAGTACCATTTTTGACATTTTCAAATTCTCAAAGGACCATTTTTGCCAAATTTCAAAGTTCAGGGACTTAAGTTGTAAATTTACAATTTTAAATCTAAAGGACCAATTTTGACAACTTAGGAATCCCTAGGGACTTGAAATGATATTTTTCTTTATTTTGTTTTACCAGGGACTGTTTTTGACAACTTTTGAAACTTGGGGGACTAAAACTGCCAATTATGCAAACTTGATACGTTTTTCACCAGATTTTGACATTTTTGCATTTAAAACACATAAAACACTTATTTGTGATATTTTTATCATTTTGATGCATTTCTGAGTGTTTTCAGATGTTTTTGCAGTCTTAATTTGTACAAAAATGATGAGTATTTACACACTCATCACATTACCTCTTTCATCTCTCTTGACTCTGAAAACCCATCTGGTTCCAATAACTTTCTTCCCATCTGGAAGATCACATAATACCCAAACTTCTTGAAGTTTGAATTGTAGCAGCTCTTCTTGCATAGCTTCAACCCAACTTTCTTTTGTCAATGCTTGAGCAATATTCTTGGGTTCCTCTTGAGAAATAAAACAAGTAAATAGACATGTTTAATGGTCCTTATGATTCAGCCTGTTCTGTTTGTAAACAAAGCTAAGTAAAGCATTATGAGGTTTAGTAAAACTCTTAGCTTTGTGTCTTGTCATCACTCCAGAAGTAGAAGGACCAATGATTTGATCAGTAGGATGATTCTTATGAATCCTTAAGATTGGAGACTGTGGAACTCCATACGCATCATCCAAGTTAGTATAATCAACACCTTCATTGGAATCTGAGAAAATACCTTCATCTGTAAACTCATCATCAGTTTCCTCTAATCCAGGCATGGTAGGATCATCCAAATCATCTAACGTACTGTCAACTGGTGCAACAGTACTTTGGTCGAAAGTACTGTCTAAAGTACTGTAAGAGTATTCTTCAGTATTAGTCTTTTTCTTTGCTTCTTCATAAGCTCTTCTTTGTTCATCAGTGTAAGAATGTGCTAAAACATCTTGAAGAAGCATCTGATTAAGTTCTTCCTGAAGAGATTGATCCTCAGCAGATAATGAGGATTTTGGTTCATCAGTACTCTTCTTTGGTGCATCAGTACTTTGCTTTGGAACGTCAGTACTTTGCTTTGTAGCATCAGGAACAACATCAGGTCTAATATGAACGCCATGAACAACATACTGTGAGTCTTCTACATCATGTATAGGTTGATTTTCTTCTCTAACAGGTACATAGTTCATAGAAGGAGTTAAAACTTCAAGATCAAACATCCAATCAGGACCTTTACCCTTCTGATTGTCTTGATCTTCTAAAAACTCAACATGAAGACAATCTTGAATCTTCTTAGTGACTTTGTTGTACACTCTAAATCCCTTACTGTTGGTACAATAACCCAATAAATATCCTTCTTCTGACTTGCCATCAAACTTTCCCAGATTATCAATTGTGTTTAAAATAGTGAGAGGGCATCCAAAAGGCTTCATAAAATGAATGTTGGGTTTGTTGCCCATCAGCAACTCATAGGGTGTCTTCATCTGTGGTTTGGTGACTGATACTCTGTTAAGAACATAGCAAGCATTACTTACAGCTTCAGCCCATAATTGAATAGGTAGTTGTGAATCTGCAAGCATAGTTCTGTCTGCTTCAATCAAAGTCCTATTCTTCCTCTCTGCAACACCATTCTGGTGTGGTGTTCTTGCAATACTGAACTCCCTCTTGTTGATACCACTTGTTGGATCGATGTACTCTAACCAAACTAACTTAAATAGCTTGTTCTTGAATTCAGTTCCATTGTCACATCTAATACCTCTGACCTTGAGTCTCAATTGGTTTTCAAGTGCTATTATTAGTGTCTGAATAGCATCAAAAGTATCATCTTTAAATCCCAAGAAAAATACCCAACTGAATCTACTGCAATCATCTGTAACAACTAAGCAGTACTTTTTCTTGTTTAAACTTGCCACAGAAACAGGTCCAAACAAATCCATATGTAACAGATCCAAAGGTTCTCTAATTGTCCTCTCCTCAAGCTTCTTGCATGAAGCTTTGTGTTGTTTACCCTTCTTACATGCCAAACAGGAGTGATCATTCTTGTAAGTCTTTGAAGGTAAACCTCTAACTAAATTGCCTTTGACCAGTTTGTTGATATTCTTGAAATTTACATGGTCCAATCTTCTATGCCACTGATGTGCTTCTTCAGTTGTTGCTTTTGCCACTAAACAGGTGGCTCTTCCATAAGAGTGAAGACTCTTCATGTCCAGACTATACACATCATTTGTCCTTGGTACTCTGAGAACTACCAAGTTATCATCAACAGGCTTGAATTCAGAGGAAAGGATGAGACATTCTGTGTCAGTGAATAAAACAGGGTGCTTTTTATCACAAATTTGAGAGACTGACATCAACTTGAACTTGAGCTCCTTCACATATCTAACATTCTCAAAGTCTATTCGCCCTACTTTGATAGTTCCTTTCCCTGTAATTCTTCCTCCATTGGGATCATTTCCAAATGCAACTCTTCCTCCACTAATAGATCTAAAATCAGACATAATATCTTTTTCTCCTGTCATACTTCCAGAGCAACCACTATCTACAATCAAATGATCTTTAAGCTCCTCTTCTGGGTTGCCCTGCACAAAGATTTAGAGAATTAGTTTCTTTTAGGAACCCAAGCCATTACTGACTTGTGTTCCCCTTGTGGAGTTACAAACTCAAATTGTTTGAGTATGTAATTTCCACTGTTTTTCAAAACATGATCCAGAATTATCTTTTGATTTTTAGCATGTGGATTTTCAAAACTTTTTGGATTTTCAACAAAACTCTCTTTTGCAAATTCATTCTCTTTTTCTTGTATTATGAAAACATCTGATTCACTTTTTGTTGAAAGTACTATTTGTCCCTCAGCAGTACATTCTCTCTTAACCCATTCAGTTTTAACACTTGGTTCCTGTGATCTAGATCCCCTATGTGAATTGTAGTAGCTTCTAGGTTGATAGTAGTGAGATCTCCTAGGATTCCTATTCCAAGTGATATTCGCAGTACCTTGGTTTGACTGAGCAATACTTTGAGAAGGTACTGCTTGTGAAGGTACTGGTGGTTTAGAAAAAGGTCTTCTCTGGTGGGGGTACCTATGATTTGGTGAGAAATTGCTGTGATTAACCTTATTTGAATTATTCCAAACTGGTTTGTTCTCTCTAGGTTTCTTGTTAGCAGACCTATTCTTTGAAAGTTTCCTAAGGTATTCTGAGTGATGTTCACAATCCTTGATCAAATGAGTAGGACTAAAACACACAAAACACATTTTTTCACCCATACTTCCAAAATGACTTCTTCTATGTCTATGACCAAAACTATTGTGCCTTCTAGGTGAATGATTAAATCTGTTTTGACCAAAATTATCCCAAAAAGGTTTAGCAGTACTGTTTTAAAAAGATTTTCCTGAAGGTACTGCTTGTGGATCAGTACTTTGAGTAGAAGGTACTGCTTGACTTTGAAAATTTGTTTCAACAGTTTCTTCTGGGGTTTCAGACCTAGATTGACCAATAAGCTTCTTCCTAAACTCTAGACTGTCTACACCAAAACGTGAAACATCAGGTCTTATGGGTTGATGACTACCAACTGGATGTGGAACAACATGATAACCTCTGTCTTTCTTATACTCAGGAGGTGATTCACTAATTGAACCCTCATTACTAGATGTGTCTACATAATTAATGAGTTCATCATCACTAGTGGTTACATCCTCAAAATCACCTTCATCCTTATCACTAGATGTGTTTTCTTCTATGTTATCAAAATCCATACCAAAACCTAATCCAGTTCTAATGTATGCTCTCCTCTGTTTTTGAACATAAGTAACATGTGACAGACCAGATTCTTTCCAGGCATCAAACTTTGCTAACAAATCATCTCTCTCCTTAGTGAGTTTCTCAATTTCAGCAATTTTACAGTTTAGTTTCCATTCACTGAGTTTTAACTGGTAATCTTGTTATTCATATTTTTCAGCCCAAGCCATTTCATTATTTTCATGTGTTATAATTTTGGCTTCCATTGAGTCTAAGGTTATTTGATAACCTGCTACCTCAGACCTAGCCTTAACACAATTATCTCTTTCAAACACATAATTATTTAGCAGATTTTGATAGAAATCATGACAATTTGAGCATACCTCAGAGATAGGGGTTGAACTTGGTGAAGTAGCTACCATTGCAAGTAGAATAGGATCATCTTCACACTCCAAGCTCCAGTCAAATCCTCCATACCCATCTCCAGATTCCAAAGTAGCATGATCAACTTCCTCATCAAAAACAGTGCTCCAGTTTAATTCTTCTACCGAATCTTCAATTGCTTATTCCACTGCTACCATACAATCAGTCACTGGTTCATCATCAAACTCTTCACTCCAGTCAACTTCTGACAAATTCTCTTGAGCAACCAAAGCCTTTGTTTCAGTAATAGGGATTTCTTTTAACTCCAGCTTTGGTTTCTCAGTCATCCTGTTTGCTTGATATTTAGCAAACCTACACTCCCTTGCAAAGTGTCCAGTCTTTTGACAAATGAAGCATTTAATTTTGGATTTGTCAAAAGTGATTCCCTGTTTTGGTTTGAAGTCAATGCTCTTTCCTGTTTTCTTCATGTACTTCTTGATCCTTGCAGTGATCAAAGCAAATTGCCACCTGATATCAATCTCTTCTAAAGCATCCTCGTCAATCTGAGAGAGATCTTCTTCATAAACTACAGGTAAACTAGCTTGTTGTTCAAAGAAGGAGCACACAACTTCATCTGAGTGCATAGTAGTAGGTGGTGGGGTTTGCTGAGCATAGGTGGGAGCAGTATACGAGACAGTACTTTGAGGTACAGTACTTTGAGGTACAGTACTTTGAGTTGGAGAAGCAGTACTTTTGGTTGAAGTACTGCCCCTCTTTTCAGATGATATAAAAGCAATAATGTGAGACTTAGAACTTGTTTGACCATTCATCTCATGCTCATAGACCTTCATATGATTGTAGAGATCATCAAAGTCCATAACATCCAAACCTGGTTGTCCTCTTATCATAGTAGCAATCACATGCCATGTAGATGGAAAACTCCTTAGAAACTTCAGATTAGCATCTTCAACTGAAACTTCTGCCTGATATAACTCCAACATATTGAGGAGATTTTGAAACCTATCATATGCAGCATCAAGACTCTCTCTTTCACCAACAGTGAAAGTTTCAAACTGTTGCTTCAACAAATTTCTGTGCATCTTTTTAGAAGCTTCATTCCCTCCAAATCTGGTCTTGAGAGCAGCCCAGAGCTGCTTAGCATCTTTAGCATCATGGAACTTGAGAAGATGACCATCTGGAATGGTAGACAAGAGAATATTGAGTGCCTTCTCTTGATTCCTTAAGGTTGCTGCAGGTAGGACTGCCTTAGGTGCTTTAGGTTGTCCAGGAATGTCTACAGGTTCTGGAACAACCTTATTACCATTGACAATTACATTCCATAGTGCATGGTCTGTAATGGCAATGTACTGCCTCATCTTCATACACCATAGATCGTATTCACCCTTCTTGATGACAGGAATCCTCATAGAGGTAATGGAAGGTGGTGGAACAGAATCAGTCGACATCTTTAGGTTCTATTGTAGGTTTTAGGGTTTCTTCTTAGTCAGAGTTTCCACACAAGCTCTGATACCACTTGTTGGATCGATGTACTCTAACCAAACTAACTTAAATAGCTTGTTAAGGTTTAATAACCTCAGATAAATCCTAAGTTATTAACAAAGAAACACTTAGGAAACTCTATTAAGTATGCGGAATTTACTTAACAAAGCTAAGAAGAATAACTTTAACTTATAACGATTTTATTAATAACTCTAACTCTGCTTATTATACAGATCTTTAACAACTCTAATAATATCGAACTTCTCTCTAAAACTCTAATAAAATCACGTACATCTTATGCCAATCTAGGGGTCCTTTTATAGGTTCAAGGATACCCTAGTCGGTTTACAATTTGTATCCTTGTACGTCAAGTAATCTAATATAGAATATTCTAGAATTACAAGACTTTCTATAAACGAATAAAATAGTTCTTTGTTCTTGCAGTACTTTGACTTCGTATGCAGTACTTTGACTTTATCATTAAGCAGTACTTTGACTCTTTGACTTTTTCAGTACTTTATAGTTTACAGTACTTTATCTTTCTGTAATACTCTGTCAATCTTCAGTACGTTCATATCCCAACATAAATGGTTGATCAGGGAAATGCTCAGACTGGGGTTAATGGTCTTCGATGCTACAACTGCAACGAGAAGGGTCATCTAGCTAATGCTTGCCCAAAGCCGAGAACAAGAGGTAGCACTTATCACAAGGAGGCTTTACTCTTGGCTCTCAAGGATGAAGCTGGTGGAACACTTACCAACAAGGAACAGAGCTTCATGGGTAATGAAGATTCTGATGATGACATGGAGGACTTGCAAGCTAATGCAACTGTTATGTTAATGGCAAACATGCAAGAGCTCCACATGATTGACACAGGCCCAGTGTATGACACTGATGGCTTGTCTCAGGTACCGGATCCTAACATACTTATACATGATCTGATATCTCTGCCTGCTTCTGCATCCGACGAGGCACAGAGTATTCAACATGAGCCTTCTACATCTCATTACGACGATAATCAAATGGATCCCCTAGTTACATTTGACGATCAAGATGACCTTATGGTTAATATTGATACTCAAGTTGACTCCGTGCTTATATTTGAGGATCTAAGTAATGAATATGTGGAGCCTCAAGTTAAACAAAATGCACTTTTGCCTAATCCAGATCCAGAGCTCATGACCGTATTTCAGACCACCCAAGCTCACTTAGAGAAGTGCAATGAGATTAATAAGAATCTTAATGCTAAAATTGCACTGTTAACTAAGGATAATGAATGCTATAAGATACAACTCAACAATTTTGAAATAAAAGAGAAACGTGAATACAGTTTTGAAGTCGCTTTTGCAAAATCATACAAAAATGAAAAATCTTTGAAATACAGATACGTGATCTAGTTGAATCCAAGAATGTATTGTTTTCTCAAATAGAACAACAAAAATTTGATCATACACAACAAGTTAACACTCTAACTTCGGAAACTCAAAAAGCCAAGTCTGAATTGTTGACGTGTCAAAAACAGTTTTCTGAATACAAAAAACATTCGAGGAGACAAATAGATCAGTATCTTGATGAAATTGTCGATTTACAAAACAAAATCAAAGAGTTTCGAAATGTTGTTATAAACATGGTGAGTCAATCACGACAATTCAAAAGTTTTATTTTAAGCCAAATCCAGATGGATATGGACCAATTCTTGTTGATTACAAACCAAGTTTTTCACATAGAGCATTCAAACCAAATCCTCAAGTGTACAGTGCAGAACATAGAATTTATGATTCTATTATGAGTGTTGTTGAATATAATCGTGACGAGGAATCAGATGCTGATGCTGAGAGTCGACTAAAAAGGGAAAATGTTGAAAATAACAAACCATTCGATTACTCAAAAATCATACCTTTTGTTAAACAACAGGATAATACTAACACACCTTGGGTTATCACACCAATTCCCGAGTCCTCTTCTGACGTTGGTCCCCGAAACAATGTTGCACAAATTAATGGTCCTTTAACTTCCTTTAGTGAAGTAAAATCATTACCCAAACGATGTCAAGTTCTTAAATATTTTGATACATTCATGTCTGACATTAAACTTTTGGAACATGAAATTTAAGTTAATTCTGAAATAAAAGCTGAACATTTTCAATCACCACATGTGCGAAATCAAAGAGATATTATCCAGAAAAGGATTTTAACCCATGTCCGAAATTTAAAAATGTGTGCAATATATTGGGAACAGGATTTTCAGAAGGAGATTGGACTTATGAAAACTGTTTTCTAGAAAACAGAAACATCGATTTCCAATACTAAATGGAAAAAGAACATATTACGAAATCATGTTGATCGACTCTTGGAATATGTTATATGTTCTGATACCATAAATGTTGTGTTACTACATACTGTTGCATATGCATTTGATTATATTGCTGTTGATTCTGTTGATAATGTTGAGAATGCCGATAATGTGCCTCAAATCGAGTCTTTGAAAGTTGAAAATGAGCGTCTGTTAAATGAGCTTTCGAATGCAAAACGTCGTCTTCAATGGTGTCAAAAAGATTGTCAAAGTCGAGAACTTGCTTTTCAAAACAAAATCAACCAGTTGCGTACCACACCTTTTGAACCAAAAATTGAACAACTGATGATGAAAACGTGTCTTTAAAATGTCAAATTTCAAAATATGAACAAGAAATTACCAAATTTAAAACTGAATATGGTGTCATATTTGATTTTCTCAAAAAGACTCGTGCTAAAGCATCACAAGAACTTGATAATAATCTTGCATACACTAAAGAGGTCTTAAACGTTAGTGGAAACATTCGATCTGAAAATCAAGATTTGTTGCACACTATAGTTGAGTTGAAAGAGTTGAGTTGAAAGAAAAGTTAGGGAAATATGAACAAGATAAGTCTAGTAATACAAATGTCCTTGCACCCGGAATGTTTAAAATTGATACTAGAATGCCTAATGACAAACCACAAGATAATAATGTGCTTCCTTCCACTTCTACAGGAGTAGTTGCCTCTAATCCTAACGTTAGGACTTCACAGCTTAAGAGCAAAAACAGGAAGAATAGGAAGTTGCAACGTAAGAGAAGAACAGTAAAGACCTCTGAAGTAGAAGAACACCTTAGGACTTTGAATAAAACTCATATTGCACCTACTTTAGACATTGCGTTAGACAAATGTAATAGAAAAAGTGATGTAACGAATGCTGAATCTTTAAGTACTTTGAATGTTTTGTTTGAAGCATCTTTTATTGGTTGTCGTAAAAGCATGTTTTCTAGTCGTCATGATAAATGTGTTGCTAAATCTATCTTATCTCGTAAGCGGAACAATAGAAATCGGAATACCGCTAGGCCCACTAATGCTTCTAAGTCTGTGCTAGGTAAACCGCCCTCTAGCGTTTCTGCAACTATCATTGATGTACCCATAGAACCCACTTCACCTCCTAGGAAGAGAATATCACCTAGTGCATTCACTAAGACCAAAGAAAAAACTAGTTGGACTTGGCAGAGATGGTTACAAAATACACCCGGATTTAAATGGATTCCTAAAATCATTAACATGTGTGTTTCAACTGTAACTGTAACGGAACCCTCTAACTCTTCAGGTTCCACCTCTACTTCTATTCCACTTGTGTCGTCTGTGTGTAATGCAGGTGATACAGATCATCCTTTGGATTGTTGATAGCGGATGTTCCCGACACATGACAGGCAATCTCAAACTGTTATCAAACTTTGTCTCTAAGTTCATCGGCACTGTCAGGTTCGGGAATGATCACTTCGCAGCTATCATGGGCTACCGAGACTACATCAATATGAACATCGAAATTAGCAGAGTTTATTATGTGGAAGGTCTCGGCCACAATCTCTTTTCAGTCGGTCAATTTTGTGATGGTGATTTAGAAGTTGCTTTTAGGGAGAAAACTTGCTTCATTCGTGATCTACAAGGAAACGATCTTATGTCTGGAAACCATACATCAAGCCTTTACACAATCTCAATGCAAGATATGATTGCTTCATCTCCCATCTGTCTACTTTCTAAGGCATCATCTACAAAATCTTGGCTATGGCATCGACGTCTTTCACACTTGAACTTTCAAACCATAACCAATCTTGCACGACAAAAACTAGTTGAAGGTCTTCCAAGGTTTCGGTATTCAAAAGATCACTTATGCTCAGCCTGTGAACAAGGGAAAAGCACTCGTGCTCACTTTCAGTCAAAGAAGGACCACAACTCTCAGCATGTCCTTCATCTTCTTCACATGGATTTGTGTGGCCCGATGCGCGTGCAAACGATTAATGGCAAATGCTACATTCTAGTAATTTTTGATGACTACTCAAGATAGACTTGGGTTTATTTTCTTCGAAGTAAAGATCAAGCTTCACAAATGATCATCATCTTTCTCACGAAAATTCAAGTTCAGCTCTGGAATACAGTAAGACAAGTAAGAACAGACAGAGGAACTGAATTTGTGAATCAAACTCTTCGAGAATACTATGAGAAAGTGGGAATTGAGCATCAAACATCAATTGCACGAACACCAGAACAAAATGGAGTTGTCGAAAGACGAAACCGTATGTTAGTGGAAGCTGCAAGAACGATGTTAATCAATGGAAAACTTCCAGATTACTTATGGCCAGAAGCCGTGTCAATTGCATGCTACACTCAAAACCGTTCAATGATAACTAAACGCCACAACAAAACACCTTATGAGCTTATCCATAACCGAAAACCGAATCTCAAACACTTTCATGTATTTGGTGCTCTCTGTTACCCAAATAATGATCGTGATGACTTTGGAAAGCTCAAGGCCAAAGCTGACATTGGAGTCTTCGTTGGATACTGTGAAAACTCAAAGGGATACCGGATTTGGAATCGTCGTGCAAGGGAGATTATGGAAATGATTCATGCTAATTTTGATGAGCTTACAGAAATGGCTTCTGAGCAAAACAGCTTGGAACCCAGACATAACCATCTCAACTTCCCCCAAACCCCATCATCAGCTAAACCAAGCTTACAGCTTACTCGTCGTCAAATGGAAACACTGTTTGCTCTTCTGTTTAGTGATGATATTGATCAACGTGCTCTAGATGTATCAAATGTTTCCGCTGATCAACCTGATAATATTCCAATTCCTGATACACCTGACACAACAACAACTGTTGCTGACGCACCTCCAATTGATTCTACAACAACAGCCGAACAAACTTCTTCTAATGACGTTGATCCAGCTGATGATCTTCTTAATCAAGATGTACTTGCTCCAGCGGATTATGATGGAAACGCATTCTTTAACACTTTTGCTACTGAAAATGCAAACTCAGATGTTGCTGAATCATCAACCAGCCATCTGAATCCACCAAGTCTGCACAATGTATATCAACATCAACCCTCCACACATCGTTGGACTAAAGACCATCCTCTTGTTAATAATATTGGCAACTTGAATCAACCAGTCGTAACTAGACAACGCCTTCAGACTGACGGTGAACACTGCATTTATGCCCTCACCATTTGTCAAACTAAACCCAAAAACATCAAAGATGCAATGACCAAAGACAACTGGATTAAATCCATGCAAGAAGAGTGATTGGTGCAAAACCGTCAAGTTTTCTCACGCGAGCTAGCCACTTGTGAATGACCAGCCGTAAGGAACTTAAAACAGCTCAAACACCAATTGCAATTTAGATCAGGAGAATACAGTGGATTCCCGGGTCGTTAAGTCTCACGGAGGATGACTGGTGTTTAACACAATCAGATGTCGAATAACCACTAAGGATAGTGGTCAGTAAGGATTTTTGATGGATAATTACCTAAAGAAAAGATTAACAAATTACAGCGACTTAAATGCAAATTAAAGGAAATAAAAGATAAAATATATTAAATAAACGCTATCACTATTTTTACAATGATGTTTTTATGATTTTATAAAACAAAATATCTTAAATAAACTATTTTAACTAAAACGTGTACTAAAATTACCTAAAAACGTGAGTTAAAACAAAACCGAGCGTTATATCTAAAAATTACGCGAGAGCGCAAGCAAAAACGTAAAATTTGTGAAATAAAAGGGCTACGAGTGTAAAATCAATTTTCTTACGTACTAAATGACAAAAGAAATTTTTTGAAAAAAGAATTATATTTTTTTGACTTTTATATTTTTTATTATGAATTAATTACTAAAAAACACTAATTAAATGTTTAAAAATACTAAAACAAATGAGAAAAATCTGAAACTTTTTGTAAAAATACTTTATAACAATACCAATTTATGAAAATTAGAAAAATGGAAAAAGCTAAACTGAATAAGCTCGAAATAAGCTAAACTAAACGTATAAGCTTAAATGACAAAACGTATATAAGAGATTAGTTGTGTAAAGAAATAACAGAAAAAGTCCCAAGGGCAACTGGTTTACAGGTACTCTTCTATCACTCTCCTAAGGCTGGAGGTCTCAGGTTCGAGCCTGCCTCCACCCTTTTTGCAATTTATTTTATTTTTGGAATTTTACTTTACAAACTAATCAAACACACTGAGATAAGCATTTTTTACAACTATGACTTTTTACAAAAACCACTGATAAGCACTTAATAAGCCAAAGATTTATCACAGTTTACTTTTGAAAATGGAAATAAGCACAAGTTGAGTTAAAATGACTAATAAGCTATGAAATAAGCTGAAACTAAACTGAAATAAAGCTAAGTCACTTTAAATAAGCTAATTTAACAACTAAATAAGCAGAATGACTTAAATAAACACTAAATAAGCACTAAATAAGCACAAGCATGACTGGTTACACAGTGATCTGCTTGGTTTCTAGACAACTTTAAACTAAATTTTAAGCACTTTAATAGGCTACAAAATGGAAAAGAACAATGGAACTAACAAGTAGACCAGATAAGCTATCCAAAAAGCTAGATTACAAAGATTGGTGTGCTATATTGAGCTTGTGAGAAGCTTTTGAAAAATTGATGAACACTGACTTATTAATGGACTTAAGTGAAATGGACAAATTTAAAAATCACTAGCAGGCTAGCTAAATAAGCTAATTATGGAAAATAAGCACTTGGTACCTTGAGTTAGCTAGGTGAGCTTCTCAAAAAGCCAAAATACACAATTTGAAGCTAACTAATAAGCTCTTTGAGAGCTTGTGAAATAAGCTACCAAACCTGTGCACAGGGCACTTTTCAGAAAGGGTATCTACAATAAGCTAACAAATAAGCACTGTATAAGCTGATTAAAACTAAACTAGTATTTTTATAATTTTCTTAAGCAACTGAAGTTTACTATCCTAGGAGCTTATGAGCTGAAACTTAGTATTAAACACACAGTAAAAATCTAAGTTTTATTCAAAAACGACCAAGTGAAATTTTGACTTTTTATGTAAACTAATAAATTGACTTTTATGAACTTTAGATTGATTCTAGTGAATGAAAATGTTATAATAAGTTATACTAAGGTTGATTTTAAGCTATTTTAACAACTTTTAAAGCTATAATAATGAGTATGTAATCAAAACTTTCAACAGTTAATAGCCAATATGGGATTAAACTCAATTTTGACTTTTAACTGAACAAGGACTGATTTTTCTTCTTTCACTGAGCTATTAAGAGCTAAAGAAACATGTATCAAACAAGAACAATGCTTAAAATTACCTCTAACACAGTTTTTGCAACTAAACCAAACACTTTTTTAGAAACTGATTTGAACTATGACCAAGCAAATTATTGAGTTATCTTATTTTACCACTTAACCTAAATCTAGTGACCCTAATTACTACTAAATAAACATGTTTAACAGGTTTAATGATCACAGGTTTAAGTACAAATGCAAACTGCAAACTGAACTCAAAATGAAAATGATGTAAACAGAACTTACAAGTGTCCGGCTATGATTGCAACTTAAACAAGACCATACACAACCATTCTAATCCATTTCCAACCCAAATCAACCTCTGCATCAACCTGTCACCATTTCCATGCTTATTTGAACCAGAATTCCTTCACAGTTGACTTTTGTTGACTTTTGTCCAATTTTGATTGAAACTGAATAACAAGCTTACAAAAAGCTATCTTAAGCTTAAATAAGTTTGTTTGAGCTTAAATAAAGCTTATCGAAGCTTTGAACACAAGAGTTTGACTTTGAATTTTTGCAACAGTAAGCACAAAACATGAAATGTGAATGAAACTTGAATTAACACTTGAAGGCTTAGTACAATGATTTGTTAACTTAAGATTGATGTATTTAAACTGGAGATTACAAATTTGAAGCTAAGTTAAAACATTGATATTAAAAACGAAATACATGAAAATTAAAAATTAACTACTTGCTTCATCTCTTTCCTTTCTTCCTCTTTTATGCTTGAGAAATCCTCCACGTGGCCTTCTGAGAGAATCCCACCACTTTGTTTGGCCAATGGGAGAGTTTTGAGTGTTAGCCCATTTTGGCGGGAAAGTCAGTTTGACTTGTAGCTCTGCATTTCATCAACTAGGGGGGGGGTGGCATTTAATGTGGTGGTAAAAGTAGGTAGTGGTGATGATGAGGGGTGGAGGAAAGGTGAGGTGATGGGAGGAGGGAGCATGCAAGTGGGTTGCAGAGGAGAGGTGGAAGAAACACAGTGGTGGGCGCGTATTTTTTGCTTTTGACTTTCTTTGACCAAAGGTCCAAAATAGGGAGGTCAAGGGGTTTTGACAGGGGGTTCAAAAGGGTGTAAAGGCAGGGGGCTCAAAAGGGGTTTTGACAAGGCTTGGTTTTAGCTTAAATGACAAGGACTAGATTTGTAAATCTGATTTTTTGAAGGACCAATCCTGCTAATTTCCCAAAGTTGTCACAAGGACTAAAACTGACAACCTTCAATAGTACAAGGACTAGATTTGACAATTTCTATTTTCTAGGGACCAAACTTGACATTTTTGAAAGTTGAGGGACCTTTTCTGCCATTTAACAAAAAATTTATTCAAAGACCATTTTTGACAATTTAGAATAATTCAGGGACCTTGAATAACATTTTTCTTTATTTTGTTTTACCAGGGACTGTTTTTGACAACTTTTGAAACTTGGGGGACTAAAACTGCCAATTATGCAAACTTTATACGTTTTTCACCAGATTTTGATATTTTTGCATTTAAAACACATAAAACACTTATTTGTGATATTTTTATCATTTTGATGCATTTCTGAGTGTTTTCAGATGTTTTTGCAGTTTAAATGGTACAAAAATGATGAGTATTTAGACACTCATCAATCCCCCGCACTAAGATATTGCTAGTCCCTAGCAATGTTTTGAGAAAAATTAATGGATTTCATCTCTTTACCAAAAGCCATTACTTCTGGAGTAGCCAAATGTTTCAGTTCAAGTAAGAACCATGGTACACCGATAACCATGTGATTTTGAGCAAACCACCAGCTTCCAACGGATTTGATTTGTCTTTACCAGAAGCCGTTTGCTTCTGGACTAGCCAACTCTTAGATAAAATATCTTTGGTGAGCTGATTACCAATTATGGTTTTCCAACTGCCTTTACCACAAGCCATAAACTTGCGGGCTAGCCAGCTCTTCACTTTTAAGGATATGGTGAGCTGAATACCATACAATTTTGGGCAAATTGCAAGCCGTCAACGGATTTGAGATATCTTTACCAAGAGCCGTTTGCTCCTGGATTAGCCAATCCTTCTGTTTATTAGACATGGCGGACTGATAACCAAATGAGTAAGTGTAAAACACTTACTCAAAAAAAAAAAAATTGGCCAAAAATGGGGGAATTAGGCGGTATAATTACATGATAAAATTCGTGAGAATTCCCCCCCACACTTAGAAATGAATATTGCCCTCAATATTCAAAGTACCGGCGGTTATGCCGAAACATAGAACGTAAAAGGGAAATACTACGGCCATTATTTAGCAAGGATTTTTTTTTTTTTTTTTTTTTTTTTTTTTTTTTTTTTTTTTTTATGAAACTCTTATATACAACAGCGGGGGGCAACTCCCCCACACTAGGGTGGAACACACGGGTGAAAACCCATGTTTAGCTACTGTTTTTGATTACCGAGTCGCTAGCTTGACTCGACCCCGAATTCATTTGTCCATGGGGAAAGTAACGTGGAAAACCAATCTCAATCGGACTTTTGTTCACAATGTTAATAAACATATGAACATCAGAAAGTTCCACACCGACGAGATACAACCGCGGTATTGTTAATAGTAGAAACTATAAGGGATGATACCGGGGTCAAAGATGGTGTCCTCATTCCCGAAAGAGAAAAGGGAAAGAGCAACCACACCATCTGTGAAGAATGGAATAAAGACGTACATGAGAATGCAAGTCCATTCCTCATCAGAGAGAAGCAAATCACCAGTTTTGACATTTTTAAGCTTAAACTTGAAGCTTAGATGGTGATTGTCAATAAGATGTCCGGAAGGGAGGGTGGGAAACGGTTCTTCAATCAACAGATTTTCCAGAAAAAGGATGTCTCCCTCCGGATCAAAGTAAGTATTATCAATTCCCGTTGGAATTAACTCGTCACTAAGAAAGGCATCGACTTCATTCCAAAAATTGTCATCTTCCTCATCAGGAGTGAGAGAAGGGATGGAAGAGTCGGGAATAAGACTAGAAGATGATGGATCATTTTTGAGCAATTCATCAATGGAAAGGATGTCTCCCATTGGATCACAAACATCATCATCCAATTCAGATGAAACTGAAGAGAGTTTGGTTTCATCCACAGAGTTAACAAACTCGATGCGACAAACTGATTCCGGAGGTGGGACAAGTGGTGTGCTCTGAGAGCTAGCAGTTTCCACCATTTCCGATGAAGTCTCCGATTCAAGATCATCATCATCAAGAATACTCTTGACTTCCCTGGTACAACTTTCAAACCATTTGTTTGAACCAGGGTTGATTTTCAAGGCTTTTAACTCAGCACGTTTTTGAAAACTCCTCTTAACCGTGAAATTTGAGAGTGTTGCATTGAACCTTTCAGATTTTTGATCAATTGTGGCAACACTCTGTTTGGACAGAGGTTTGGAGTTTTGGTTGATATTTAACGTGAGCTCTTCGTTGTCAACCCGTATGGTCAACTCTTCAGCAAACACATCAATCAGAGCACGACTCGTTCTCAAGAAAGCTCTCCCTAAGATGAGGGGAACTCTAGGATCTGCATCGAAGTCTACTACAACAAAGTCAGTAGGAAAGTGAAACTTTCCTACTTTTACCACGACATCCTCGGCTATTCCAAGTGGACGAGTTATGGTACAGTCCGCTAGCTCGAGAGTCATACAAGTAGGAGTAAGTTCAGGAAGAGACAGTTTCTTCCATACTGAGAGTGGCATAAGGTTAATGCTAGCGCCAAGATCGGCCAAGGCGGAGCATTGAACCATCCCCAAGAAATCACACGGGATTAAAAACTTGCCAGGGTCTTCAAGCTTTTTAGGAAGCTTCTTGAGAAGGACCGCTGAGCATTGCTCATTGAGAGGGGTTTTAGCCATTTCAGATAACTTATCTTTGTTACTCAGTAGGCCTTTAAGTGTAGATGCAAATTTGGGCATTAGAACGAGAGCATCAACGAAGCTTATATCAAAGTGCAATTCATTGAAAATTTGGAAAATTTTTTCCATTTGCTCTTTGTTTTTGTCTTTGAGCTTCTCATCATTCATTCTTGATGGGTAAGGAAGCTGACTAGACTTTTGAGCCGGGATGGAAGTGTTTTCTGGCTCAGAATTTGTCTTCGGAACTTCGGGTTCCGGACTTAAAGCTTGGACTACCGAAGGTGGGACGTGTGCGGCACTTCGTGGGCTTGAAAAATGCACCTTGTCCGTTGTATCCTTGGTAACTTGACTCATTGCTCCTAGTGGAGGAGGCATTGGAGTCGAAGGTCCATTGTGCGTCTTAGATTCACTTTCTACTACCTTTGGGAGAGAAGAAGAAGAGGTAGTAGGAATAGCGGGTCCATCATATGAAGTACCACTTCTGGTTGTGATCGCCTTTGCATCGCCCCTCGGGTTAGCGATCGTGTTGCTCGGAAGTTTTCCTGAGCCCGAGGGTTGATCATTTAAAGACTTCTTGAGATCAGCGATCTGACTGACAAACAACCTGTTCATTTCATCTTGGGATTTCATGAATTGCTTCAATAACTCATCAAATGATGGTACTGGAGGCTGTGGAGGGAAATTTTGAGGTCGTATGTTTTGATTATGACCTTGTTGTTGAAAATTCCCTTGATTAGGATTCACATTTCCCTGAATTTGATTCCCTCGATTGAAATTGTTTTGATTAAGGTTTCCTTGATGTTGGAAACCTTGATTGGGTCCGGAATAGAAATTACCTTGGTTTTGATAACCTTGGTTCATTCTAGGTTGGTTCTGATTCCGGTTAGGATTCTGGTTAAAACCGGGTGGTGCCTGATAAGTGTTAGCACGGTAGTTTGGTTCATTTTGAGGACGGTATTGATTACCTCCTTGATTTGAAGTACCGGCTATAGCATTAGCTTCAAACGGACTACCATCGGTGGCAGTACAGTTGTAGTATGCATGAGGACCACCACAAGTAACACAAACTTCAACTTTCTTCACTTCACCATGTGATGGTGTCTGAGTGAAAGTGACTTTCTTTTGGTTAGCAAGAACCAAAGCCTGAACAATATCCGTGAGCTTGTCAATCTTAGCATCGGTGCTAGATGTACTCACGGGAGATGAAGTAGAAGGTCCAGCATTAGACTGAATCTGATATGTCTTTGTGCGGAAAGGACGGACCTGGGACTTATTTTCAATGATTTGCAAGGCTTCTTTTGTGGTCTTGCTCAAGAAATTACCTCCCGCGGAGGCATTTAGAGAGTCTTGATTAGTCTGGTTCAGACCATTGTAGAAAGTATCCATTTGCATTAACTCGGTAAAACCATGATGCGGACACTTGCGGAGCAAGTCTTTGTAACGATCCCATGCCTCCCCGAATGATTCATCAAATCTCTGAGAGAATTTCATTATCTCATTCTTAAGACTTGTAGTTCGGGATGGAGGATAGAACTCGTTAACGAACTTGGTGACTAGATCTTCCCATGTCTTAGTAGAACGAGGGGGTTGTTTCTCAAGCCAATTCCGGGCTTGTCCCTCTAGAGAAAATGGGAACAGAAGAAGCTTGATAGCTTCATGTGGGACATTCTTGTACTTTATGGTAGATGCAATCTTGTTAAACCATCGAATGTGTGCATGAGGATCATTGATCCGTGCTAAACAGTCAACTCAAACAGACTTAAAACAGCTCAGACACAGATACAATGAAGATCAGAGAATACAGGGGATTCCCGGGTCGTTATGTCCCACGGAGACTCAATGGTGTGTACAACACTTGATCAGACGATAGATTGATCACTAATGATAGTGATCAGAAAGGATTTGAAAAGGATAATTACACTACTGAAAAAGTTTATAAATAAAAGCGACTTAAATGCAAATTAAGAAGATTAAAAAGATAAAAGATATTAAATAAACGCTATCACTATATTTAAAGTGATGAACGTTTAAAACTTAAAACGTAAAACTTACGTTTAAATAAAAATAACGTAAACGTATAAATAAAAACGTGAAACTTATACAATATAAATCCTAAAAATATGAAAAATACATTTTTACAAACCTAATGATATAAGAAAATTATTAGAAAAGGAAAATTATTTTTACAACTATTATTCTAATTATTATTAATTAAAAACTATTTTAAACTATTTAATAATACTCTAAAATAAAAGAAAATATGAAATAAGACTAGAAAAATAAATTTAAGACTTAGAAAAATCTAAAATATTATAAAACTGATTTTAAAACAGAAAATATATTTTTCACACTTTATATGTATTTATTATTAATTTAAAACTATTTAAAACTAATTAAATTATTTAAAAATACAAATTTAACTAAGAAAAATATGGAAAAATACTTTTTATGCTTTTTACATTTATCTAAACTTAAGAAAAATGAAAAATTATTTTTTTTGAACCTTTTTCTAATTTTTTGTATTAAACCCTAATTAAAAGTGCTTAAAAACTAAATTAAATTAAGAAAAATAGCAAATGAACTTGGAAAAATCTGAAAATTGCAGGAAAAGTCTAAAATGATATAAGGAATAAAGGAAAAATATAAAAACAAGGTGCTATGTGGAGGAATAAGCAACTGAAGTGCAAAGTGCTTATGGAATAAGCACTTGGATAAGCTAAAGGACACCAAAAGCTACCCAACTGATATGGAAGCTATAATAAGCTAAAAATGACCAGAAGCAACAATAATCAACAAGCTATAACCTCTAATTGCAAGCTAAGACAGATTTGATGATTTGAATGTTTTGCTTAAAAACAGATTTTGGGTGCCAGGTTTAAGCAGGCAAATAAGCACTTGAATAAGCTGGAAACCTGAAACCAAAACTTGTATCCTACAATAGACCTAGGTGAGACCAAGTGTACCAAATTTCAGGCCATGGAAAGCTCTCTTGAGCCCTGTGCACAAGCTGCATTTTCTGAGAAAACTCTCAGTGTAACTGAGACAGTGAGCAGGGGATTATACACCCAAAAGATGAGCTTGTTTGAAGCTTAAAGAAAAATGACAAAAATCCACAAAAATGCAGATAAGTAAGGGCACCAGTTGAAATTTTTGAAATGCCAAGATTCACTTGATAAGACCCAAATATGAATCCTAGAAAAATCCTTGTAATTGGGCTCAAAACAGATTTTCTGTTTTTGACTTTTTAAAACAAATGTGCAAGTTTGACTTTCATGAAGTTTGATCTAGATTTGTGGACTGGAAATGATATATTAAAGTGAAATGAGACTACTACAAGATGTATTTATGCAATTTGAACACAAATTAAGCTTTTGACTTGTTAAAACTTCAACAGCTAGCTGCTAAGACAGGTACAAAGAAATTTTGACTTTCCAAGCAATAAGATGCAAAGCTGTGACCAAATGTGACTCAATTAGACCAAAGAAGACCAATGCAACTGATATATTCTACAAAACAAGTCTCTAACTCAACTTAACCATATGATCCAAACACACCTATTCCTACTGATATGCAATAAAAATTAAGCTAACAACTGATTCAGCTATTGCAGGCACAAAAACTAACTTAAGCTAACTTAATAGACACTAATTAAACAGGATGAAACTAATTTAAACCACAGACACAATTTCAAGTACAATGTGCAAAATGGAATGAAAATGAAAACTGAACTACAAACTCACAGATGTCCAACTGCTTTGTAGGCTAAACCAGAACCCAAGACTACACTATATTAAGCTATTCCAACCCACATCCAACTCTGCATCACCCAAATTCCATTTCTGACCCAAGAATCATCACCAGTTGACTTTTGTTGACTTTTTCACAAACTTGCTTGAAAATGATTCCAAAGCTCATCAAAAGCTATATAAATCTTAAGTACACTTGTTTGAGCTTACAAAGAAGCTAATTAGAAGCTTAAACATAAAAAGTTGAGACTTAAATATGCAACAGTAACATGAAACATGTATTTTATCTAAAAACTTTGATTAAGAACTCAAAAGCATATTACAAAGGTTTATTAACTTAATGTTGATACATAAAAACTGAAATTACAATATTCTAACTAAAACTAAAAACATTTAATTAAAAACGACATTAAAGTAAAAATAAAAACTAGCTACTCCTTTATTCTTCTCTCTATCTCCTCTTTTATAGCTCCAAACTTCTCTCCCACTTGCTCTGAGATAATCCCACCAAAATCTAGCCATTGGATTGGTCAAAAGTGCCATATGTCGTTTTTGGCGCCAAAAGGTCTTTGGGTAGATTTGAGCAGGTTTTTTGTTATTAATGGGTTTTGGGTGTTAGTGTAAGTGGAGGGGACAAGGGAGATGGATAGGTGAGGAGGGGGGTTGAAAAGGTTGGCAAAACCATATCTGGTTTTGGTGTTACAGCTGTGGAGAGGGAAGGCAACAGTGCATCTGGTTTTGGGCGCCAAGTGGGTTGTTTGACTGGATTGGTTTGACCAGGCAGTAATACAAAGGGGGGGGGGTTCAAAAAGCTTATATGGCAGGGGGTCATAGGTGTGAAAGGGTCCAAATTGGTATTAAAAGGTTTTAATTACTTAGGGACCTTTGTTGTAAATTCTTAATTTCAAGGGACTACTCCTGCCAATTAAGCAAAGATGTTTCAGGGGCTGAATTTAACAAGTTCCAAAAGTGCAAGGACCAAAGCTGTCATTTTGCCATTTTCCAGGGGCCTTTTCTGCCAAATTTGAAACTTGAAGGACTAATTTTGTAATTTTCTCAAAACTTTTTATATTTTTCACCAAAGGACTAAATTTGACAACTTTTGATTTTAAAAGGACCTTTGGTGACTTTTCTTTTGAAATTTTGTGCTCAGGGACTATTTTTGACAATTTTTGAAAGTTGGGGGACTAAAACTGCAATTTTTGCAAATTTGATATGTTTTTCATCTGGTTTTGATATTTTTGCATTTAAAACACATAAAACACTGATTTGTGATATTTTGATCATTTTGATGTGTTTTAGAGTGTTTTCAGATGATTTTGCAGTTTATATTGTACAAAAATGATGAGTATTTAGACACTCATCAATCCCCCACACTGAGATATTGCTAGTCCCTAGCAATGATTTGAGAAAACATAATGGATTTTAATCTCTTTACCAAAAGCCATTACTTCTGGAGTAGCCAAATGTTTTAGTTCAAGTAAGAACCTTGGTACACTGATAACCAAATGATTTTGAGCAAATCATAAGCTGTAAACGGATTTGATTAGTCTTTACCAGAAGCCGTACCCTTCTGGACTAGCCAACTCTTAGATAAATTATCAATATTATCTTTGGTGAGCTGATTACCAATTATGGTTTTTCCACTGCCTTTACCACAAGCCATAATCTTGCGGGCTAGCCAACTCTTCACTTTTAAGGATATGGTGAGCTTAATACCATACAATTTTGGGCAAATTGCAAGCCATATAAACGGATTTGAGAAATCTTTACCAAGAGCTGTTTGCTCCTGGATTAGCCAATCCTTTAGTCTTACAGACATGGCGGACTGATAACCAAACGAGAAAGTGTAAAACACTTACTCAAAAAAAAAATTTTGGCCAAAAACGGGGGAATTGGGTAGATAATATATGAAATTCGTTAGAATTCCCCCCCACACTTAGAAATGAATATTGCCCTCAATATTCAAAGTACCGGCGGTTATGCCGAAACAAAGAACGTAAAAGGGAAATACTACGGCCATTATTTAGAAAGATTTTTTTTTTTTTTTTTTTTTTTTTTTTTTTTTTTTTTTTGAAAACTTATATATATATAACATGTGGGGCAACTCCCCCACACTTACGTGGAACACACGGGTGAAAACCCATGTTAAGCTACTGTTTTTGATTACCGAGTCGCTAGCTTGACTCGACCCCGAATTCATTGGTTCATGGGGAAGCAAGTGGAAGATACAATCTCCATCGGACTTTCATTCAAGATGTTTGGATAAACATTGAAGCATGTGAAAGTTCCACACCGATGAGATATAGAGAAACAGAGACAGACCCGGCTCACAAATGATAAATGAAAATGCCGGGGTCAAAGATAGTGTCCTCACTCCCAAAGGAGTGAAGAAGAGAGGAAGTCACCGAGTAGGTGAAGAAAAGAAGGAAGATCATGATAACAATCATAACTAGATCTTCTTCCTCGGGATTAAATGCAGTTGCACTTATTTGGATTTTCTTGGTAGAGCTCTTTGGTTTGGAAGGCATCTCGGTGGGGAGGGTGGGAAGATTTGTCATAACTATGCAAATTGAGATTCTCTCCTCCCGATCATGATTTTTGCCATCCAAGCAATCATACTCCAGCGGAGATATGATATGAGAAAGTTCACCGGCGAACTCCTCATGAAGAGAATCATTCACATGATGTGAATTTGTGAACTCTTGTTCCATTGTGGGCTCATCACTATCCTCAGTCTGAGTATCAAAGAGTGGATTCTCAGAAATTGAAGTGAATTCAGAGTTGAATTCAAATAGAGGATTAGTGAAAGTAGCTTTGAATGTTTCGGGAACAAAGTAATCAACATTCTCAATTGGACTGTTAGGATAAGAAGTGAGTGAACGATCATTATCAATGAGACTTTCAGTCTCTCCCAGATCGGCTTCGAAATCAAAGAGTGGATTGATGTGAGTGAGTTCACCGGAGAACTCCTCAAGAAGGGGATCAGCATCAGATTGTGGAAGTGATGCCTCAACGTACTCGATGTCTCCATAGGAAGCACAATCGTCGCTAAGATCAGAGAAAGTTTCAAAATGATCTTGAGAACACTCAAGAGGGAAAGGGATATCACACAGATGATCAGAAATTCCCAGTGACTCTCTCGGGATTGGGATAAGGTCCTCAACACTAGACGATTCCATTTCTGGAATAGTGCTAAGAAGCTCATCCCCCATGTTTAGAGAGTGAGTGGGAATATCAGGTGTGATAACAACAGACTGAGGGAGTTTAGAAGGACTAGCATACATATGTTTTATACTTAACATTTGTTCTTCTGCTAGTAATTCCATCATAGTCTTTTCTCCCTGATTCTTCATGGAAGGAGTTTCAACTGATGAACTTGATGAACCGTTATAAAATTGTAGGATATCAAGGATATCTTCCTCATCATCGTCATCAGGAATGAAACGGAATCGAGAGCTAGATTTGGCGGCTTTTTCTTTTGCAATTGATTCCCTAACAGATTGTTCAAAGGCAATTTGGGAATCTATTTTAGCAGCTCGCTCTTCGGCTAACAAAACTTCCATGGATTTTTCATTTGGATTATGGGATGACATAGCCGAATCCTCCTTAAGTTCTTTTAATAACTCCAGAGTCTTCAGTAGAAGATCTGTCGTAGTTTCATGAGGAGTCGCTTGAATCATTTGGTACTGTGGAGGTTGGTTTTGATACGAAGAGTCGTAATTGTTACAAGGAATTGGGTTCCCTGTTTGACAATCCGAGCTAGGGTGAGAACCTCCACAATACTCACAACAGTACAACTGATGTGGCTGTGAGTGGTATGTATTGTAGTCATAATTGTTATCAGGAACCTGCTCATAGACAAGCGTGTTTCCTGATTGACAATCAGAACTGGAATGTGAACCACCACAGTACTCACAACAGTAAAACTGCTGAGTCTCATAGTGTGGTAGCTGATGGAATAAATCAGTCGTGTTATGGTAGGAATAGGGATCTTGGTTATAGACAGACCCGTTTCCTGATTCCACCACGCTACAACTGGGGCAATTGCCACCATTATAAGGACCACCACACCATTGACAATCAAGAGGGTGAGGATAAGACATAGAAAGAATCAAAGGTTATCAGAGGGTAAGAAATGAAGAATCAAAAAGGTAAGAGGGTAAAGAGGAATATTTTTGATATTTTTGAAAAACATGATGATAAAATCAAAGAATGAAAATATTTTTGGATTTTCTGATAACTTTACAAAAAACTTTTTACAAAAGATGGGTTATGCACAAGAATGGATCTGAAAATGGATAAACACACGCTAAAGCCTCCCCGGCAGCGGCGCCAAAATTTTTGATCCGTGCTAAACAGTCAAGTCAAACAGACTTAAAACAGCTCAGACACAGATACAATGAAGATCAGAGAATACAGGGGATTCCCGGGTCGTTATGTCCCACGGAGACTCAATGGTGTGTACAACACTTGATCAGACGATAGATTGATCACTAATGATAGTGATCAGAAAGGATTTGAAAAGGATAATTACACTACTGAAAAAGTTTATAAATAAAAGCGACTTAAATGCAAGTTAAGAAGATTAAAAAGATAAAAGATATTAAATAAACGCTATCACTATATTTAAAGTGATGAACGTTTAAAACTTAAAACGTAAAACTTACGTTTAAATAAAAATAACGTAAACGTATAAATAAAAACGTGAAACTTATACAATATAAATCCTAAAAATATGAAAAATACATTTTTACAAACCTAATGATATAAGAAAATTATTAGAAAAGGAAAATTATTTTTACAACTATTATTCTAATTAATTAAAAACTATTTTAAACTATTTAATAATACTCTAAAATAAAAGAAAATATGAAATAAGACTAGAAAAATAAATTTAAGACTTAGAAAATCTAAAATATGATAAAACTGATTTTAAAACAGAAAATATATTTTTCACACTTTATATGTATTTATTATTAATTTAAAACTATTTAAAACTAATTAAATTATTTAAAAATACAAATTTAACTAAGAAAAATATGGAAAAATACTTTTTATGCTTTTTACATTTATCTAAACTTAAGAAAAATGAAAAATTATTTTTTTTGAACCTTTTTCTAATTTTTTGTATTAAATCCTAATTAAAAGTGCTTAAAAACTAAATTAAATTAAGAAAAATAGCAAATGAACTTGGAAAAATCTAAAAATTGCAGGAAAAGTCTAAAATGATATAAGGAATAAAGGAAAAATATAAAAACAAGGTGCTATGTGGAGGAATAAGCAACTGAAGTGCAAAGTGCTTATGGAATAAGCACTTGGATAAGCTAAAGGACACCAAAAGCTAC
This sequence comes from Chrysanthemum seticuspe, assembly GCA_019973895.1. Lineage (NCBI taxonomy): Eukaryota > Viridiplantae > Streptophyta > Magnoliopsida > Asterales > Asteraceae > Chrysanthemum > Chrysanthemum seticuspe. Next base: position 235,835,214 of record BPTQ01000008.1, on the reverse strand, counting down.
CCAACTGATATGGAAGCTATAATAAGCTAAAAATGACCAGAAGCAACAATAATCAACAAGCTATAACCTCTAATTGCAAGCTAAGACAGATTTGATGATTTGAATGTTTTGCTTAAAAACAGATTTTGGGTGCCAGGTTTAAGCAGGCAAATAAGCACTTGAATAAGCTGGAAACCTGAAACCAAAACTTGTATCCTACAATAGACCTAGGTGAGACCAAGTGTACCAAATTTCAGGCCATGGAAAGCTCTCTTGAGCCCAGTGCACAAGCTGCATTTTCTGAGAAAACTCTCAGTGTAACTGAGACAATGAGCAGGGGATTATACACCCAAAAGATGAGCTTGTTTGAAGCTTAAAGAAAAATGACAAAAATCCACAAAAATGCAGATAAGTAAGGGCACCAGTTGAAATTTTTGAAATGCCAAGATTCACTTGATAAGACCCAAATATGAATCCTAGAAAAATCCTTGTAATTGGGCTCAAAACAGATTTTCTGTTTTTGACTTTTTAAAACAAATGTGCAAGTTTGACTTTCATGAAGTTTGATCTAGATTTGTGGACTGGAAATGATATATTAAAGTGAAATGAGACTACTACAAGATGTATTTATGCAATTTGAACACAAATTAAGCTTTTGACTTGTTAAAACTTCAACAGCTAGCTGCTAAGACAGGTACAAAGAAATTTTGACTTTCCAAGCAATAAGATGCAAAGCTGTGACCAAATGTGACTCAATTAGACCAAAGAAGACCAATGCAACTGATATATTCTACAAAACAAGTCTCTAACTCAACTTAACCATATGATCCAAACACACCTATTCCTACTGATATGCAATAAAAATTAAGCTAACAACTGATTCAGCTATTGCAGGCACAAAAACTAACTTAAGCTAACTTAATAGACACTAATTAAACAGGATGAAACTAATTTAAACCACAGACACAATTTCAAGTACAATGTGCAAAATGGAATGAAAATGAAAACTGAACTACAAACTCACAGATGTCCAACTGCTTTGTAGGCTAAACCAGAACCCAAGACTACACTATATTAAGCTATTCCAACCCACATCCAACTCTGCATCACCCAAATTCCATTTCTGACCCAAGAATCATCACCAGTTGACTTTTGTTGACTTTTTCACAAACTTGCTTGAAAATGATTCCAAAGCTCATCAAAAGCTATATAAATCTTAAGTACACTTGTTTGAGCTTACAAAGAAGCTAATTAGAAGCTTAAACATAAAAAGTTGAGACTTAAATATGCAACAGTAACATGAAACATGTATTTTATCTAAAAACTTTGATTAAGAACTCAAAAGCATATTACAAAGGTTTATTAACTTAATGTTGATACATAAAAACTGAAATTACAATATTCTAACTAAAACTAAAAACATTTAATTAAAAACGACATTAAAGTAAAAATAAAAACTAGCTACTCCTTTATTCTTCTCTCTATCTCCTCTTTTATAGCTCCAAACTTCTCTCCCACTTGCTCTGAGATAATCCCACCAAAATCTAGCCATTGGATTGGTCAAAAGTGCCATATGTCGTTTTTGGCGCCAAAAGGTCTTTGGGTAGATTTGAGCAGGTTTTTTGTTATTAATGGGTTTTGGGTGTTATTGTAAGTGGAGGGGACAAGGGAGATGGATAGGTGAGGAGGGGGGTTGAAAAGGTTGGCAAAACCATATCTGGTTTTGGTGTTACAGCTGTGGAGAGGGAAGGCAACAGTGCATCTGGTTTTGGGCGCCAAGTGGGTTGTTTGACTGGATTGGTTTGACCAGGCAGTAATACAAAGGGGGGGTTCAAAAAGCTTATATGGCAGGGGGTCATAGGTGTGAAAGGGTCCAAATTGGTATTAAAAGGTTTTAATTACTTAGGGACCTTTGTTGTAAATTCTTAATTTCAAGGGACTACTCCTGCCAATTAAGCAAAGATGTTTCAGGGGCTGAATTTAACAAGTTCCAAAAGTGCAAGGACCAAAGCTGTCATTTTGCCATTTTCCAGGGGCCTTTTCTGCCAAATTTGAAACTTGAAGGACTAATTTTGTAATTTTCTCAAAACTTTTTATATTTTTCACCAAAGGACTAAATTTGACAACTTTTGATTTTAAAAGGACCTTTGGTGACTTTTCTTTTGAAATTTTGTGCTCAGGGACTATTTTTGACAATTTTTGAAAGTTGGGGGACTAAAACTGCAATTTTTGCAAATTTGATATGTTTTTCATCTGGTTTTGATATTTTTGCATTTAAAACACATAAAACACTGATTTGTGATATTTTGATCATTTTGATGTGTTTTAGAGTGTTTTCAGATGATTTTGCAGTTTATATTGTACAAAAATGATGAGTATTTAGACACTCATCAATCATCCCGCTCAAAACCATAGAATTGGCTTTGGGTTACCAGATTAAGTAACCCGGTTTTGAGCTCAAAAGTATCAGCCACGATGGCTGGGACAAAAATAGCATCTCCGTAACCCTCGATGGGTGCTTGGAGAAGCTCATTCATCGGCTTATCTTCTGCCATTATGGCAGGTGGTGGTGGTGGTAGACGTTCCTCAGTCACGGCTGAAGGAGCAGAACGTCCTCTACGTCTACGAGGAATCTTTCCAAGTTCTGAAAGTGGACTTGTAGAACTGGAAGAACGAGTGCGCATGCACTAAGTATAAAAATCAGTTTTCAAAACAAATGCGAGGCAAAACGACAAGTGAACTTAACCAATAATCACAAATGAAATGGCTTCTTTGAAAAAGGTACACCAAATCACAAGGACACAAAGGCAAGTTTTAAATCTGATGTTCGGGAACTTATTATGGTCACACCCCCAGTTAGTAGGTGTACTGCCTTGATTTGCGGTGGTTGATTTTTATGTATATATTAAGTACCACTGAAAAGACGTAGGTATAGATTTGTGCTGATGGGTTAAAAAACTTTTGGACAATATTTTTGGTATCGTCTCGTTTAACCAAATCGTATTTCTTTAAGAATCACCTTAAAAGAAATACAAACTAGAAAACGTTACGATTGTTTTTTTGTTTTATATTTTGTTTGGTGTTTTTAACACTTTAGGAAAAGTGTTAATGAACTTTTTGATTTTTTTATAACTTTACAAAAAACTGTTTACAAACGATGGTATATGTGCAAGTACGGGTCTGAAAAATGCTTAGAACACGCTTACAGCCTCCCCGGCAGCGGCGCCAAAATTTGATTGGTGCAAAACCGTCAAGTTTTCTCACGCGAGCTAGCCACTTGTGAATGACCAGCCGTAAGGAACTTAAAACAGCCTAAACACCAATTGCAATTTAGATCAGGAGAATACAGTGGATTCCCGGGTCGTTAAGTCCCACGGAGGATGACTGGTGTTTAACACAATCAGATGTCGAATAACCACTAAGGATAGTGGTCAGTAAGGATTTTTGATGGATAATTACCTAAAGAAAAGATTAACAAATTACAGCGACTTAAATGCAAATTAAAGGAAATAAAAGATAAAATATATTAAATAAACGCTATCACTATTTTTACAATGATGTTTTTATGATTTTATAAAACAAAATATCTTAAATAAACTATTTTAACTAAAACGTGTACTAAAATTACCTAAAAACGTGAGTTAAAACAAAACCGAGCGTTATATCTAAAAATTACGCGAGAGCGCAAGCAAAAACGTAAAATTTGTGAAATAAAAGGGCTACGAGTGTAAAATCAATTTTCTTACGTACTAAATGACAAAAGAAAATTTTTGAAAAAAGAATTATATTTTTTTGACTTTTATATTTTTTATTATGAATTAATTACTAAAAAACACTAATTAAATGTTTAAAAATACTAAAACAAATGAGAAAAATCTGAAACTTTTTGTAAAAATACTTTATAACAATACCAATTTATGAAAATTAGAAAAATGGAAAAAGCTAAACTGAATAAGCTCGAAATAAGCTAAACTAAACGTATAAGCTTAAATGACAAAACGTATATAAGAGATTAGTTGTGTAAAGAAATAACAGAAAAAGTCCCAAGGGCAACTGGTTTACAGGTACTCTTCTATCACTCTCCTAAGGCTGGAGGTCTCAGGTTCGAGCCTGCCTCCACCCTTTTTGCAATTTATTTTATTTTTGGAATTTTACTTTACAAACTAATCAAACACACTGAGATAAGCATTTTTTACAACTATGACTTTTTACAAAAACCACTAATAAGCACTTAATAAGCCAAAGATTTATCACAGTTTACTTTTGAAAATGGAAATAAGCACAAGTTGAGTTAAAATGACTAATAAGCTATGAAATAAGCTGAAACTAAACTGAAATAAAGCTAAGTCACTTTAAATAAGCTAATTTAACAACTAAATAAGCAGAATGACTTAAATAAACACTAAATAAGCACTAAATAAGCACAAGCATGACTGGTTACACAGTGATCTGCTTGGTTTCTAGACAACTTTAAACTAAATTTTAAGCACTTTAATAGGCTACAAAATGGAAAAGAACTATGGAACTAACAAGTAGACCAGATAAGCTATCCAAAAAGCTAGATTACAAAGATTGGTGTGCTATATTGAGCTTGTGAGAAGCTTTTGAAAAATTGATGAACACTGACTTATTAATGGACTTAAGTGAAATGGACAAATTTAAAAATCACTAGCAGGCTAGCTAAATAAGCTAATTATGGAAAATAAGCACTTGGTACCTTGAGTTAGCTAGGTGAGCTTCTCAAAAAGCCAAAATACACAATTTGAAGCTAACTAATAAGCTCTATGAGAGCTTGTGAAATAAGCTACCAAACCTGTGCACAGGGCACTTTTCAGAAAGGGTATCTACAATAAGCTAACAAATAAGCACTGTATAAGCTGATTAAAACTAAACTAGTATTTTTATAATTTTCTTAAGCAACTGAAGTTTACTATCCTAGGAGCTTATGAGCTGAAACTTAGTATTAAACACACAGTAAAAATCTAAGTTTTATTCAAAAACGACCAAGTGAAATTTTGACTTTTTATGTAAACTAATAAATTGACTTTTATGAACTTTAGATTGATTCTAGTGAATGAAAATGTTATAATAAGTTATACTAAGGTTGATTTTAAGCTATTTTAACAACTTTTAAAGCTATAATAATGAGTATGTAATCAAAACTTTCAACAGTTAATAGCCAATATGGGATTAAACTCAATTTTGACTTTTAACTGAACAAGGACTGATTTTTCTTCTTTCACTGAGCTATTAAGAGCTAAAGAAACATGTATCAAACAAGAACAATGCTTAAAATTACCTCTAACACAGTTTTTGCAACTAAACCAAACACTTTTTTAGAAACTGATTTGAACTAATGACCAAGCAAATTATTGAGTTATCTTATTTTACCACTTAACCTAAATCTAGTGACCCTAATTACTACTAAATAAACATGTTTAACAGGTTTAATGATCACAGGTTTAAGTACAAATGCAAACTGCAAACTGAACTCAAAATGAAAATGATGTAAACAGAACTTACAAGTGTCCAGCTATGATTGCAACTTAAACAAGACCATACACAACCATTCTAATCCATTTCCAACCCAAATCAACCTCTGCATCAACCTGTCACCATTTCCATGCTTATTTGAACCAGAATTCCTTCACAGTTGACTTTTGTTGACTTTTGTCCAATTTTGATTGAAACTGAATAACAAGCTTACAAAAAGCTATCTTAAGCTTAAATAAGTTTGTTTGAGCTTAAATAAAGCTTATTGAAGCTTTGAACACAAGAGTTTGACTTTGAATTTTTGCAACAGTAAGCACAAAACATGAAATGTGAATGAAACTTGAATTAACACTTGAAGGCTTAGTACAATGATTTGTTAACTTAAGATTGATGTATTTAAACTGGAGATTACAAATTTGAAGCTAAGTTAAAACATTGATATTAAAAACGAAATACATGAAAATTAAAAATTAACTACTTGCTTCATCTCTTTCCTTTCTTCCTCTTTTATGCTTGAGAAATCCTCCACGTGGCCTTCTGAGAGAATCCCACCACTTTGTTTGGCCAATGGGAGAGTTTTGAGTGTTAGCCCATTTTGGCGGGAAAGTCAGTTTGACTTGTAGCTCTGCATTTCATCAACTAGGGGGGGGTGGCATTTAATGTGGTGGTAAAAGTAGGTAGTGGTGATGATGAGGGGTGGAGGAAAGGTGAGGTGATGGGAGGAGGGAGCAGGCAAGTGGGTTGCAGAGGAGAGGTGGAAGAAACACAGTGGTGGGCGCGTATTTTTTGCTTTTGACTTTCTTTGACCAAAGGTCCAAAATAGGGAGGTCAAGGGGTTTTGACAGGGGGCTCAAAAGGGTGTAAAGGCAGGGGGCTCAAAAGGGGTTTTGACAAGGCTTGGTTTTAGCTTAAATGACAAGGACTAGATTTGTAAATCTGATTTTTTGAAGGACCAATCCTGCCAATTTCCCAAAGTTGTCACAAGGACTAAAACTGACAACCTTCAATAGTACAAGGACTAGATTTGATAATTTCAATTTTCCAGGGACCAAACTTGACATTTTTGAAAGTTGAGGGACCTTTTCTGCCATTTAACAAAAAATTTATTCAAAGACCATTTTTGACAATTTAGAATAATTCAGGGACCTTGAATAACATTTTTCTTTATTTTGTTTTACCAGGGACTGTTTTTGACAACTTTTGAAACTTGGGGGACTAAAACTGCCAATTATGCAAACTTTATACGTTTTTCACCAGATTTTGATATTTTGGCATTTAAAACACATAAAACACTTATTTGTGATATTTTTATCATTTTGATGCATTTCTGAGTGTTTTCAGATGTTTTTGCAGTTTAAATGGTACAAAAATGATGAGTATTTAGACACTCATCAAAGAGCTAAACCAGTTCAAACGTTTAGAAGTATGAGAATTGGTTGAAATACCAACAGGGGTCTATGTCATTGGTCTCAAATGGATTTGGAAAAACAAGTTAGATGTTGAGGGTACGGTTATCCGAAATAAGTCACGTCTGGTGGCTAAGGGTTATAGACAGGAAGAGGGGATTGACTTCGAAGAATCATTCGCACTGGTAGCTAGACTTGAGGCTATACGGATTTTTCTGGCATTCGCGGCTCACATGAACATCACGGTCTATCAGATGGATGTTAAAACTGCTTTTCTGAGTGGTAAACTGAAGGAAACAGTATATGTTAGTCAGCCAGAAGGATTCGTTGATCAAGAGTTCCCTAATCACGTCTACAAACTGAATAAGGCTCTTTACGGTCTCAAACAAGCCCCTCGGGTGTGGTATGATGAGTTGTCCTCCTTTCTCCTTTCTCATAATTTTGTCAAAGGATCAATCGACCCAACACTGTTTATTCAATATCACGGGGCACACATTTTAATTGTTTAGATTTATGTGGATGACATCATTTTTGGTTCTACACATAAAAAGTACCCAAACGCTTTTTCAAAACTAATGAAAACAAATTTTGAAATGTCAATGATGGGTGAACTTACGTTCTTTTTAGGACTTCAAGTTCATCAATCACTCCGAGGTATTTTCCTAAGTCAGTCCAAATATGCTCTTGAAGTATTGAATAAAGATGGAATGTAAAGTTGTGACACCTATGCAACACCAATGGCACACACTAACAAACTGGACGTTGATTTGCATGGGAAATTGATTGACCCTACCAAATACCAAAGTATTATTGGGTCTCTCATGTATCTAACAGCCAGTAGACCCGACATTATATTTTTTGTATATCTTTGCTCCCGTTATCAGTCAAGGCCAACTGAACGACACCTCACTTAGGCTAAAAGAATCCTCTGATACGTAAAGGGAACCATTAACTTGGGGATCTGGTATCAGAAGGATTCTGGTTTTGAACTAATAGCTTTTTCAGACGCTGACCACGCAGGATGCTTAGATTCACAGAAAAGTACTTCAGGAGGTTTACAATTATTTGGTGATAGATTGGTGTCATGGAAATCGAAGAAACAAGACTGTACATCGCTGTCCTCAACTGAAGCAGAATATGTAGCCATGTCTGCGTGTTGTGCTCAAGTCATTTGGATGCGAACAAAACTCAAATACTATGGTTATGTATTTGACAGAATCCCGGTGTACTATGACAATCGAAGTGCTATTACGATCTTGTGCAACACTGTTCAACACTCGAAGTCAAAGCACATCGATATTCGATATCATTTCATCAAAGAGCATGTGGAAAAGGGTACCGTTGAATTATACTTTGTAGGTACTGAATACCAACTGGCGGATCTTCTCACTAAAGCCTTGGCTCCAGCAAGGTTTACTGATTTGATTCACCGGATTGGTATGAGGTGTTTGAATCCAGAAGAACTGGATGAACTTTTAACACATTCTTGAAAACAGTCAAACATCAAAACCTCTTTTGTAAATAAATTTTTCAAAACAAAATATAAAAAATATAAAATCTGATAAAGTCCAAAAATATTCTTCTATCTAAATTTCTTTCAAACATTGCACGTACAAATCTTTCATCAACACTTTATTCCATCAAACCTTTCACCATTTTTCCCGAAGAAGTGTTGAGGGGGAGAATGTAAATACTTTTCAGTTTCATAAAACCTTGTACTTGCATGTTACCAAAATTATGTTGTTTCTTCAGAAATGGTGGATACGTTTCTTGTTATATACTCTCCTCAGACTCAAATGTTTTAAAGTTTTATCATTGCAAAAGTCGAGGGGGAGTATCGTCAAGTTTCTTTCCCAATAAATTTTTTGTCTAACCAAAGTGGAAGTTATTAGATCTTGGTTGAAAATGCTTAAGGTTAAGGGACTAAATTTGTCACCTACTAGCATTAAATTTTCACCTACTAGCATTAAATTTAAAACCTCCAAGATCCACGCCTAAGAACCATTCCACAAATCCGTGTTACAAATTCGAAAACTGTAAGTTGTAAAGGCTTTCAATCATGATTTCAAACATTGGTTTTAAATTTTATTCAAATCCAATGGTTAAATCGTTCAATATGGTTGAATTTGTTGTTTACGCGTATGCGTAAGATTATGAATCTTCAAATATGAGTTTTTGATGATATGGGTAGTGTAAAAACCTTCTCTAATGTGTTTTGAAACCATTTTCATCATTCATTCCAACCCAAAAACATGATTTAATGATTTTTGAATTTTTAGGGTTCTTGAAAGATTTAGGCATTTCTTTGTTTAAGCGTTTGGATATGATTAGATGCTTAGGATAGGTTTATAACATAGTTAATTAGTCATTATCACTCTTGTATCCTCCCCACAAACATCAGAATTGTAGAATTGAAATTTTAGGGTTCTTGAGTCGAAGAACATCAATTTTTGATTCTTTGGGTAATTTGTGTTATAACTTGTTCCTAGCACTTCTTTAGGCATCTATTAATGTTTAGAAACACTCTTGCTGATTTTCCATGGCTTGAATTGATACGCGTAGTTTTAGGGTTTAAGGTTTAAGACTTTACGCCTAAGCTTTTTACGCATAATTGTGTTTGTCAATGACCTATTTTGTGATCTTGAAAATGATAGGATTGAATTGTAATCATGATTGTTATGTTTAAATTGTTACAGGTTTTCTACGTGTAAAGATCAGAAATAAGGTGTTCTTGGCTTACGCATATGGAATACCTTATGCGTAAAGGTTACGCATAAGAGTAATCTTACGTGTAACACTTATGCATAAGGGTCTACAGTGGGACTACGCGTATCCTGGAAGGATATGCGTAAACTTGGATGTTTACGCGTAAGGGTTACTCTTACGAGTAAACCTTACGCGTAACTCCGTTTGCCTAAGCTTACGCGTAAGCACATAGGCTACGGGTATGCTTTTACACGTAAGAGAATCTTACACCTAAGGGTTATCCTTACGCTTAAGCTTACTCCTACGCATAAGGACCATTGTTTACACATAAGCTAACAAGTTTACTCATAAGTCACAATAACCAAAATGTCACTCATAAACTCTAAAAGGATAAAATGTTATGTGATTAAGTGAAATTTGGACATTAAAATTCAAAATTAACATACTCACGTAACTTATCACTTCAACTTCGGAAAATTGGACTAAATGTGACTTTGGACTCGTAACATTCATAAACATGACAACTTCAATCAATAATTGGACAATAAAATCAATCTTAGAGTAACATAATGTCTTTCGATATGTTGGTTCTTTTGTCTCAATACCTTTCAGATCGCGAAATGGACGTCAACATGGAAAATCTCAATGTCTCCAATGAATTCACAATGGAAGATATCTTCCCAATGGATTATCACAAAACAATTGGAAAGAACAACCTCAGAGTTGACTTTGAAAACTTCACCTGCTCAGAATCTTCGTGCAGAGTAGCTGTGGACATTCTCAAGGATCATCCGTACCGTCTTATGTTGTCTAACTCGACTACAGTACCAGAGATCTACATCCATCAGTTCTGGCACACTATGGAGAAAATAGATGGACAAGATGCAGTTAAAGTGACCCTTGGCACCAAGGAAATCACAGTTACGGTAGCGGATCTTCGCACTATTCTTCTTCTACCAGCCATTCAGTCTGCCGATTACGTTCCAACTCCTAGAGAAGAGGAAATTATGCAATTCATGGTTGACATCGGATATGATGAAGCTGCGATCATTCTTACCAAACATTCCAGTGTTGATCTAAAGAACATCCCTCAAACCTGAAGGACTCTCCACATCATGATCGCCAAGTCTGTATCTGGGAGAGACAGCGGTCATGAACATCCTAAACTGATGCACCTTCAAACCTTTTGGGGAATGTTCAACAAGCAACACATTGACTACACAAGCTTGATATGGGAAGACATGATGCAGCATCTCAAGAAGCCTGGGTCAAAGATTCCCTTCATCAGATATACTAAGCTGCTGATTCAAAATATTCTCGGGAAGAACCTGAACATCCCAATGAGAATCAATGACCCCATCACTCACTCAGTGTTGTATGAGCCTACTTTAAACACTGTCATATTCAAAGACTCTTCAACACGTAAACAAGGTGCAAAATTACTTGACTGCCTGATCACTGATGCAATCAAGGGTCTTCCCTCGTACATTCGTTACAAGGAAGCTGTGAGGGCAGACAAAGTTGGGTTTATGGATGAAAAGAATTTTGCAGTGGCTACTACAAGGGCTAAGAGAGCATGAAGCACTGGAAGCATGGGGAGTACAAATAAGTAAAAGAAAAGAAACCCATCCTATAAGAGGAAAGTCCCAGCTCAGATTATTCGTCCTCAATTTAAACCGGAATCTATTCCACAGGACGACGACTTTGAAACCGAGTCAGATGAGGTGACTTACTACTCTGAATCGCAACAAGATGAATTTTCTACTCAAAAGTCAGAAGACAAACCTCCTAGTCCCTCATCCGATAAAGGTAAGAAGCCAGTGGTAGAAGAAGAAGAAGATGATTCGGATGAAGAAAATGATCCTAAAGATGAAGACAGAGAATACCAGAAAAACTCTGAAATGACCAAGGATGGAGCAAGCTGCCAAAGATTTTGAAGCTCAACAGATTAAAGGCCCTGGAAGTTCCAGCGGTGGTGTTCCAGTTACACTAGTTCTTGATGTGGTTAATCAACCCGATAAGGGAACTGGTGCTACCACCAAGGAATCTACGGAACAGAAGCAGCAGGATTATGAAGTGAAGTTTGATTTTAAAGACGATGAGTAAGAAACTGATGAGCGGGTAACTGATAAAGATGTAGAGGAAGCTGCAAGGGAAAAGGATAGAGAAGAACTTGCTAAGAAGGAAGAAGAAGAAAGGATCAGAATTGAAACAGATAGCTACCTCTAAGAAAATCCTGAACACAATCCTGAACAATCTTCGGAGCCAACCCAAGACCCCTCCACAACTGAATCATCATCCCACTCTTCACTACCACCATCAAAAGATACAACAACCAAATCATCATTGAAGTCAATCAAGAAAAAGGCAGACACGTGGGCGTCTCGTACTAAAGCTAAAATCCAAAAGCCGTGCATCAAGCAAGAAAACGTAAACAAAGTCTGGTAGACAGAACATTGAACTTGCTAGCTGACAGGGTTAATTTACTTGGTCAAGAGATGAACACGTTAATAGAGGAGAGAGATCAGATAAAGTTATTCCTCAACAGAGACATTCAAAGAGAAATGGACGAGAAGATTAAGAATTACACTCATCAATTCCTTCTCCAATATGTCCCTGGAATAACTAAAGACATGTTCTCAAAACAATTCTATCCAACATTGAGAACACTGATCAGACAAACAATTAAGACAACACTGGTGACGATGCAAACTCGACCAGTCCCACCTCCTCATGTCACAGAAACTGATCTTCTATCATAGTTGATAACTTAGATGTCTGCTCGATCCTCTACACTCACATCTGATGAATTGAAGTTTCTTGAGGTACTCCTTGCTCATCAACTGAAGACAACATGCAAGGAAGCAACTGGTCTAGAGAAGCGTCTAAGAGATGATGATGATACGGACAAAGACCCGAATGCAAAGCGTCAAAAGAAAACTGGCAAGTCTTCATCATCTATGCCACCACCACAACAAAAGACCACCACCACATCAACTACTCAGGCTTCTCAGCAACCTCCTGCATCTGATAGACCTCGGGATACTGAGTCTCCACCACCACTGGAGAAAACCGGCGACTACTTTACTTATACCGGTGGTGAAGACGAAGAAAATGCTGAGCCCCAACAACATCCTTCACCTCCACGATCATCTAAGCAACAACCAGAATCATCCTCCAAACCGAAGAAAAAGAAATCAAGCTCGGTCGTCTCCTGGTTAGACGAAGATGACACAGAAGAGTATGACTGGTTTAGTAAGTTAGTTGATGCAACGCCTCGATTACCGGAAGGTCAAGAACCGGTAGATGGTCCTACTATGGAGCAAGTCAAGATTATCCAAGATCAGTTTAAAGTCAAGAAGATGACGAAAGGGGAATTATGCATGATCAAGAACGACACATTTCAATTATTGAAAGACAGATCCATCAGTGCTATTGAAGTCGAATATCATCTCGACAACATTGAACGAGCCATGTCTAATAACATTTCCTGGGTAAATCCCGAGGCAAAACATCGACGTGTCAAGAAGGGATAATACTCCATATTACACCGATTGGACCAAACCACTACCAACCATTGGCCGACCAGAGCAACCCAAGATTCCATACTGCTTCTTCTTTAACGATGACCTAGAGTTTCTTCAGCATGGAAGTAGCATAAGCAAAAAGTATGCTACATCACTAACCTTCAACATACCAGCTGCAATCTTCTCCACCAATGTTGCCATTGAGGAAGAGGCCACCAAAATATTCGTTGACAAAGTGGTAGACTATGAGCTTGACGCTAAGTATGGGATTCATCATTGGCCACCAAGGAGAAGTTTGTATTACAGAAGCTGCCAAGTTCAAAAGTAGAACAAGGAGGTTTATAGTGATAAGAAGATCGTTGCTATCATGAATGTCACTTTGGCTACGAAATGGGATTATTCATTCTTGAAGGAAATCAAGGTCAAATGACAGGATGAACAAGAATATGATTTCACTAAGGCTGATTTTCTGAGATTATCGCTCAACGGCATTGAAGATATGTATCTTGCTAAGGTACAAGGATGGATGAGACAATTCTCCACAAATATTCAACTTCAGTACATCACAGCCATATTGATATTCATTCAATGCAAGGTGATCCAATAATGTGTTGAAGATCTCCAGCTTGTGATCGAATCATACCAAAAGCAGATCAACCTTACACAACCACTATTACACTTTCCCAACATCAACCAACTATCTCAGTACACCATAGTGAAGAAACCAAAATTTGGGATCGTTTATCGCAGTGAACTTCACCATAATTGCTTCATGGCGTACGACGAGATTCATAAGTTTTGCGATCACACGTTGAAGATGGTTCGTGATGGGTTAGCGTACCGGTTAAAGGACATTCAACAAGGTATTGGGTCAAAGAAGAGGTGGAACTCAAAGGAACAGAAGGAAGCTCGTAGGATAATCACAAGGCTGGACGAAAGGATGTTTCATAGGGATCAAATGCGGAGATTAGAGAGTTATGTGGGTGGAAGACAGAGTTTCTCGATTACAACATTTCAACGTGAAGAGAGAACTCCAGGTCTACCTGTCTAATTGTTGGGTACTCCATAAACTCTTTTGATTGATAATTTGATGATTGATTTTGTTTAATTAATAATGGCTTGTGCACAAATAACTGTGTACAACCCAAACTTGTAATGAAAGGACCATGTAGTACGCTTCAGTGCCACAATCCTCATAAAAGGAGCGAAAGCTTCTTACTTTTGAGTAAAACTTATCAAAACTTTTATCATTTTCAAAGTTTTGCTCAAAAGAACAAGTACTTCCCCTTATGTTTTCAAAACCTCAAAAGTTAGTATTACTTGTTGAAGGGAAGTATTTGCAAAATATCTTTGTTCACAAAATGTTCTTCGTGGATATCTTCCCACAAAACTCGAAATGGACATATTCGATATCAAATTTCATCAAAAATAACATTTATATGCCATTTTTGAGGGGGAGAAAAATTGTGTGATACAAATATGTTTGGTTGTGATTGAATCTTCGTGTGATTAGACTTAACCAATGAATTGACGAGATCTGAACTGTCATAAATCGAAAAGATTTATCTTTCAAGACTTATCCGAGTAGATCGTACCTATTCGAGAAAATCTTGATAGACATGAACTTTGATGGGTTTGACAACCTTTTCAAAGTTTGTCCATACCTTCAAGATAGTTATTAGAGCTAGTTGTCACCTAAAAGCTGACAATGCATCTCTTTAACTATGCAACGTAACCATGTCTCGCAGGAATTGTCTATCTTGAGTCGATCAGTTCAAAAGTGCGAGCTCTACCCTCACTGTGTAGATTTCTGTCTAAACACTTAAGCACATGTGGAGGGGGAGTATTTCTGAAAATGCAAAACTCTCAAAGTGTTACAAACATGTTTTCATTCATAAACACTTTGAGAGATTTTTGAGAAAATGGTTTTATGGCAACATAGGATAGTCATAGAGTTATAAGGTGACTAAGTTTAGGGATAAACGTCCTATGATCCATCAGAGCCGGAGGGATCTACCCAAGGACACCACCAATAGTTAGTACTTAGAAGTCCTTAGGTATGATTATGAAAAAGGAGAAAATGAGAATCGGAGAAAGAAGGAGTTGAAGAATTAAAAAGAAAAGTAAAGAAAAGGGTGAAAAGAAATATCCCTCCAAATTATTCAACTTAGGGCAGACACTGGGTTCAATTCATATGCTACTGGCTGTCACTAGATGACACTGGTATTGAAGATTAAAGTCGTCATGGACCCAGTGACGCACTGCACTAAACATTCTTAGCCACTCAAGTTTCTCTCAAAAGAAGCTTGTTTCATTCTCACAAGGAACCCTACGTAAACTATCAACTTTCTCTTAGAGATTGTTGGTATTGAAGAAGGAGACCCTCTCCCTAGTTTCTGCTCAGGAAAACCAAAGCGCACTAATCGAGTCTAGAGCCACGAGATTCATCAAAATATCTCTTAGGAACACTTGAACTTTCATCACTTGTCATTAAACATTAAGGACGCAAGTGATACATTCTAAAGTCCTTCGCAGATCCTAGCAATCTGTTAGGATTTGGAAAATCCAGGTATTAAAGTGTCGGTTACCTCAAGTATATGTAATCGTTAGAAAGCTCGTAGTCGTAGTTATTTTATGTTAAGTAGTATTTAGTTAGGTAACATCGTGGAGGACGGACGGGTCTTTACCCACTGTATGCCTGATCCACAGCCCGTCAGGTGGCGTTTTATTGTAAGACTATAAATACTCTCTACCTCCCAAGGTAGAGAGTTGGAGCTCATAATAAGATTTTTCTTTCTCTCACTAAAGTTCCCTAAACCTCTAACTTTCTCTCTCTAAAACTCATCTTGTATGCCACATTTGTTTATGGTTTGATGTGTTTGTGAAATCCAATATGTTACAAATGGTATCAAGAGCCATGGTTAGATCATCTCTTACATATCCTTGGATTTCTAGTGGTTTTTAAATGGTTTTTGAGCTTGAAAAAGCTTAGTGGTTTTTGCATCATTTGGTTCATTTCTAGTGTTAAAGTTTGAATTTTGGGTGTACTTTTGTGTTTAGGATCATTGTATGTGCTTGGGTTTTGATTTGGTAAGCTTGAATCACTGTGGTTGAGCTTGTTTTGGATTGAAAAGTGTGTTTTTAAAGTTTTTCTTGGTAGCGACTTGGCTCTCGGAGTGAATTTCTAGGTAGCGACTTGCTTCAGTAAAAGGTAGCGAGTTGTAGTGAGTTTTGGTAGCGACTTGGTCATAGCGACTTGCCTTTTGAGACAAGCCGACAAACAGTACACTTAGTGGATTCTCCACTACGGGTAGCGACTTGGTAAGGTAGCGACTTGCTTTCAATTTTGATAGCGACTTGTTCTTTAAGTTTCTTAGCGACTTGGTCTTAGCGATTTGGACATTAGCGAGTTGCTATTTAGCGACTTGATTTCTTAGTGACTTGGTGCTTAGTGATTTGCTGTCAAAATTCTTAGCGATTTGGTTCTTAGCGACTTAGTTCAAGGATTCTTAGCGACTTGGTTGACTTTTGTTTGTAATACGGTTTTCTCTTGATTTAGTAAAATCCCGTGAAAGAATCTATTTCCTGGTTTAATCATTGAGTTATAAAATCCCGTGTAATCTTTAAACATGTCTACCAACGTACCTACAATCATCTCCACTGTTGCCGAGGATGTTCAAGCAGCTGGTTCAGATACTCGTCCACCCATGCTTGACAGAACTGACTACGACTCTTGGGCTCAAAGAATCAGATTGTAGTGTCTTGGAAAGGAAAATGGGGTCAACATTCTCAAATCGATTGATGAAGTACCTTATCAGATTGAGACTACAAGAGACTTAATTGATACAGCTGCAGATGGAACAATGATCTATGGAATAGACAGACCAAAGACATATGATGAGATCGATGATAAGGAGAAAAAGAGATTCGATGCTGATATCAGGGCTTCTAACATCATACTTCAAGGTCTTCCAAAAGATATCTACAAGCTGATCAATCACAACACCGAAGCCAAGGTAGTGTGGGATAATGTCAAGATGCTTCTTTCTGATTCTGAATTAACTATGGAAGACAGAGAATCAAAATTCTATGATGAATTTGAGCACTTTAAGATGAAACCAGATGAGAGTGTCTATGAGTATTACGTGAGATTCCACAAGCTTGTTAATGACATGAGAAACATCAGAATGACTATGCCAAACATTCAGCTGAACTCAAAGTTTGTGAACAACATGAATCCTGAATGGCACAAGTTTGTCACCTCTGTGAAGCTAACCAAAGGATTGAAGAATACAAACTATGAGCAACTCTATGCCTTCCTTCTTCAGAATGAGAGACATGCTATGTTTGAAAAAAGGATTCTTAATCAGTTCAAAACCAACCAGGGAGAGATAAGCTCATCAAATGATTCAACTGCCTTCTACTCAAACATTGAAATCACAACCAAAGCCTCACAAGTCATACCCATGGGTAATGGTAATCACAAACTCATTCCCGATCCAATGTTCAAACAAGCTGATGCTGATGCACACGTGGGAAACTTCATTAATCAACTGGCTCTCATGATCAGTCAAAACATGAACTCTCTCCCACACACCAACAACAACCTCAGAACAGCGTCTAATCCATACAATCAAGCCACTGTCAGAGATGGGAAGGTTATGGTACAACCAGTTCAAGAAAGGCAGTATGAACAAGGAAGAGGTGGAGTTGGTAGAGGATATGTGGCAAATCAGAATAGAGGAAGGAATGGAAATCAAGGACAAGCAAAGCCGATCAAGTGTTACAACTGTGGTGGTGAGGGACATATCGCAAGGAACTGCACATCAACAAAACGCCCTCAGAATGCCGAGTACTTCAGGGATAAGATGTTGCTTGTGCAAGCTCAGGATAATGGTGCAGCTTTGGATGAAAAGGAATTGTTGTTTCTTGTTGAGGGAAATGCCAAGACATATGATGCAGATGTGGATGAGCATCCAATTCAGGAGATAGGCCACAATCATCAGAATGCCTTTCAAGTCGTTGATTGTGATGCATACGACTCTGACGTTGATGATGAACCTACTGCACAAACAATTTTCATGGCTAGCATTTCTCCAATGGTCCCTTCTAAAGTCTCTTCATCACCACGAGCTGGTCCATCTGAAGACAAAATCATTTCTGAGGTATTAAAACTATACGATGATGCTGATGTGCAAAAGATGCATGACAAAGTACAATCAACTGAAACTATTGAGTCAGATATTGACAATATGGGTAATATCAATGTTGTCCCATATGATCAATATGTGAAATAAAGTGAAAGTGAGATTGTAGAAAGTGATGCATCTTCTGCAGTCAATGATGACTATGTTTTTGATGAATACACTGCATGTGCCCTTGTTGATTCTGTTATCTCTGAACTTAATGCCTATAAAGAATGAGTTGCCATTTATGAACAACGTGCTAAGTTTGAGTTAACCACCCGTGAGCAAGAAATGGATGACCAAATGCGTACAACTATTAGAAAAAGTAAGTTTAGAGAAGAAGTATTAAAACAAGAGTTAAACTCCTTACAAGAAAAGCTTTCTAAAACTGCTAAGCAAAAACAAGAACTTCAAGAAAATGTTAAAATGCTGAAGCAAGAATTCAGTGCTAAGGAATCAAAACTTTTGAATGATTTTTCTAATCTAAAAACCTTGAAAAACAAGCTTGAAAATAAGTTGTACGTACAAGGGAATACAATTCAGACTGCTCACATGATCACGAAGCATAGAGTTCTCAGCGATAAGCATAGTATCCCCATTATAAAGGAATCCAACCCTGAGTATGGTAAGATAGCAAAAGCTGCTCAAAATGTAATCTATGATGGCAATGAGATTCTTAAACCTAGACAGAAACCTAGTTGCATTAAGTGCACTGAGGAAGATAGAAAATTAGATGATGCATCTAGGGAGAAAATGAATAAGAAGCTAGAAGATCCTGAATGTAAAAAGAATAACATAACGATCAAACCCCATGATTACAAGAAGGAAAACTGGATTTCCTTGAACAAGTTTAAGCCTCAAACGTTGTTAACTCCCGAACAAGTGTTCTGGAAAAAGGACTTAGATAAGCAAAAAGCAGAGAATCTTGTTGTAACAAACCCTCCCCTTAGGATAATGCCTGCAGCGACTGTGTATCCTCCAAATACACCAATGCATTTAGTTCCTAGAACTATTGCCACTAAGAGCAAGACCTTAATCAGTCAATATGTTATATTTCAATTATTTGTTGACTTTGAGAAAACTTGTACGAAGAGGATCACACCCACTGGGATAACTGAAGGGGAAAGGGGCTTTGAGCAAACAAAAGAATGTTACTTAACTGAGGTCATGCCTTTCTTTAAACAACTAAAAGATTAATTTGAGAGTCTTAAAAAGGGGATAGATACAGATATTAAAGGAATGGAAAAGGAATTTGATGCCATGATTGTTGAGGTTAGTGACTATGAGCGAGCATTAAAATATAATGAAATTGAGAGGAAGAACTTGCATACCTTAAATGAGAACCTGATTTCTGATTGTATTTCTCAAGATGTGTTCTATACAGCCACTAATTATTCTATTACTGCTTCTCAATTTCATGAATTATCTGTTGCTTTGAAAGTCTCCCATGATCGTGTCATTGAGCTTGAAATAAAAAACGCTAAACTAAGTGAGAAAATTGAACAGGATGATCACGATAATTTGGTAAAACATTTTTCTAAACTAGAAGTTGAACATTTTGATTTACAACTAAAGTATCAACATCTCAAAGAAAATGTTAAATCCTCAAACATCAAGATATCCTCAGATGTTCCAGAGTTTGATGCACTTTTTGAAATAAACAAACGTGATGAACAGATTCAAGCTCACTGTAACACGATCAGAAAACTAAACGCCTAAATTTCTCAATTAAAGGGTGAAATGAATAACGTGACTGGCTCCCAAATGCCTTCTCCTTTAGATTCTCGGAATTCTCAAAACTTTCATCTTCAAAACTTGGTTAATGCTTTAGAAAAGGAAAATGAGAGTTTTCTAGAAGAAAATGAAAAGGTTAAACGTCATTTCAATGAGTTATTTGAGTCAATAAAAGTCACTCCTAACAAAAATAATGAACAAATAACTTCGTTGCAAAAGGAAATTGAGAATCTGAAGAGTCAGGTAAAAGGGAAAATGCCAATGACCAATGGGGAGAATGGTGCATCAAAGGTTCATGGTTGTAATAAATATGCTTTGTCTGTGAAATATGTTCCTCCTCATCTTAGGAATAACAAACTTGCCGTTCAAACATATTTCTCACACCTTAAGGACAACCTAGAATGTCTCCGTGAGATTGTAGAAGAGGATAAGTTAGAGAAACCACTTGATAACGCAATTAACCATGCTTGCTTATATGCCAAACGATCTCAAGAACTTCTAGAATGCTTAATTACAATATGCCCTAAATCCTTAGGTGAGCAAGTCAATCCCTTGATACCTTGTTCTATGCCTAGTGCCAAGTATACAACTCATTCAATGCCCAATTTTATGAATGTGAACTCTAGTATACCTTCAAGTAGTTCAGATCCCAGCACATCTAAACAGGAAATGCAAAAAGTAGCAAAACCAACTAATGTTCCCATTCCCTCTACAGGAGTAATCAGTGACATTAAAGCGAGCAGGTTAAAGTCTCAAGGCAATACAAGGAATGATAGGACCTTGCAAGCTAAGAATGTGCATTGGAAAAGAGTAGAAGATCACCCTAGGAACACTATGTTTGAGTTGAATAAAACGAATCGTGTTGATTCTAGTTTTAGCTATAAGCGTACTGTAATTAATTCGAATTCTGCTACAACGTGCAAAACATGTAATGAATGCTTGATTTTTGGGACTAATCATGAATGTGTTGTGAATGGGTTGTCTAATGCTATAAATTGCCCAGTTAAAATTGTTAATGAAAAAAATCATGCTGAGAAGGCTAAAAGGCAAAGACGTAAGAAAGCTAGAAAACAGTGGAAACCCACAGGAAGAACATTTAGAAAGATAGGTTATCAATGGATACCTCTTGGCTATAAGGTTAATCAGACAATGCCCACTAGAAAATGGATGCCTACTGGTAGAACTATTCCCTTAAGAAGTGAACATACCTTGAATAGGTCAAATACGGATACTAGCACTGCATCTATTTCTGATGATTCCATTGCTTCTATTTCTGATGTGGGTGTTCCAATCACTGTTACTAACCAAATGGAACCCATTCTTTCATGGGGATCCCAATTATCCAGTTATCCATTCTTGTCTGTGTTCAACTGCAGATCGTTCAAATCGTTCTGTGGTACCTGGAATCAGGCTATTCCAAGCATATGACTGGAGACCGGTCGCGGCTCATGAACTTCGTGAGTAAATTCATCGGGACTGTTAGATTCGGGAACGACCATTTTGGAGCAATTATGGGTTATGGTGATTATGTAGTCGGGAAAAGTGTAATCTCCAGGGTATATTATGTGGAAGGTCTTGGTCATAATTTGTTCTCTGTTGGTCAATTATGTGATTCCGATCTAGAGGTGGCCTTTAGAAAACATACTTGCTTCGTTAGAGAACTTGGCGATGTGGAATTATTAAGAGGTACTCATGGTTCTAACCTATACACCATCTCTATCGAAGACATGATGAAGTCTTCTCCAATCTGCTTGCTGTCAAAGGCTTCTAAAACAAAATCATGGTTATGGCATCATCGTCTCAATCACTTGAACTTCGGCACCATTAATAACCTTTTCAGAAAGGATCTTGTCAGAGGGTTACCCGGATTAAAATATGAAAAAGATCATCTTTGTTCAGCTTGCTAATTGGGTAAAAGCACGAAATATGCCCACAAACCAAAACCCACAAATTCAGTAATGGAAGTTCTTCATACCCTTCACATGGATCTGTGCAGACCAATGAGAGTGCAAACGATAAATGGGAAGAAATACATTCTAGTAGTTGTTGATGACTACTCTCGATTTACTTGGGTAAAGTTTTTGAGGACAAAGGATGAAACTCGAAATGTCATCATCAAACTAATCAAACAGCTTCAGGTTCGACTCAACAATACAGTCAGAATTGTTCGAACAGACAATGGCATAGAGTTTGTTAACAAAGACCTAATTCAGTTTTATGAAAGTGTTGGAATCAGTCATCAAAGAAGTGTTCCACGAACTCCTCAACAGAACGGTGTAGTTGAAAGACGAAATCGAACTCTTGTGGAAGCCGCAAGAACAATGCTAATTTATTCAAAGGTTCCAATGTTTCTATGGGCTGAAGCCATTGCCACTGCTTGCTACACCCAAAATCGTTCCCTTATACACACCTCTCATGGAAAAACTCCATATGAACTTGTTCATAAACGAAAACCTGATCTCTCCTACCTTCGTGTGTTTGGTGCCTTGTGCTATCCAACGAATGACGGTCAAGACTTAGGAAAATTAAGAGCAAAGGCAGATATTGGAGTTTTTGTTGGCTATGCACCAAACAAGAAGGGTTACAGAATCTACAACAAGAGAACCCGAAATATCATGGAAACAATTCACGTTACGTTCGATGAGCTGACCGGTCAAATGGCTCCTGAACAATCCAGTTCTGGACCCGCACATCAAAATAGTCCCATTGGTTCATCCCTTGTACCAAACTCCTCTCAAGCAACTCCATATGTACCTCCTACTGAAGATGATTTGAAGAAATTGTTTGATCCGATGTTTGATGAACACTATGAGCCAAGTGCTAATGATCTGTCAATTCCCACAATAGAGGCTGCTCATATCCCTATGAATGAAGTCAATCCTTCAGTCTCAATATCACTAAGTCAAGAAGCACCTACTACTGATCACTCTGTCTCATCAACAAATCATCAATCTTCAAATGTACATCATGGAAATGTTTCTGGCATCAATGATGAAGTTAATCCCTTTGCTACTCCTGAAGATGCTCTATTTGAAAACATATTTGCTCCTGAATCATCATCAAAACCATCTTCTTCAGGAGACATCGACTCTGCTACTTCAGTTCCACAACAACTACCACATGAACACCTTAGAAAATGGACACATGATCACCCATTGGACAACATCATTGGAAACCCTTCTCGTCCTGTATCCACTCGTAAACAACTTGCTACTGATGCCTTATGGTGCTTCTTCAATTCCGTACTCTCTAAGATCGAACCTAAAGATGCTAAAACTGCGATGAATGAAGACAGCTAGTTCAATGCCATGCAAGAAGAAATTCATGAGTTTGATCGATTAGATGTATGGGAATTAGTACCTGCTCCAGACTGTGCTATGATCATTGCTCTAAAGTGGATCTTCGAAGTGAAGCTTGATGAGCATGGTGATGTGTTAAAAAATAAGGCTAGGTTAGTGGCTAAAGGTTATCGTCAAGAAGAAGGTATTGACTTTGAGGAATCTTTTGCTCCAGTTGCTCGTATCGAGGCTATCCGAATCTTCTTGGCTAATGCTGCTAGCAAGAACATGGTTGTCTATCAGATGGATGTGAAAACAGCCTTTCTTAATGGAGATCTGAAAGAAGTGGTTTATGTCAGCCAGCCAGAGGGTTTTGTAAATCCAAAGCATCCTACTCATGTTTATCGCTTGAAAGAGGCCCTTTATGGTTTGAAGCAAGCTCCTAGAGCATGGTATGATACGCTATCAAAGTTTCTTCTATCTACTGGATTCAGCAAAGGAGCAGTTGATCCTACATTGTTCACCAGAAAGTCAGGCAAACATTTAATTCACGATCAAATTTATGTTGATGATATCATCTTTGCCTCGACTGACCCCAATGAGTGTGACCGTTTTTCAAATGAAATGGGTTCTAAATTTCAAATGTCAATGATGGGACAAATGTCATTTTTCTTGGGTCTACAAATTTCACAAAGTCCTGGAGGCATTTTTATAAATCAATCTAAATATGAAAATGAGATTTTAAAGAAATTTGGATTTGATTCGAGTGACCCTGTTGACACTCCCATGATTGAACGTACTAAACTAGATGAGGATCACTCAGGGATCATGGTAGACCAAACGAAATATCATAGTATGATTGGATCCCTGATGTACCTCACAGCTAGTAGACCAGACATCTTGTTCGCCGTTTGCATGTGTGCTAGATACCAGGCTAAGCCTACTAAAAAGCACCTTGAAGCGGTTAAATGGGTCTTTTGGTATCTCCAAGGAACCATCAATATGGGACTTTGGTACCCGAAGGACACCGGTATGTCACTAACTGCCTATGCAGATGATGATCATGCAGGATGTCAAGATACTCGTCGAAGTACGTCTGGAGGTGCTCAGTTTTTGGGTGATAAGCTTGTGAGTTGGTCTTCAAAGAAGCAAATGAGTACTTCTATTTCCTCTACAGAGGCTGAATACATAGCCATGTCATCTTGTTGTGCTCAAATCCTATGGATGAGATCCCAATTATCTGACTATGGCTTTGAATTCAACAAAATCCATTTGTACTGTGATAATAAAAGTGCTATTGCTCTCTCATGCAACAACGTACAACACTCAAGAGGAAAGCACATCGACATTAGACATCATTTCATCAGGGAGCAAGTTGAAAATAGTGTGATGGAACTTTACTTTGTGAGGACTGAATACCAGTTAGCAGACATCTTCACCAAAGCTCTTCCTAGAGAACGTTTTGAGTTTATTCTTCCACGACTTGGTCTTAAGAGCCTACAACCGGAAACACTCAAACGTCTTCAAGAGGAAGAAGAGGAGTAAAATGTTTTCTTCATCTATCTCTTGTAAATACTTATTAAAAAATAAAATAAAAAAATATAAAACTTTCAAAATCCATAAAAATTTGAAAAATTCGAAATATCTTCAAAAAATATTGTCATTTTGTCATGTTTTTCTCGATTCGATGATATCTACGGCCTTGATGTTGTCATTCAAAGAATGACACGGGACTTTAGATGTTGTTCGAATTTTCTTAAAAAAAAATGTTTTGGGAGAAAGTGAAAAAAAAATGGTTTATTGTCATTTCAGGCAGTAACCCGCTTTTCAACGAAAGAACAAAGCCATACTTTATCTTGCTTTTTCAAATCTCATGCTCTGATTCTATAAACAATCGCTTTCAATCTAATGAAAACTAATTGCTTTGAAAAATAACTCATACTCTATTTTTGTAAATCATCTGGACTTAACTTTTGTTAAAATATCTATCTCTCAATCAACAACTTATGTCATTGATTGAGGGGGAGAATGATTTCAATCAAATCAAAAGGTTATTTGTCATACAATTGTTTTCAAAAGAAATTCATGCATGTTTAATCTATGGAGTTTAAACTCTCAAAATCAGATCCTTATCAGTTAATTTTTTTTACATAATCAGGTAACAATTCTCCTTAAAAGCTTTCAAAATCAATTTAAATCTACAGAGATCACAAATCTCAAATGATTTGATAATTGTGATCGGGGGAAAACTTGTAAATTAAATTGGATTTAAACTGATAATTCGATAAATGGGTTCATAAGTGTTTAACAAGTTTTCCTCCCCTCATGTGACAAACGATTTCAAATTTTCCATGCACATGTTGAGGGGGAGCATCTACTTTAAACCTTAAATTATTGAAACGTGATTGTATTGTCTCTAAGTGCAGGTTCCCTCTAATATGTGCAAAACTCTTTCAAACTTTGAGGCACATATTGAGGGGGAGCAAACATTTGAAAACCTCATCCTTCCTCAAAATTCTTAATCTACTCAAATTGATTGGGAAGTGATGATGATCATTTTAGAAAATGTTAATCAAAAGATTGGACCTTTCATTCTTAATCTAATGATTTCAAAGATCTCTTGCCTCCATGTGCTAAACAATTTCTGAATTTTATGCATATGTTGAGAGGGAGAGCATTTCTAAAATATCAAAACAATTAAGATACAAAATACTTTGATTTTATATCACAAGTATCTTGATTGATTTTTCAAATGGTTTTCAATTGGTTTCAAGGCGGAAGAACTATATCAAAAGACCGACCAACTTTACTTTATGCATGGTGATATAAGGAAGATAAGGTTAGGTTGAGGTCCAACGATCCGCCAGAACCGGAGGGATCTTCCCAGGGACAATCCACTAGATAGTGTAGAGTCCTTAGGAATGTTGAAAAAAGGAGAAAAATGAGAATATGGGAAGAGTGCGGACTGAAACTGAGCTAGTACTGGAATAAACCCAACAAGGTTCTAGTTATGAAGTTTCGGTAAGCACTGAAGGGGTTGAAGAATGAAAAAGAATTGAATGTGAAAAAAAGGGTGAAACGAAATAGACCTCCATTTATTCAACCTTAGGGCAGAAACCGGGTTCAATTCATATGCTACTGGTGGTTACCAAGGTAACATCGGTATTGAAGACAAGACGTCATGGACCCAGTGACGTACTGCACTACAACTTCCCAAACCACTCAAGTTCCTCTTAAAAGGACTTGTTTCATTCTCACAGGGAACCGACATTATCTATCGACTTTCTCTTAGAGTTTGTTGATATTGAAGAAGGAGACCATCTCCCTAGTCTCCGGCTTAGGAACCAAATATGCACAATTGAGTCTAGAGCCACGAGATCATCAATAAATCTCATTAGGACACTTTCAATGAAGACTCTCTGTTTCACACAATGTGGAAAGAGAGATTATATCTTGAGTCCTACGCATTATCCTTGTGGTATTGCCAGAACATCCGAGTGATATGTAAACATATTCACAATGAAGATGGAAACCCTTCTGGAGCCAACATCAAACAAGCTCTTGGTAGGTGTCATGTGAGATCTATTCAATAGATCAACCATGTGACAACTGAACAAAAACAATGGGGCGATTCAATCTTTTGAATCAATCCTGGTTCAGGATATGGATTGACAGATACCTTTGAAAAACCGGTCGTTGTGCTTAAAAACTCTTTTCTTTAGCACATCGACTGTGTACTCATATTTCAATATAAAAGGTGTTTATGATTGATAATTGATTTTCATTAAAACCTTCGTTGTATTGGAAAAACATATTCTATTGAGCGATACACGATTGTTTTTCAAATCTCTTTTTATCAATCAGTGAATCTCAATTCGCTGGTTCACTCACTCCGTGTTGTCTTCTTTGAGACGTTCCGGTTTGAGAATAGCTAGAGCAGCTGCGAAACCCTGTCAAGGAAATTCTTCGGAACTTTACCTGATCACAGGCAGTACTTGTAATGATCAACGGGGAACCGTGGGCCGTGTACCTCAATTCAAAAAAAGTGATCAAAGACACTCTTGTGTGCTTTATTGCTAACCTTTTTATGCAAAAACACCCTACGTTTGCAGCTGATCAGAATGGAGCGGTCAATCCATAGCCGCATGCTCACACAACACATTAATTTCCAAATAAATCATGATTAGTGCATCAATGACTCTGATATTATCACTCACTGCTTCTGCTACACTGCTGCCAATATCATGATTCAACGAAAAGCTTCCGCTACTCTGATAAGAATATATCATGATCCAGAATGTTAGCATGTCGGTCCAAATGTCACAACTTCACTTCATACCAACACCACAATGGAAAAGTCAGAGATTTAATGTGGCTGATGATCTCAAAGCTGGCTCAAAACACAGTATCATGTGGATCAGTTAAAGACCTCCTCTCAGATTATTCAAACATGCAAAAATAAAGAATCAAAGACTACGAGCTACAGAACAAAGAACATGAACAAGAATCCAAGAACAACTTCAATGCAAAATCTGTTTGTATTCTATGTAATTGTAATGTGTGTTTGGGGTGACCTCCCTTAGGGGGAGATTGTTAGGATTTGGAAAATCCAGGTATTAAAGTGTCGGTCACCTCAAGTATATGTAATCGTTAGAAAGCTCGTAGTCGTAGTTATTTTATGTTAAGTAGTATTTAGTTAGGTAACACCGTGGAGGACGGACGGGTCTTTACCCACTGTATGCCTGATCCACAGCCCGTCAGGTGGCGTTTTATTGTAAGACTATAAATACTCTCTACCTCCCAAGGTAGAGAGTTGGAGCTTATAATAAGATTTTTCTTTCTCTCACTAAAGTTCCCTAAACCTCTAACTTTCTCTCTCTAAAACTCATCTTGTACGCCACCTTTGTTTATGGTTTGAT
The DNA here is from genome assembly GCA_019973895.1 of Chrysanthemum seticuspe. Classification (NCBI taxonomy): domain Eukaryota; kingdom Viridiplantae; phylum Streptophyta; class Magnoliopsida; order Asterales; family Asteraceae; genus Chrysanthemum; species Chrysanthemum seticuspe. The sequence goes on along the minus strand of BPTQ01000008.1, from coordinate 235,806,986 downwards.
GTGTTTGTGAAATCCAATATGTTACACAATCTGCCGAGAACATTTATGAGGGGATTCACAATTGTGATCCTCAGTGATTGAATGGAAACTCCTGCCAGGGTCAACATCAAACAGCCCTGACAGCAGGTCGCTTGGGTAACTCCTTGTGGGTTACGCTTAGTGTTGTCTCAAACGGTCTACAGTCGTGAGGTGATGCTTCGGTGAACCTCAGCGACTCACCTGAACTGTAGATGTACTTCAGTACATCGTGTTATCCTACTTGAGGGGCTCCAGTTCAGGAACAACCTTTGCTAGAATTAAGAGATGTGTTTTCACACTATGCTGTTAACACCCTCGAAGTTCGAAGTTGTAAGTGCTAGAAATCCCGCTAAGGAGATTCGTTTCAAGAATCGAGTCCTGAAAATGTGGGTCATTACTTGAACTTGTTCAATGTAATGCCAACTATCCCTCCACGGGATTCGGACTGCTGATTCGCCCGACCAAGGTGAATGGAATCAAGACATTCATCAATAAAACAATCGTAGTGGTGAATTCTCTAAGAAATGACCACCGTGATTGATTGGTGTTTTTCACTAACCCACTTCTATGTTTTTTTTATGGATGCTCCTGGGAGAAAAGATCGTGATGATTCTCCTCATGCTCATACCAACAACAACAGAAATGAAGTTCTCTCAAAAGGCAACTCAAAGTCAAACGATTCTTCATCAACCAAAGAATCTACAAAGTATTAAAGACTAGAGAACTACATCATATCTGAAATCCAACGTCAAAGGGCGTGTGAGCATGTTGGAGAAAGACGTGGAGACACCTGAGCAATGAAGCGGACCAGATGCAGACAACAACATACTATCATCACATCCACACCATAACAAAGAACAAAGACCAAAGAATTCGAAGGCGTCAAAGCTGAAAACTTCAAAAGAAACAAGATCCTTATGCTGGGGAGATTGTTGGAATCAAAGCACTTCTTCTCACAAGAAAGAAGAATGCTAGAAGACGTCAAGCAACCGCTACTACATCATCACCATCAACTTATTCAAGATTGCTAGAGTCATCACTAACACTTAGGGGGAGATTGTTGGAATCACTCCTAACTTGTATTTCAAGTGATAGTCATTAATATGTAATAGGTTGTTTAATTAGGCTTTTATGTTAGTAATTATGGCTAGGCTCATGTAGAAAGCCCATGAGCCTATGCAAAAGCCCAATAAGAAAGGAAGGGACTAGATATGTTGCCCTAGCTCCCTTCCCCTATAAATAGTCTTGTAAACCCTCATTTGAGGGTTGGTTATTTACTCTAATACATTTCCTACGCATAACTATTCTTCATTCATACGTTTGTGTATTTGTGTGTTCATCCAATCACCTTTATCTATATTTCTATCATATTGATCCTTGTGTTAACTTATGGTGACCTAACACGGTCACACCTTGGGGTTCTTACCGAACGTGGGAAACCAAACGATCTACCATCTCTAGATCCTCAATACGTACCTTACATAAACATGGCGTTATCAGTATTATACGCAACAATATATAAACAAACCCACCTTTTCGTTCATTGAAAAAAAATTCGATTAACCAGAAAGTATTTTATAACCACCAGAAAATCTTATTTTAGCAAAATAAACAATCATAAAACCTCCCGATAATGTCAAAAGCCAATACTTTTCTGACTCACCAAAAAATTTCTTTGTCCGCTGGAAAAGCAATACTTCACCAAAATCTTTCCGAATAACCAGAAAACCTGTCGTAAAACAAACTGGAAAACTACATTTTCACCCAAAAATCACGTCTAAGAGAGTATGACGAATCATCGAAACCATCCAAAACACGCAAGTCACAATAATAAATCGCGAACGTTAGACATCCACATGATCCAAACATGGATACCTGGCAAAAAGCAAAACAACGAAGTCCTGGAAGACTGGACTATGTCAACGGGAGACGAATTCCCATGGAGAAACTTCATTCATTCTAAGGATCCAGGCGTTATCACAATGATAATCGTTTACATATGATAAGTAGAATATACATGGATGGTGGTAGCTCCCGTCAACATTATGTACGGACACTGCTTTAGACAATTACCTGACAATGTTAGAAAACAGATTCTTCCAACCACTGTCCCGCTCATTGGATTCTTGTTTGAGAGGTCTAAACTTGAGGGGATCATTCACCTGAAAACTACGATCAGATCGGACCCACTATCGCGAATAGTCATCATGGAATTCCACATTGTGAAGTCGAATTCCATGTAACACGCCCTGTTCGGGAGAACAGTAATACAACAGCTATGTGCGGAGGTGTCAACGGTCAGGTTGCGTGTGGAATTTCCAACCAAGTCAGGCATGGCTACAATCGAAAGTGACTATCTAGGTAGAGATGCAACATTGACAGCAACCATGGAAACACATAAAACAAGGGAAATACAGTAGGAAGCCATGCCTGGAGACAACAAAAGCAAAGAAAACGTAGTCATAAACGAAAAGCACCCTGGTCAACCAATCACCATTGGAAAGAACCTCCCACATCAGGTAAAAAATCAACTGGTTCAACTACTTCCCAATAGCCTTGATGTTTTTGCCTGGCACCATTCCCCGAGAATTTGTCGAACACAGTCTAGGGCTTAATCATTACACACCACCAATAGTACAAAAGAGGAGAACCTCCTCCTGAAAAGATCAAAATCTATGATCGCCCAAGTCCGAGACCTATTCCAAGTAGGAATACTCCAACTTGTCAAATTTTAAACCCGGGTATCAAACCAAGTCATCGTTAAAAATAGCAACGGTACTTAGCGTATGTGTGTTGACTTCATAAAGCATGCCCCCAAAAAATTACCCACTACCCCAAATCGACTGGAAGGTAGATTCACTCTCTGGCTTCAAATACAAATGTTTTCTAGACGCTTACAATGGCTATCACCATATCTTAAGAAAGAAGTCAGACGAATACAAAACAACCTTCTACACAAATGATGGAATATATTGTTACACGAAGATACCCTTTGGGTTGAAATACGCATGGGCAACATACAAGGCATTGGTTGATAAGGAATTCAAGAGTCAAATAGCCGTCAACCTAGAAGTTTATACAGACGACATGGTAATCAAAAGCAACATGGACGATGCACTAATCAGGGACATCCTGGAAACATTCTAGAACCATGAAGATCAACATAAAACTAAACCCATCCAAATGTTTCTTTATAGTAGAGGAAGGAGAGTTTTTGGGCCACATGGTCAACCCGAAAGGCATAAGATCAAACCCGAAGAAGGTTAAAGAAATATTGGATTTACAACCCCCAAAAAGGCTCAAACAGGTACAAAGCTTAAATTAATTGCAACCCTTAGTCGGTTCTTATCGCGAGCTGCAGACAGATCACTCCCTTTCTTCAAAATACTTAAAGAACATGTCAACAAGACAAAATTCAAATGGTCTTTAGAAACATAGAGGGGGTAAATACGTTTCATTTTAAAATCTAGAAATATTTCATATCAAATGACCAATAAAGTGTGACGCAATATGAAAAGTGTCAACAATAGTGTAACAACAACTAAAGATAGTATAGTGCAATAAGTAAATCATGTCACCATAACACAAACATAAACACAATATAAATACCATGCCATGACACAAATATAATCAACAAGGCACACAAACCTAAACTCAATGCAAGTATAAGTGTAAAATGATAAATGAAAAAATTAGACGTAAAGAGATAAGTAAAGAAGAGGCAAACCGGACACGAAGATTTATAGTGGTTCGGTCACGAAGCTCCTCTTCGCCCTACTACACTCCCTGAGTACCCAACTCGAGAGTTACTTCACCGATCAACAAGCTCCCTTCTCGGCGGAGAAATCCATATACCATAGCTTACACCGATATACGATACTAAGCTAAATGTCGAGTTCTAATCTTAGATAGAACCAATCTACACCACACAACACAAAATTAACCACTTTACGACACTTCACGGTCTTATACACCATTCGGGTCTACACGACACTAACCACTACACTCAACACTTCATGGATTTACACACCATTCAGATCTACATGGCACTAACTACTACACAACACTTCACGGATTTAAACAACATCCGACTTTATATAACACTATACACTACAACACTTCCTGGACTTACACGCCGTCCGGATCTACACTCACACAACAATTCTAACTTACAAACAAATTAGATTTATCAATATATAAGAATGGAGAGATATGGACTCGATTTATATGTAACAAATGTTACACATGGACTAACTAGACTACATAACTTCGTATCCAGACGATAACGAAAGTTATTCTCTTGCACTTGAGGAAAGAAAGAAAGAATCACATTTAAACAAGATTAAACAAGTTAAATGATCAAAGAAGGAGAGGATATAGAAGAGAGAAATCTATGTGCAAAAGGGGTAAAGAAATTAGTTGAAATGGTCTAGTATATATAGCCAGCTCAAGGAGTGGGGGACGGTCCTTTAAACATGGACGGTCCCTTATATATAAGGGACCGTCTACTCTACAAGGGACCGTCTGTAGGACGCTCTTGTTTTTGTCCTGTTATGGTGAAATATTTATCTGGTGAAGGTGCTATCCTTATGGGCGGGAAAAACCAGATTTTGAATATTTTTCTTATTAAAGCATTTCTTTATAAATACAAAAATCATTTGTATAATTTATTTTTGTAAAAAGGTTTTGTCACATTTATAAAAATATGATTTTTATGGACAAAAATATTTCTTTGGTCACTTAACTAGTTTGGTGACTTGTTTGTTCATACTTTAAGTGATTCAAACTTGAGACGCCGAGAGATGTTGATGCGTGCATGCATTGATGATTTGTGTAAGTAACTTGTGCATTTTACGTTATGTCGAGAGATGTTGATGCGTTTATCATTAAAATACAAAGAGACTGTGTAGATTAAATGTCGTAACGTTTGCAGTAACAATCTCCCCCTTTTTGTTGATTAGAAAATATGTAAACTTTAACTCATAGTAAAGTGTAAAATTTACTTGTTGATGATATCAATAACAACATATTATTAGCATCATTTATCCTATTTATATTGTTTGTTTTGTATTTATTTTATATGAGAATTGATACTTAAACGCTTACTTTTATAAATCTCAGTTATAAACAAGCATTTGGTGAAAGTTAGCTATTTTGGACGTAAATTGAAGCAAAATGGATCAAGTTGGAAAAGTATACTAAACTGATGATAGATACGCCGTATCATTCTAGATAGAGACGTCATATCATTCTAGATAGATACATCGTACACAAAGACTTAGAAGAATATGAAGACCATTAACTAACTTAGAAACATACGCTGTATGGATTTATCTCATGCGCCGTATATGAAACCTTGGTCAACGAAAAATATCTAACTTATTCTACTCCAGATACGCCACATGACATCACTGAGATGCGGAGTATCAATCTCAATACTTCACTAGAAAAATCCAAGATACTAAAGATAACATATGCCGCATAAAGACTGGAGATACGCCGTATCATATGGCGGTGCACGAAATTCTAGAATATAATAATCTTGGACCCCATGTGAAGTTACCTAGATACGGCGTATCAGGTACACTGGATACACCGTATCATTTCTTTTTCCAGAATGTATGCCTACTTTCGAAATACACAACACTACACACAGAAGGCGACGACTGACCACATAACATACCACCAGAAGGACGAAATACACAATATTGTTGTTCCTCTTCTTGTGGTTGTTCTTCTTGGAGTAGATGAAGGAATAACACCTTCTCTAATTTCAACACCTTTTTCTTTAGCTTTTGACTGTTTTTGATGTAGAGAACCAGAGGTTTTGTGTAGACAGGCTTTATGATCACTATATCTGGTACAAACTTCTTCAAACTTTGTAGTCCTAGAAGTGCAGGGTGCTCTGCATCTTCTTCTTCACTCTGTTCTTGAACTGATGTTGTTGTAGTGATTGTAGCCTCAGCTAAAACTATCTGTGCTGCAACTTCAGGAATTGAACACCTTCACTAATAGTACTAACAGGGACACTAACAGTACTAAGTGTGATAGAATTAGTAGTGCACACAGCAATACTAACTTCTGTTTGTGCAGCAGTATTAACTTGATCTTGTGCAACAACAACATTAACTCCTTCTTTTTGATCATTAATAGTATGAACCATTTCTGTATCAAACCAATCCTCTTGATCCTCTAGCCTCCCCTGAACATCTGCCTCTTCTCCAAATTTCCTTCCATGTTTGGGAGAATCCTCTTCATCATCTGAAACAACAAACTGTGCAGCTTTTTCTAGTTTCTTCGCCCTAAGAATGAGCTTAGTTTGGACTTAGGCATTATATGAGCTTGGTCTTCCTCAGATCATCTTCCAAGCTTTCTACTCTTGCAGTCAATTTAGTACATGTTTCCATAAATTCCTTTAGTTGCAGACTGCCCTCCCCACTTCCAGATTTGTTACCTTCTAGGAGAGGTGGTTTGATAACGCTACACGCGTCGTTCAGGGTCAAAGGAACTTCCTTTTCTTCGAGCAAGTTTTATAACACCCTAGGCAGTGAACCTAATCGTTTTAGTTTAGTATTAGGGTAAGCCACGGGTATTGATATCGTTCTCTAGGGGAATAGGAATGCTAGTGAGAAGTTACTACGCTAAGGTTGGGGTTGAGGAAGATTCTTTTTTTATCTTTTTATGTTTTTTAGAAAATGGAAAAGTACGAATCTCGGGGTTTAGATTTGGGGGTTGGTATTTCTACCGATTACTCTATTATCTAATTATCTAGTCTAAGGTGTATGTAGTCTATGTCTAATTATTGTGTGCTCGTATGATGGTTTAAAGATGTGTTCACTTAGGTTTTATTACTCCTTAATAATCTCCTATTGATGGTTGAATTGTCACGTCCTTATTCTTAATTGCGTTGTGTGTCTAAAGTCGTAGGGTATGCGTTTGTACATAACTCTTTGAAACTACCAAAGGGTCTCGTCTACAAAATCTCTAGGAATTATAAACTCTAACTCTAAGGTTGTTGGGAATTATGTGAAAGTCTGATTATGCTGAACTTAATGCCGAAGTGTTTCTACTGATGTGAAGTAGATTCTGCCGAAGACTTATTCTGCTGAAGAATAATAGTGATTAGTTTGATTCTGCGGAAGTGTTTATTCCGTGTTTAGTTTATTTAGTGTGGATATACATGAGCTTTATTAGGAAGTGATTGTGTATATCTTTATTAGTTTAATGATTATACGTTTCTTGGAAAACGGTTTAGCGATATTGTTTAGGGTTCCTTATCTATAAAAGGAACACATTAGAAAGGTTTATGTACCGATTGGAAAAACTCAGTTTTAGTTAATATAAAGATCCATAGAGGATCAAGAAGTTCTTAGTTATTTACTTGTGTTTATATTCCGCTGATAAACATTAGTTGTAGAGATTGTCTTTTATGGTGCTTGTGATTACATAGGCATACATAACGATCCACGAGCTCAAGATCTATCAAGGTCTTTGTCTGTTTCAACAAGTGGTATCAGAGCCTCGTGAGAGTCTCTACGATACTAAGGACAAGCTTTTTCTAAACACCCATACAACCATAACAAAACATCATGCCTGGTTCAGATGCTGATACTGAACTCACCAACAACCAAAACTCCACCCATCTGCAGCAACTAAGTCTGTCTAATAGCAATGCTAAGTTTCCTTACCTTAAGAGGGAGGAATATGATCTTTGGGCTATGAAGATGCAAAACTGGATCTCCAACATTGATTGGAATCTATGGCAGGTAATTTTGAAAGGGAACAGTTTGAAGAGGACTACCACGGATGCTGCTGGTAATATGATGAATGTTCCTCCCAAAACTGCTGAAGAGTTGCTGGCAGTTCAGAGAGAAACAAAGGTCAGAACTATTCTTCTGCAAGCTATTCCTGAGGATCACTTGAGTGATTTTCACTTCATGCAAGATGCCAAAGATATCTGGTTAGCGATTAAGGCGAAGTTCGGTGGGAATGAGGAGTCCAGAAGACTGAAGAAGTCAATGCTAAGACAACAGTTTCAGGACTTTCAGATCTCTGAAGAGGAAGGAATTCACAAGGGCTATGATAAGTTTCACAAGATCTTAAGTCAGTTGAATCAGCTACAGGCTAAGCCGGATAATGATGACTGTAACTCTAAGTTTCTGAGGTCCTTACCTCCATCCTGGCTACATGTGAGCATAGCTTTAAAAGCTAAAGGTGGTTTGGACATGATGACCTTTGATGAGCTGTACAACAAACTTAAAGCTCTTGAACATGATGTTAGAAGCCCTTTTCGATCATCTTCTACTGCTAGTCATACTGCATTTGTTGGAGCCTCTACTCCAAAGTCAAGCTATTTTCCAAGCTCATATCCATCATCATCTAATGCTGCTCCTTCATCAAGCTCTCTTCCTAGATCCAGTGGAATTATGGAAGATGTACTTGGAACCTTCTTTGCTGATTATGATCCTCAGCAGGAACTGGCTTATGAGGATTTTGATCAGGTGGACCCGCTTGACATGGAAGAGATGAAGCTGAAGTGGCAAGTGGCCATGATTTCCATGGATATCAAGAACTTTGAGCGCAAAGATGGTAGAAGATTTGGGTTCAAAGGACGTGATCCAGCAAGGTTTGACAAAAGGAAGGTTAAATGCTTCACATGCCAACAGATGGGTCACTTTTCCAGAGAATGCAAAGATAGGAAAGCTGGTGATGAAGTACGATACTCTACTTATCAGCAGTATCAGAAGGATGCAGGAACTTCAAAGGGATCAACTGCGTTGGTCACTCTTGATAGCAATGTGGACTGGAAGCTACATGAGGAGTCTGATAATGATGGTTCTGATAATGTTGGGTTGATAGCAGACTGTACTTCAGAGGATAGGCATGATCAGATTGCCTTGATGGGCATCTCTCAGGTACAAAACTGTTTGTTTGGTTGTAGTGAGCGTTATAATGAACTGAAACAAGCTTATGATATTATGGAACCAAAATATAATGAATGCTATGTGGAAGTAGAAGCTTATAAACAGGCTTTAAAAACACTAGAAAGACAAAAGGTTTGGTTACAAAAGAATGAAATAGCTTATGGTGAGAAAATAGGTGTTTTAGAAAGAGATCTCGAATGTGCTACAAATGAGTTAAAATGGTCTGAGAAGTTAAGAGCAGATGTAGAGTCAGAAAATCTAGAGCTTAAAGAAAAACTTAAGGAGGAAATTGCTAGGAATAATGAGTGGATGATGAATGGTAGTAAGTTAGCTAGTCTCATTTATAGCAGTCAAGCTCCCAATTCTACAGTGGCTTTAGGTTTTAAGAAATATGTAGGCCTAGAAGCTAGAGATGACACACGTAGATCTACACCAGCAGGCCTAGCACATTTTGTGAAAGAAGGTGACCTACATGCTGTTCGTGGACCAATTAGAGGTGAGCACATGCCCATTGACCTTTCCACTATTAATGACTTTGATGGATCACACCATCTGTATGGCAAAAAGTCAAAAGACTTGCCAGACCCTAATACTTCTACTAATGACTTTGTCTCTTGTGTTAACAGTGACAAGTCCTCCAAGCAAGGGTCTACAGAGTGTGATTCAAATGACAAGTCCGACCTTCCCAAGTCTGACCTTCCCAAGTCTTCACCCCTGCCTGCACCCAAGACTACCAATAAGCATGACAGAGTTGCTGCCAAGGAATGCCCTTCCAAGACAGTTGCCTCTGAAGACTTGCTTTTTAATTCTTTGCATAATAATACTGTTAAAAACAATTCTTTTTATGGTTTTGGTTTGAATACTTCTGCTTGTAAGAATACTTCTTTTGGTTTGAATAAATCTTCTCTTCAGAAGAAATGTTTTGTGTGTGGAAGTAAATCTCATTTAATTAAGGATTGTGATTATCATGAGCAAAGAATGAGTAGGTGTGGTGATTCTAGGAAATCTAGACCAATGTGGACCAATGTTAATGATATACCACCTTATGTTCCACAAGCTGCTAATTATAATACTTCTTTTCCTTGGAGAAGATCTTTTGGAAAACCATATGTTCAACCAACCAGTGAATATTTTAAAAATGGTTTTTGGTCTAGATATGTTAACCCTATGACTAATGGGAAAGGGTATTGGAATACTGCTGTCAAGACCTCAGCAGGTTGTTCTTGGAATAAACAGAGACCTAAGTTTCATTGGAAACCCAAGAACAATAGTGGATCTTATACTTCTACTTGGCACAACTCATATGATCCACAAGGCAGGTTCAAGTCAGCAATGACTTGAGCCTCCATAGTGTACTAATTCTTTGTATATTTTTGTTGTTGTAGGATCATCCCCTTAAGCATAAAGATGTTGGAATTGTTGACAGTGGTTGTTCTAGAAGTATGTCAGGAAACAGGGACATGATGCATAACTTTATACCTATTGAAGGTGGAGGCAATGTAACCTTTGGAGGAAGTGATGGACGAATTACAGGAAAAGGGACCATCAAAACACCACAGCTGGACTTTGAGAATGTTTATTATGTTAAGGAACTTCAACACTTTAATTTGTTCTCAGTCTCACAAATCTGTGACACTAAGAACAAAGTACTCTTCACTGAGGATGAATGTCTTGTGCTGTCTAAAGACTTCAAACTCCCAGAAGATACTTCAATTCTACTGAAGGTTCCTCGAAGTCATAATCTTTATACATTCAACTTAACTAATGTTAAACCAGCAGGTGACTTAACATGTTTGGTGGCTAAAGCATCTGTGGATGAGTCCACCAAATGGCACAGAAGGATGGCCCATGTCAATTTCAAGACCATCAACCAGCTCTCTAAGCTGGGCCTTGTTCAAGGTCTTCCTACCAAAGTGTTCACAAATGATCATAACTGTGTTGCATGCAACAAAGGAAAGCAGCACAGAGCCTCATACAAAGGTGTTCCTGTTACAGCAGTAACCATTATTTCTGAACCTCTTCAGCTGCTTCATATGGATCTGTTTGGTCCAACTAGAGTGAGAAGCATTGATCATAAATATTTTTGTCTGGTGATCACTGATGGATTTAGTAAATTTTGTTGGGTATTCTTTCTAAGAACTAAAGATGAAACATCTGAAATATTGAAAGACTTCATTACCCTTATTGAGAATCAGTTAAACAAAAAGGTGAAAGGAATTAGGTGTGATAATGGTACAGAGTTCAAAAATGCCATTCTGATAGAACTCTGCAGGTTAAAGGGAATCAAAAGGGACTATAGCACTCCAAGAACCCCTCAACAAAATGGGGTGGCAGAAAGAAAAAATAGAACCTTAATAGAAGCTGCAAGATCAATGCTAGCAGACTCTAAACTTCCTACCATGTTTTGGACTGAGGCTGTTGGTACAGCTTGTTATGTACTCAATAGAGTGTCCATTACTAGACCACATCTTAAAACACCATATGAACTTCTCTTTGGAAAAGTTCCTGTTATTCATTACCTTAAACCGTTTGGCTGTCAGGTGACAATCTTAAATACCAGTGATCCTTTGGGCAAATTTGATGAGAAAGCTGATGATGGCTACATTGTGGGGTATTCTGCTCATAGTAAGGCATACAGGGTTTACAATGTATCTGCAAAGAAGATTGAGGAGACATTGAATCTGAGGTATCTTGAAGACAAGCCTAATGTTCAAGGCCAGGGTCATGTTTGGTCATTTGATCTTGACTACTTGACTGATTACTTGGGTTATGCTAGACATAAGGCTGATCAAAATGCAGATTCTGAAGCATCTCCAACTCCTAATACAGACACTTTGGATGCTAATTCTGACAGTGGGTCTGATGATGAACAACCCATTGTAGTGCCTTCCTTCTCTCCTAACAATTTTGTAGGTGACACTTCTAAAGATTATACTGATGTGTGTGAAGATGAATTATATTATGCTGAGGACCTTGCCAGACTGAAGAAACAAGAGTATGCAGCCAATTTAGATGCTGAGAGGAATGTTGAAAATAGTACTAATGATTCACTCGGCAGAAACTTCAATTCTGCTGAAGATAGTTCTGTTTCTCCTCACCTCTCCAATTCGGCTGAAAGACATGGTGACACTACTCCTAGTTTTACTAAAGTGTCAACAGATCTTGGTGAACCTTATACAAGGTTTCCAAAACCTTCAGATCTTGGTCATCATCAACCTAGAGCAGGCATCTTCAACACACCTTCCTATGATACTGACTTTGAACCTACAGTGACTAATCTTGATTCTTCCATTGATGTCAACACCACCACTACTACAAGGATCAACAATGTTCATCCACAATCTAATATCATTGGTGATCCTAATGCACCTGTTAGAACAAGAGGTACTGTGGCGCGTTCTAAATATGGACAGGTGGCTTTTGTCTCTTATGTTTCGAATCAGCAGAGAGACAATCACACAGACTATCAACATTGTCTGTTTGCTTGTTTTCTCTCACAAGTGGAACCAACCAGTGTTACTCAGGCTCTTGAAGACTCAAGTTGGCTTGAAGCAATGCAGGATGAGATGCAACAATTTCAAAATCAGCAGGTTTGGATATTGGTACCACTACCTGATGGTAAGTATGCTATTGGGACAAAATGGATTCTGAAGAATAAGAGAGATGCTAGAGGTGTTGTCATTAAAAACAAAGCCAGGTTAGTTGCACAGGGTTATAGACAAGAGGAGGGGATAGATTATGATGAAGTGTTTGCACCAGTGGCAAGAGTTGAGGCTATACGGATTTTCTTAGCTTATGCATCCTATATGGGCTTTATGGTCTATCAAATGGATGTTAAAGGAGCCTTCTTGTATGGTGAAATTGAAGAGGAGGTGTATGTCACTCAACCTAAAGGATTTGAAGATCCAGATCATCCGAATCATGTTTATAAGGTGGTCAAAGCTCTCTATGGACTACATCAGGCACCCAGAGCCTGGTATGCTAGGCTCTCTACATTTCTGCTGAAGCATGGGTACAGAAGAGGTGCAATTGATAAGACTCTTTTCCTAAAGAAGAATTCCACTGACATTATTCTTGTGCAAGTGTATGTGGATGACATTATCTTTGGATCCACAAAGGAAGCTTGGTGCAGGGAGTTTGAGGAGCTTATGAAGGGAGAGTTTCAGATGAGTGCAATGGGAGAGATGACTTTCTTTTTGGGTCTTCAAGTTCAGCAGAAACCTGATGGTATCTTTATCAGTCAGGACAAATATGTGAGGGACATCTTGAAGAAGTTTGGTATGGAGGGTGTAAGGACTGCTACTACACCTTATGAAGCTCCAAAGTCAAAGACCAATAATGAAGCTGATCAACCTGTGAATGTTCATTTGTACAGGTCTATGATTGGGTCTTTGATGTATTTAACAGCTTCCAGGCCTGATATAACTTATGCTGTGAGTGTTTGTTCGCGACATCAAGTTACTCCACTGACTTCCCATCTCAATGCTGTTAAGAAGATCTTTAAGTACCTTAAAGGCCAACCTTTTCTAGGTCTTTGGTACCCAAAAGAGTCTCCTTTTAAGTTGGAAGCTTATAGTGATAGTGACTATGCTGGTGCTAATCTGGATAGGAGGTCCACCACTGGAGGTTGCCAATTCCTTGGAAAGAGATTGATTTCTTGGCAATGCAAGAAACAAACTATTGTGGCTACCTCATCTACTGAAGCAGAGTATGTGGCTGCTGCTAATTGCTGTGGACAGGTTCTTTGGATTCAAAATCAGTTGTTGGATTATGGGTATAATTTCATGAACACAACAATTTTTATTGATAATCAAAGTACCATATGCATTGTTAAAAATCCAGTTTTTCACAGTCGAACAAAACATATTGAAATCAGGCACCACTTTATAAGAGATGCATATGATAAAAATTTGATAAATGTGGTCAAAATTCATACTGATGATAATGTGGCAGATCTGTTAACAAAGGCTTTTGAAGGACCAAGGTTTCAACACCTTGTGGTCCATATCTGCATGCTTAACCCTTAACTGCAAAGTTTAAGGGGAGGCATAGGCCTCAGGGGAGGCATATGCCTCAGGGGAGGATTTGTGTATAACTTTGCATTTTTGCTATGTAATTTTGTATATTTGATAGATTTTAACTAACTCTAACCTGCTAATGTAAGTTTAGTGTGTTTCTTTGTTGGTTTGTGTATTTTTGTGTGTTTGTTTTGCAGGATGGTTGTCCCTGATCAGTTGAGATATGGTCATGAAAGCTTAAGCTGGTTTCCACTGAATTCATTATGCTGAAGTGTGCTATTTGTTTCCTCTGAAGTTGAAGTACTGAAGTTATATGATTCAATCAAAAGAAGTACAGAAGCAAATAGATCATTCATTCATTCAAGATACAGTTACAGCTTACAGATTACAGAGTACTAGCAACATCAAAAGCATCTACATGATCTAATAGTCCTAATCTATTACATATCATCTATTCCAACATCTAAAGATGAGCACGATGAGTATGGCGGCTCACATCTTTCACACTAATAGCTGTTGGATATGCACGATCGCTCACATCTTTTGGCACTAAATGCTGGCTATGCCTTTGTGAAAGCATAACCAACTCTAACAGATGCTAAGGATCAAAATGGAGAGGATGGATTGATGAAAACGAAGAAGCTGAAGCTGATTGTGGCAGAGAGATGAGACTGAAAGATTTTCATTTATGTATCATCTACTCTTTCAATCATACATCAACTTACATCATTTTCCTTTTTCCGCTCCTCGATACGATATGTGATGATGTACCAAAACATGATGCAAAGAGACCAAGCACCACCTTTCTTCCCATAGGGAGTGGGGGATTTTTGGCTCGTGGCCTTCGTTGAGGCCTAGGTGCTGAGGGTTGGGAGTAAGATGTTCCCTCATTATAGGATTCATCAGAATCTTCAGCAGATACACTTGGTTTCTCAACACTTTCATCTTCTGATGAGGAGAGAAAGGGTGACTTCTTTGGTAGTGGATATGGTTTTGGAAAATAGTGAAACCATGAATTGGTATCTTCACTAGATGATGAGGATGATGATGAGGATGTTGTTGTGAGATCTATGATCTCAGTTTTGATACTCATGGTTATTTTGGCTAATTTTGAAGGATTGAAGGATTTAGGGTTTGAAATATTATTTGGGGATTTTTGATGAAAAAGTCTATGTGCATTGGGATTGTTTTATAGCCGATTTCAAGTGGTAAGAGAATTAATGCGTGTGGGTGAAACAGTAAAAAGATATTTACTGAAGCTTCGAGAGTAAGTCTTCTGTTTCTGCTGATTGTTCTTCTTCAGCAGAATGGTTCTTATTTCTACCGAAGTTATAAGTAAATCCTAGTAAAAGTAGAAGTCCACGTCATACTTGGTCAACCTTTGACCAAATTTGGGATATTTTCTATTTATTCTCTACGGCATATTTTCGCTCCATAATAAGTAATTCGATTATTACTCTCATTAAAACACTTCCTTTTGTGCAAAATCCTAACCCTAATCTTCAAACACTCTAATGGCGCTTCAATTCAAACATGATCATAATAAGGTTGCTTTTCTTGGATCTGCTTGAGGCGATGAACTTTATAGGCCGATGATTTCTTTCTTACTAAGATCAAAGATTGTATATGCATTGACACATTCTCCTGATGCTATATATGAAACTTTGATTACTCAATTTTGGGCGTCGGCAGAAAAGAGAGGTAATACTGAGATAGTTGCAAGTGTTGATGGACAAGTATATGTGGTGACAGAGGAACTGATCAGAAGACAACTTCGCTTGGATGATGAGAATGGTGTTTATCATTCTGATTCTACGATGGTACTTGAAGGACTTAGAGCTATTGGATATCAAAGTCCGAGGACAGATATGTGGTTGAAAAACAAGCTTTGTCCTATGTGGAGGTTTTTGGTTCATACGTTGCTACAGTGTTTGAGCAATAAGTGTGGAGGATGGGATCAGTTTTCGACACAAATGGGATGTGGTATTGTTTGCTTATCTAAGGGTTTGACTTATAATTTCTCTAAGTATATCTTTGATAATATGGTAGAAAACATAACTAGGAAAACGGGTAAGTTTTTGATGTACCCTAGGTTCTTACAGATGATATTGAATGTTTCTACACAAACCCAGGCTTTTCATCCCATAAGTGTTTTGACTCCTAAGTTATTTGCTACAATGAGGACTAAATTTGAAGGGACACATTTTCCTTTGTTAGCTGCCATGCTACCTCAGGAGAATGAGACTGATAATGAGCTTAATGTAGTTTTACCTTCTTCCATTCCTGCTGATGGAAATCTTTCAGTAGATGGTAATGAGGGTCCTTCTGTTGTTGCTGAAGCATCTATACCTTCACCAAGACCATGTTCTAGTCCAGCATTTATCCAAGTTCCTATTGATGAAGTTCAGGTTCAAATTGATGAAGTTCAGGTTGATACTGATAGATTGCCTACACCAAGTCCTGTTAGGACTCCATTTGGTGAAGGATGTTCTAATGTTGATCAGGTTGACGTTGCTCCTGAACAGTCTAATGAAGTTCCGATTTTGACTGAGCAATCACATTCTGAAGATTCTATTTCACTTACCTCATTATATGATCTGGTTAACAAGCTTACAGGTGAGGTGACTGGTCTTAAGACAGAACTTACAGAAACTAAGTCTGTTCTTGGTCAGAAGATTGTGGAATTGGAGGCTAAAGTTGAACACTTGGAGAAATTGCTAAGTCAGAAGGATAAAAAGAGATGTGTGGTTTCTTCTGAGGAGGAGGCTGAAGAGAATCTTAATGAATCTCTTGATATATTGGCTGATGTGGCACTTACTTCTAATGTTTCTTCTTCTATTGCTAAATCTTCACGAAGAAAGGAGTCTAGCAAGGAGCCTATTCTATATACTAGCAAAAGACGAAAACATTCTTTGGATAAGGTATCTGCTGACACATCAAAGGAGCTAAATATGAAGGATGCATCTACTGATGGTTTAGTGAAAGAGGTTACTTCTGATGGTCAAACTTCATCTTTACCAGAACATTCAAATGTTTCACCTTCAGTAGATGATGTAGAGGTTTTTCTTGCTGGGAGAATGTATAAGTTGAATGCTTCTTCTGAAGTTTTCTCTACACCAGTTGAGGAATTGTCTCAACCTATTTCCTCTGATGTGGGTTTGATTGGTTCTTCTGAAGCTCAAATTGGTTCTGCTGAGACATCTTCTGAGATAGGACAGGATCCTGTGATTGATGATTTGCTGAAGTCAGGTACAGTGACTAAAGAACAATATCGAGCTCAGGCTGGAATGTTTGCTGATTATGAAGATATTCAGAAGAGTCGTGTTGTGGCTAAGTTTCTTCAAGATCAGTATGCTTCTGATTTGTCTCCTGAAAGGAAATTAGAACTTGATACATTCTTTCCTACGATTACTGATGATCAATGGGATGGTTATATTTCTCAAGGTGCTTCTGATCCTGATCTAGCAAAACTTATCTTAGGAGATTCTTTTAATGATGATGATTTTGTGGATAAAATGATGGCACTTGGTAATCAAAGGAAGAAAGAATCTGCAGCACAAAGAAGAGCTCTTATTGAACAGAGAAATAAAGCAAAAAGAGATAAACCTATGACTGTTGCTCAGAAGAGGAATTATATGAGGAGAGTTGTGAAGAATGCTGCTATGTACAATTCTGGTATGTTTATGAAGCAAATCATGACTTTATCTGATGATGCTTTGATTAGACAGTATCATATGGTTATGAAATTCTCTTCTTCTGGTTCTACTTCTTCTCATTTGGCAGCAAGTGATTCAATGTCTGATGTTCCTATAGCCAAGAGACAGAGAACAGTTGAAATTGTGGATAGTTTTGATGATGTTTTGCCTTCGGTGGTAACTTCAGTTGTTCCTTCTGATACAACTTCTGATGATACTCCTTCTTCTGATAAGGATGTTTCTGCTGAATCTTCTTTGATTTCTTCTGAAATGTTGTCAAGTGTGGAGTTATGTGATTCTCTGATTTAGGAAACTGATCTACAACTTGATACTGATAACATTGCTGATATGGGAAAGCAGAGTTTGGTTATAAGAAGTTCGGATAGATTGGCTAAGAAACATGCTTCTAGGAATACTCCTTTAGATCTTAATGCTGATGAATCTACATTTATTGAGGTTGGATCTATTGAAGCTTTTCCTGAAGGTACTCATGTGGTTTTGGTTAATTGGACAGCTGGTAAGCTTAACACTGTGTATAGGTTGGATAAAACTGTTATTGAGTTTAACTTCTTGAAGGATATTCTTCAGTTGGTAAATCGACATGATTTGAAGATGCTGTATGAACATGTCATTCAGTATTATAAGTTTCATTCAGCAACTGGTTCTGGTTTATATTTGTTGGGTGATCTTCAGGTTATGTTTGATTCTGATTCTCCACATGGTAAAGGGTATTCTATTTGGAAAAATTCTCATAAATGGGAGATTGAGAGTTGGCGATTTTATCCTCTGCCTTGTGTTCATGTAGTTCAGACTACATGTGGGATGATTTTGTGTATGCTATCAGATAGGCTTTATCCTTTATCTGATATTTTTATGGAAAGATTGCTGAGACACAAGTTGGAAGTGCCTCCTAATCCGGTTGGCAATGATGACCTTCATGCTACTCAATGTGTTGGTTTGATTAAGAATCAACTTCTATCACATAAAGGTTCATCTTGATTGTAATATTGTGTAATATTTGTTTTCTTTCTTAGTAAAAAAAAAAAAAAAAAAAAAAAAAAAAAAAAAAAAATGTTTTTGGTTTTATCTAACTTTTCTTGCAGGTTTGTTGTATACTTTTTGGTTATTGACTCACCTGATATACTTTGGGTATGTCAAAGAGTTAGCTAGTCCAAAGGGTACAGCTTTGGTAAAGACCCATCAAATCTGTTGATAGCTGTAATGGTTTGCTCAAAATCATAGGGTATGCAACCACCTATGCTTTATTGCTGAGTGTTGTATGGTTTTCAATTCACCATGGTATATTCCTGTTTGGAATCCAAGAATTGGCTAGTCCATTTGTATATGGCATATGGTAAAGACAGTGGCATTCCATATTTGGTTTTTAATTCACCAATTATAAGAATTGACTAGTCCTGAGCAAACGGCTACAGGTAAAGACATTTCAAATCCGTTTATATGGTTGCTGGTTTGCCCATAAATCAGATGGTTATCAGTGTACCATAGTTTACGAACTGAAACATATGGCTACTCCAGTAGTGATGGCTATTGGTAAAGAGACATCAAATCCATTTATTTTCAATGATTCACCTCTCACAGGAGTTAACACACCTGGATGCGATGAGAATAGTATGAAACTAATCTGTTTTGATGTATATTTTGTCATTTGTTGCTGCAAAGATATGGAGTTTCAGAGTTTCTTCATCATAGAGATGTTCTTTGGATTCTTTGCTGTTGCTGTTGTTCGTGTCCAATCCTCTGGTGCTGTAAGATCTATCAAGAAACTGGAACTTAACAAGTCAAATTCCAGTTTAGGGGAGGATTGTTGGGAATTATGTGAAAGTCTGATTATGCTGAACTTAATGCCGAAGTGTTTCTACTGATGTGAAGTAGATTCTGCCGAAGACTTATTCTGCTGAAGAATAATAGTGATTAGTTTGATTCTGCGGAAGTGTTTATTCCGTGTTTAGTTTATTTAGGGTGGATATACATGAGCTTTATTAGGAAGTGATTGTGTATATCTTTATTAGTTTAATGATTATACGTTTCTTGGAAAACGGTTTAGCGATATTGTTTAGGGTTCCTTATCTATAAAAGGAACACATTAGAAAGGTTTATGTACCGATTGGAACAACTCAGTTTTAGTTAATATAAAGATCCATAGAGGATCAAGAAGTTCTTAGTTATTTACTTGTGTTTATATTCCGCTGATAAACATTAGTTGTAGAGATTGTCTTTTATGGTGCTTGTGATTACATAGGCATACATAACGATCCACGAGCTCAAGATCTATCAAGGTCTTTGTCTGTTTCAACAAAGGTACTCTTTGGATGGTTTAGCCTACAAATACTCTAGGTGTTATAGTCTAAGGTTCACAATGATTAATCAAGCATTAACTACACAACGAATGACCTATCGCATTACTAGATCATTAACAATTAAGATAAGAGACAACCAATCAATATTCAATAATTAAGTTTCATATTCCCTAAGGAAACACACAAGTAAATTAGCCGGACATGGAGAACATGCAAGCATACACACAAATAATTGAAGACATAATTGAATTAATGAAGTAAAACACTTATCTTGTGGTAAGATAGGGTTTGGAACCCTAAAATACTGTACAAGACAGCCTTGGTTTGATTTAGGTTTTTACTCCAAAAGACTACACACTAAAACTGAAAAATTCGGATTCTATATATAAGATTACAATCGCGACGGCGTCACCTTATGATTTGTGACGCCGTCGGGTCGCCGTCATTAGGGTTTCGTCTTGGCCACGTTAGTCTTGCAACGACGTCACCTTATGCTTGTGACGCCGTCCCCTTCAGTCTCCGACGCCGTCTGGATCAAATCTAGGCCGTCTGAGTTGCGACGCCCTACTCTTTTAAAGCCTGACACCGTCACTTGAAAATAAGCAATTTGGCTACTGAGCCGTCACAGAAGTGCTCCGACGGCGTCTCAATTAACACCTGACGCCGTCCCCTTGTAGTTCAGCAGCTTGAGTGTCTCGATTCTTGACTTTGGCCATTTTCTTCGTATATCCGCGCCTTTTCGTCCAAATAAGTGCCATTCCTGCAATTTGCCTTCAAGAGACCTAAAAAGTGAAAAGGAACGATATTAAGTAATAACGGATACAAAAGTGATCAAATAAGGGCTTAAATGACCCCTCAAAAAGGTACATTTTAAAACCTTATCAAATATCCCTACACTTGGTATTTGCTTGTCCTCAAGCAAATGTGCTTTTAGCCGATTAATTTATAAGTTAGGGGTCATGAAGCATTGGTTTAGAACAATCCACAACACATATAAGCCCCGCAAAAGTCATAACAAGCACGGAAATTACATACTAGCACCTTACATGGGGTGTTTGGGTACTCACATCTCTCGGGTGTATACGAAATATAACAAGTTGGAAATGGAAGATAAACACTCATTAACCGGTCCTAGTACATAGATTACCATAGGCTTGAGAATAGATCAAACCTCCATCGCTTTGGAGTAAGCACCTAGGAAAGACTATCAAAGAGGTCTTTAAAGGGTTGTAATGTTAGGCTTACGGTAGGAAAACAAAGGGTTTGGTGGGATAGGCTATTTAGTGGTGGCAAGTCAAAAATCTCTATGTTACAAGCATACGAAGAATGGCATTGCTAAGCCAAGACTCGACACTCTAAACCTTAAATAACTGAAATAAACAAACATAAATTTAAAGAAAGATGTAGGATCAAACAGTGGGTAAACCATTCCATCATACTTGTTATGGCTCATCTTAGATGTTTCAACAAACGGTTTTCCTAGCACTACTTGGGATAAACTATAGTCAATGACGCAACCTATATCTTCTAGGACCACAAAATCAACTAGGTAGGTGAAATTTCTTATAAAGACATGTACATCCTTGACTCTTCCCACAAAGTTGCAAACTCCACCTGGATACTTAGGGTCTCTCCTAATATTAAGTCGCTCATTCATAATGTCATTGTAAACAGTAGATGACATCACATTAATGGGAGATTCCGAATCTATGTAAGCATGGTCGATACTCCTATATCCAATCATACAAGGGATTTTTAGGTTCCAAGGATTTCCTCTCCTAATCTTTGGGCATATCCTAATGATAGGTGATCGGGGATTATCGATTATGTATCGATGGTAAGCAACCTCTTCCTTAGTGGGGTAAAGATTGAAATAAGCACTATCCTCTTCATTCACGTTCATCTTATTTAGCTTCCTAAGCTCTCTAATACGAGCTTGAAGTTGGTTGGCCAAGGCTGGATCAAACAGTGGGTATTTGCAAACACACAAGTAAATTAGCCGAACATGGAGAACATGCAAGCATACACACAAATAATTGAAGACATAATTGAATTAATGAAGTAAAACACTTATCTTGTGGTAAGATAGGGTTTGTAACCCTAACATACTGTACAAGACAGCCTTGGTTCGGTTTAGGTTTTTACTTCAAAAGACTACACACTAAAACTGAAAAATTTGGATTCTATATATAGGATTACAATCGCGACGGCGTCCCCTTATGATTTGTGACGCTGTCGGGTCGCCGTCATTAGGGTTTCGTCTTGGCCACGTTATTCTTGCGATGGCGTCACCTTATGCTTGTGACGCCGTCCCCTTCAGTCTCTGACGCCGTCTGGATCAAATCTAGGTCGTCTGAGTTGCGACGGCCTACTCTTTTAAAGCCTGACACCGTCACTTGAAAATAAGCAATTTGGCTACTGAGCCGTCACAGAAGTGCTCTGACGGCGTCGCAATTAACACCTGACGCCGTCCCCTTGTAGTTCAGCAGCTTGAGTGTCTCGATTCTTGACTTTGGCCATTTTCTTCGTATATCCGCGCCTTTTCGTCCAAATAAGTGCCATTCCAGCAATTTGCCTTCAAGAGACCTAAAAAATGAAAAGGAACGATATTAAGTAATAACGGATACAAAAGTGATCAAATAAGAGCTTAAACGACCCCTAAAAAAGGTACATTTTAAAACCTTATCAAATATCCCTACACTTGGTATTTGCTTGTCCTCAAGCAAATGTGCTTTTAGCCAATTAATTTATAAGTTTGAGGTCATGAAGCATTGATTTAGAACAATCCACAACACATATAAGCCCCGCAAAAGTCATAACAAGCACGGAACTTACATACTAGCACCTCACATGGGGTGTTTGGGTACTCACATCTCTCGGGTGTATATGAAATATAACAAGTTGGAAATGCAAGATAAACACTCATTAACCGGTCCTAGTACATAGATTACCATAGGCTAGAGAATAGATCAAACCTCCATCGCTTTGGCGTAAGCACCTAGGAAAGACTATCAAAGAGGTCTTTAAAGGGTTGTCATGTTAGGCTTACGGTAGGAAAACAAAGGGTTTGGTGGGATAGGCTATTTAGTGGTGGCAAGTCAAAAGTCTCTATGTTACAAGCATACGAAGAATTGCGTTGCTAAGCCAAGATTCGACTATCTAAACTTTAAATAACTCAAATAAACAAACATAAATTTAAAGATAGATGTAGGATGGTAGCCCGTATGTTTTTTCTATTTTTTTTTCGATTTTTTTTTCATACACTTTTACTCTACCATCCTCTACGGTAACATCAAAATGATAGGGAATTAGGCACATCCCTACACTTGAGTTTTTTTATTACTCTAACACTAGTTTGACACGAATTGAAAAGATCAAAACACTTGGGGTATGTTCTTACACAAATATGGGAATTTAACGTTCCCTTCCAGTCATTTCATAAACTTTAACTTTTCCCATGAGTCCCAATCGTCCCAAAACTGTGTACAAAGGATATGACTCGACTTAGCAACTCATGCAAATAGATAATTGAACTAAGGGTTTAGGGTGATAACAATAATGCACTAAAAGTAAGTGCATACAAGGTAGGCTAAGGCGATTTGGGTGTACATTTGGGGGTGGGGTGTAAACAATGCTCTTCATTGATATTCCAGAAAAACCAAAACATCACGAGAACCGCGAAAAGGATAGGCTCTGAGGGGTTAACTAGGGGTATCGTGTAATAAAGATGAGTACAACGCAAAGGTGTGGGGAAATTACTCAACCGATGTGGAAGAAGTAATTATATTACGGGTATCAAACAAGGGTTATCCTAATGCCTCTTATCATTTAGTTATTCCTAACTACACAGGTGTAGTCTTACTAGCGATCTCGGGATGCATCACAAAACAAGTTCTAGAATCTATTATACTACCGGTTCACACTCTAAGCAGTAAAGACGAATGCTTTAATTCCTACTAATCTAAGGGCGATCCTCACATTTTGGGTGGAATTTAGGTGGTAAAGGGTTTTTGTGCTAGTCATGCAACTTCCTATCCGTGAGACGCTTTTGTTAAGACTAATGGCCCACTCCTATATGTCATGAAATTTTTAAATTTGGTGCCAAAAAATTACCCTAACCGACATTTTCTCATGGTTTATTACACAAATACAATTGGACAAAGCAAATAATCAAGGATAAGCATAGTTTCAAAGTTCCCGTTTTATTTTCCCTCCCTACACTTAAACTGAACATTGTCCCCAATGTTCTCCGAAAGTATCAAAGTTATGATAATAGAAGGTAATTAAAAGCGAAAGAAACTAATACTCCCCTGATTAGCTTGGTAAGATCTGTGTAAAGTGGTGGTTAAATCCTTTTCAAGAAGAATGTATGCGTGAAAAGCTCCTTCCAATCTTTTGTTTCTTCTTCTTTATAAATAAAACCTACACACTTGAAGAAAACAAACGAAACCTTCGCGTAAAATCGGCGGTAATAATATATATAAGACTCTACTAAACTATGATACAATGCTTGTGGAATGGATGTTTACAGAATTTCAGGAAAATTAAGACCTCGAAAATTCCAAAAATTTATAAGTAGCTCAGAAAACGAGAAAAAAGTAATCTGTTGTTTTTACTCCTTCCTGATGCCGTCAGGTTGCGATCCTGACGCCGTCAGGTTATCCTGACAAAAACTGGTCTGCGATTTTCTGAAAAAAAAATTCTGGAAAATTTACATCTTTAGAATCTGGAAAACTTTCTGCAAAACATCCATTATGACTCGATACAAGCATTTGACTCAAACAAACACACATATATATCTCTTAATTAATTGAAATTCTCATATTTACGTTTCTTTTGAAAACGTGTGTAATCCTCCCTACACTTATCCTTTATGTAAAATACCTTTATATGCAATTAAGACGAGGTTAAAAACAAAATAAAGCCTTTTTACAAATTTAAACATGAGAATAAGCAATCAATAAAAGATATATGACACTAACAAGCAAACAATTAAGCATGGGTTGCCTCCCACGAAGCGCTTTTCTTTATTTATGAGTC
Source organism: Chrysanthemum seticuspe (assembly GCA_019973895.1). NCBI lineage: Eukaryota > Viridiplantae > Streptophyta > Magnoliopsida > Asterales > Asteraceae > Chrysanthemum > Chrysanthemum seticuspe. Next base: position 235,781,973 of record BPTQ01000008.1, on the reverse strand, counting down.
TTGTAGCTAGACTCGTAGTCGTGCCCCTACGTTGTCTCGTTTTGCATTCTCAATGAGAATTCTATCATGTTGACAAAATTTTTATCGACTCTATACCTAGTCCCTAGGGTCAAGCAATCCTTATAATAAAGCCTCCTTCTTTCCCACATAAATTTATAACCTTTTTCAACATCGTCCTTGCTTTTGTCCTCAAAAGCTTTGATGTTGTCTCGTTCAAAAATGGGCAGATGGCCATATTCATGTGTTTTCCAAGGCATCCTATAAGTGATCTCATCGGTTCCTTCCTTAAACCTAACCGTTCCGTCATACTTGTTATGGCTCATCTTAGATGTTTCAACAAACGGTTTTCCTAGCACTACTTGGGATAAACTATAGTCAATGACGCAACCTATATCTTCTAGGACCACAAAATCAACTAGGTAGGTGAAATTTCCAATAAAGACATGTACATCCTTGACTCTTCCCACAAAGTTGCAAACTCCACCTGGATACTTAGGGTCTCTCCTAATATTAAGTCGCTCATTCATAATGTCATTGTAAACAGTAGATGACATCACATTAATGGGAGATTCCATATCTATGTAAGCATGGTCGATACTCCTATATCCGATCATACTAGGGTTTTTTAGGGTCCAAGGATTTCCTCTCCTAATCTTTGGGCATATCCTAATGATAGGTGATCGGGGATTATCGATTATGTATCAATGGTAAGCAACCTCTTCCTTAGTGGGGTAAAGATTGAAATAAGCACTATCCTCTTCATTTACGTTCGTCTTATTTAGCTTCCTAAGCTCTCCAATACGAGCTCGAAGTTGGTTGGCCAAGGCTGGATGAAACAGTGGGTATTTGTTTGGTGGTAAAGTGTTGTTTGGTGGTTTATCACCTTCCATGATGAAAAGTGATGGGATTACGAACAAAGGTCACGAAGAAGGGGGATAAACTACGAAAAAATGAGAAAAATTTACTTGATAGGAATCAAGCAAAGAAACCTAAACGAGGTGGACTCATAACTAGCTATTCTATTCCCCGGCAGCGATGCCAAAAACTTAATAACGCTACACGCGTCGTTCGGGGTCAAAGGAACTTCCTTTTCTTCGAGCAAGTTTTATAACACCCTAGGCAGTGAACCTAATCGTTGTAGTGTAGTATTAGGGTAAGCCACGGGTATTGATATCGTTCTCTAGGGGAATAGGAATGCTCGTGAGAAGTTACTACGCTAAGGTTGGGGTTGAGGAATATTATTTTTTTATCTTTTTATGTTTTTTAGAAAATGGAAAAGTACGAATCTCGGGGTTTGGATTTGGGGGTTGGTATTTCTACCGATTACTCTTTTATCTAATTATCTAGTCTAAGGTGTATGTAGTCTATGTCTAATTATTGTGTGCTCGTATGATGGTTTAAAGATGTGTTCACTTAGGTTTTATTACTCCTTAATTATCTCCTATTGATGGTTGAATTGTCACGTCCTTATTCTTAATTGCGTTGTGTGTCTAAAGTCGTAGGGTATGCGTTTGTCCCTAACTCTTTGAAACTACCAAAGGGTCTCGTCTACAAAATCTCTAGGAATTATAAACTCTAACTCTAAGGTACTCTTTGGATGGTTTAGCCTACAACTACTCTAGGTGTTATAGTCTAAGGTTCACAAAGATTAATCAAGCATTAACTACACAACGAATGACCTATCGCATTACTAGATCATTAACTATTAAGATAAGAGACAACCAATCAATATTCAATAACTAAGTTTCATATTCCCTAATCAAACACACAAGTAAATTAGCCGGACATGGAGAACATGCAAGCATACACACAAATAATTGAAGACATAATTGAATTAATGAAGTAAAACACTTATCTTGTGGTAAGATAGGGTTTGGAACCCTAAAATACTGTACAAGACAGCCTCGGTTTGGTTTAGGTTTTTACTTCAAAAGACTACACACTAAAACTGAAAAATTCGGATTCTATATATAAGATTACAATCGCGACGGCGTCACTTTATGATTTGTGACGCCGTCGGGTCGCCGTATTAGGGTTTCGTCTTGGCCACATTTGTCTTGCAACGACGTCACCTTATGCTTGTGACGTCGTCCCCTTCAGTCTCTGACGACGTCTGGATCAAATCTAGGCCGTCTGAGTTGCGACGGCCTACTCTTTTAAAGCCTGACACCGTCACTTGAAAATAAGTAATTTGGATACTGAGCCGTCACAGAAGTGCTCCGACGGCATCGCAATTAACACCTGACGCCGTCCCCTTGTATTTCAGCAGCTTGAGTGTCTCGATTCTTGACTTTGGCCATTTTCTTCATATATCCGCGCCTTTCCGTCCAAATAAGTGCCATTCCAGCAATTTTCCTTCAAGAGACCTAAAAAGTGAAAAGGAACGATATTAAGTAATAACGGATACAAAAGTGATCAAATAAGGGCTTAAACGACCCCTCTAAAAGGTACATTTTAAAACCTTATCAAATATCCCTACACTTGGTATTTGCTTGTCCTCAAGCAAATGTGCTTTTAGCCAATTTATTTATAAGTTAGAGGTCATGAAGCATTGGTTTAGAACAATCCACAACACATATAAGCCTCGCAAAAGTCATAACAAGCACGGAAATTACATACTAGCACCTCACATGGGGTGTTTGGGTACTCACATCTCTCGGGTGTATATGAAATATAACAAGTTGGAAATGGAAGATAAACACTCATTAACCGGTCCTAGTACATAGATTACCATAGGCTTGAGAATAGATCAAACCTCCATCGCTTTGGCGTAAGCACCTAGGAAAGACTATCAAAGAGGTCTTTAAAGGGTTGTAATATTAGGCTTACGGTAGGAAAACAAAGTGTTTGGTGGGATAGGCTATTTAGTGGTGGCAAGTCAAAAATCTCTTTGTTACAAGCATACGAAGAATGGCGTTGTTAAGCCAAGACTCGACACTCTAAACTCTAAATAACTGAAATAAACAAACATAAATTTAAAGATAGATGTAGGATGGTAGCCCGTATGTTTTTTTTTTTTTTTTTTTTTTTTTTTTTTTTTGAACACTCTATTTTTTTTCTTTTCTCTTTTTCTATTTTTTTTGGATTTTTTTTTTTTTTTTTTTTCATACACTTTTACTCTACCATCCTCTACGGTAGCATCAAAATGATAGGGATTTATAGGCACATCCCTACAATTGAGTTTTTTATTACTCTAACACTAATTTGACCTGAATTGAAAAGATCAAAACACTTGGGGTTTGTTCTTACGCAAATAAAGGAATTTAACGTTCCCTTCCAGTCATTTCATAAACTTTAACTTTTCCCATGAGCCCCAATCGTCCCAAAACTGTGTACAAAGGATATGACTCGACTTAGCAACTCATGCAAACAACTAGATAATTGAACTAAGGGTTTAGGGTGATAACAATAATGCACTAAAAGTGAGTGCATACAAGGTAGGCTAAGGCGATTTGGGTGTACATTTGGGGGTGGGGTGTAAACAATGCTCTTCATTGATATTCTAGAAAAACCAAAACATCACGAGAACCGCGAAAATGATAGGCTCTGAGGGGTTAACTAGGGGTATCGTGTACTAAAGATGAGTACAACGCAAAGGTGTGGGGAAATTACTCAACCGATGTGGAAGAAGTAATTTTATTACGGGTATCAAACAAGGGTTATCCTAATGCCTCTTATCATTTAGTTATTCCTAACTACACAAGTGTAGTCTTACTAGCGATCTTAGGATGCATCACAAAACAAGTTCTAGAATCTATTATACTACCGGTTCACACTCTAAGCATTAAAGATGAATGCTTTAATTCCTACTAATCTAAGGGCGATCCTCACATTTTGGGTGGAATTTAGGTGGTAAAGGGTTTTTGTGCTAGTCATGCAACTTCCTATCCGTGAGACGCTTTTGTTAAGACTAATGGCCCACTCCTATATGTCATGAAATTTTTAAATTTGGTGCCAAAAAATTACCCTAACCGACATTTTCTCATGGTTTATTACACAAATACAATTGGACAAAGCAAATAATCAAGGATAAGCATAGTTTCAAAGTTCCCGTTTTATTTTCCCTCCCTACACTTAAACTGAACATTGTCCCCAATGTTCTCCGAAAGTATCAAAGTTATGATAATAGAAGGTAATTAAAAGCGAAAGAAACTAATACTCCCCTGATTAGCTTGGTAAGATCTGTGTAAAGTGGTGGTTAAATCCTTTTCAAGAAGAATGTATGCGTGAAAAGCTCCTTCCAATCTTTTGTTTCTTCTTCTTTATAAATAAAACCTGCACACTTGAAGAAAACAAACGAAACCTTCGCGTAAAATCGGCGGTAATAATATATATAAGACTCTACTAAACTAGGATATAATGCTTGTGGAATGGATGTTTACAGAATTTCTGTAAAATTAAGACATGAAAAATTCCAAAAATTTATAAGTAGCTCAGAAAACGAGAAAAAAGTAATTTGTTGTTTTTACTCCTTCCTGACGCCGTCAGGTTGCGATCCTGACGCCATCAGGTTGCGATCCTGACGCCGTCAGGTTGCGATCCTGAAGCCGTCAGGTTATCCTGACAAAAACTGGTCTGCGATTTTCTGGAAAAAAAATTCTGGAAAATTTACATCTTTAGAATCTGGAAAAATTTCTGCAAAACATCCATTATGACTCGATACAAGCATTTGACTCGAACAAACACACATATATATATCTCTTAATTAATTGAAATTCTCATGTTTACGTTTCTTTTGAAAACGTGTGTAATCCTCCCTACACTTATCCTTTATGTAAAATACCTTTATATGCAATTAAGACGAGGTTAAATACAAAATAAAGCCTTTTTACAAATTTAAACATGAGAATAAGCAATAAATAAAAGATATATGACACTAACAAGCAAACAATTAAGCATGGGTTGCCTCCCACGAAGCGCTTTTCTTTATTTATGAGTCTTGTAGCTAGACTCGTAGTCGTGCCCCTACGTTGTCTCGTTTTGCATTCTCAATGAGAATTCTATCATGTTGACAAAATTTTCATCGACTCTATACCTAGTCCCTAGGGTCAAGCAATCCTTATAATAAAGCCTCCTTCTTTCCCACATAAATTTATAACCTTTTTCAACATCGTCCTTGCTTTTGTCCTCAAAAGCTTTGATGTTGTCTCGTTCAAAAATGGGCAGATGGCCATATTCATGTGTTTTCCAAGGCATCCTATAAGTGATCTCATCGGTTCCTTCCTTAAACCTAACCGTTCCATCATACTTGTTATGGCTCATCTTAGATGTTTCAACAAACGGTTTTCCTAGCACTACTTGGGATAAACTATAGTCAATGACGCAACCTATATCTTCTAGGACCACAAAATCAACTAGGTAGGTGAAATTTCCTATAAAGACATGTACATCCTTGACTCTTCCCACAAAGTTGCAAACTCCACCTGGATACTTAGGGTCTCTCCTAATATTAAGTAGCCCATTCATAATGTTATTGTAAACAGCAGATGATGTCACATTAATGGGAGATTCCGTATCTATGTAAGCATGGTCGATACTCCTATATCCGATCATACAAGGGATTTTTAGGTTCCAAGGATTTCCTCTCCTACTCTTTGGGCATATCCTAATGATAGGTGATCGGGGATTATCGATTATGTATCGATGGTAAGCAACCTCTTCCTTAGTGGGGTAAAGATTGAAATAAGCACTATCCTCTTCATTTACGTTCATTTTATTTTGCTTCCTAAGCTCTCCAATACGAGCTCGAAGTTGGTTGGCCAAGGCTGGATGAAATAGTGGGTATTTGTTTGGTGGTAAAGTGTTGTTTGGTGGTTTATCACCTTCCATGATGAAAAGTGATGGGATTACGAACAAAGGTCACGAAGAAGGGGGATAGACTACGAAAAAAATGAGAAAATTTTACTTGATAGGAATCAAGCAAAGAAACATAAACGAGGTGGACTCCTAACTAGCTATTCTATTCCCCGGTAGCGGCGCCAAAAACTTGATAACGCTACACGCGTCGTTCGGGGTCAAAGGAACTTCCTTTTCTTCGAGCAAGTTTTATAACACCCTAGGCAGTGAACCTAATCGTTCTAGTGTAGTATTAGGGTAAGCCACGGGTATTGATATCGTTCTCTAGGGGAATAGGAATGCTAGTGAGAAGTTACTATGCTAAGGTTGGGGTTGAGGAAGATTATTTTTTTTTTATCTATTTATGTTTTTAAGAAAATGGAAAAGTACGAATCTCGGGGTTTAGATTTGGGGGTTGGTATTTCTACCGATTACTCTATTATCTAATTATCTAGTCTAAGGTGTATGTAGTCTATGTCTAATTATTGTGTGCTCGTATGATGGTTTAAAGATGTGTTCACTTAGGTTTTATTACTCCTTAATTATCTCCTATTGATGGTTGAATTGTCACGTCCTTATTCTTAATTGCGTTGTGTATCTAAAGTCGTAGGGTATGCGTTTGTCCCTAACTCTTTGAAACTACCAAAGGGTCTCGTCTACAAAATCTCTAGGAATTATAAACTCTAACTCTAAGGTACTCTTTGGATGGTTTAGCCTACAACTACTTTAGGTGTTATAGTCTAAGGTTCACAAAGATTAATCAATCATTAACTACACAACGAATGACCTATCACATTACTAGATCATTAACAATTAAGATAAGAGACAACCAATCAATATTCAATAATTAAGTTTCATATTCCCTAAGCAAACACACAAGTAAATTAGCCGGACATGGAGAACATGCAAGCATACACACAAATAATTGAAGACATAATTGAATTAATGAAGTAAAACACTTATCTTGTGGTAAGATAGGGTTTGGAACCCTAAAATACTGTACAAGACAGCCTTGGTTTGGTTTAGGTTTTTACTCCAAAAGACTACACACTAAAACTGAAAAATTAGGATTCTATATATAAGATTACAATCGCGACAGCGTCACCTTATGATTTGTGACGCCGTCGGGTCGCCGTCATTAGGGTTTCGTCTTGGCCATGTTAGTCTTGCGACATCGTCACCTTATGCTTTTGACGCCGTCCCCTTCAGTCTCTGACGCCGTCTGGATCAAATCTAGGCCGTCTGAGTTGCGACGGCCTACTCTTTTAAAGCCTGACACCGTCACTTGAAAATAAGCAATTTGGCTACTGAGCCGTCACAGAAGTGCTCCGACGGCGTCGCAATTAACACCTGACGCCATTCCCTTGTATTTCAGCAGCTTGAGTGTCTCGATTCTTGACTTTGGCCATTTTTTCGTATATATGCGCCTTTTCGTCCAAATAAGTGCCATTCTAGCAATTTGCCTTCAAGAGACCTAAAAAGTGAAAAGGAACGATATTAAGTAATAACTGATACAAAAGTGATCAAATAAGGGCTTAAACAACCCCTCAAAAAGGTACATTTTAAAACCTTATCATGGTTCAATGTGCAAGTTAGAAACTCTCTCAGACCTAGTCTGAGCAGAATTCCCCCCCCCCCCAATGTTATCCGGTTGCCTAGGTCCACCTTGTGAGCCATGCTCACTGGGTGTTGGCATGGTTGGGGTCTTATTTATGTTACCACTAGCCTCCCCTACTGCTAAGCTACGATAAGTAGTAGCAGCCCCTTCCATTCCATCTCTTCCATCACCTAAGATAGGCTCATTTGCACCATGAGAAAGAGTAGGAGTTCTGTGTTGAGCACCATCGGAATCCTTTCTGATAGACCTAGTGTAACACCCCCAAAATATGGTTCAGCGAAAGACTTACTAGCATTGGGGTGCTACGAGAAGTGGTACACGAGACAAGTATAGCGAAGTAGAATAGCTCATCCTTTAATATAAAAACATTGTCAAAGATAGTAATTAAGTTTTACATTTATTCAAAGTACGAGAGTAAGCCCATTAAAAGAAATTCATAAAAAGCGGTCCCAAATAAACATTAGAGTCGAACTAATCCATGACCATGCCAATGCCTCCAAGCGCCTCCCAAAGCAACTGTCCAAGCCTAAACATATCAAATACCTGAGAAAGACATGCTAAAGAGGTCAACAAAAAGCTGGTGATTTCATAGGTTTAAGTAAATAACATAGTATATGGACCAAATAGTGAAAATATCTTATTACGCAAGTAAGTCATAGCATAAGCAAATCATCATATCCAAAACCCAAAACCAAACATCCGTGACAAGCAATTAAATGATATTCAATTAATGTTCACGGCATTTCTATTTTTGCGTGCCCTCAAAACATTAAGTAACTCCCTCGTTATTTATTATATTCCTCTTTTTCCGTTTTATTATAAAAAAGTTTATAACAAGTATTTTCTATTAGGAAAACCGTTTATTATTTATAGTTTACGTTATCGTTATAGTTATAGTTACTTGAGTTACTATTTGTTTCGAGTCATAAGTCCTTGACTTATCAAATTGTATCAAGTCCAATAGTCAAATAAAGTCCATGTCACGGCCTTGTCGGGGTCAAAGATGACTAAAAAGTCAACATGACACCAAGTTGCCGCAAAGTTCACAAGTATGTTATAAGTCAATAATGTCAAGTCCCAATATGACAACTTCAACTTCACGTGGTCATCTACGACTCACGTCTAACCTATCCACCGTCATAACTAAAACAATCCCATTTCAAGTCCAAAAGTTACCAACCAAGTGTAGTCGCGACCATACGGTCTCGACTCCCATTCCCATGTACAACTCAACAACAACAACAACAACAACGACAATACAACCTCCAACAAAATTGTCGAGAACTCAAGGGTCTCGACCTACTACTCCTCGATGGCCAACAAACCAAACGCCCCTTTGAGGGCTTTCCCCCATTCGACACCCATCAAAACCAACCCATTTCAACCTCCAGATACCAAGTTATCTCCACCAAACGGGGTTTCATCCAAAACCCGAAACAACAATCATAACAACAAGATAAGTACATCAAAAACCAAGAAATAAATCAACCAAATAAACCCTCACCGAGAGCCAATGCTCTCGGCTTGGTTGCCACGACACACACGATACAAACACGCGACTTGAGCACGGATACCAACAAGTTTTAACACGTTTTATTTAACAAGAAATCATTCCCCATGTTTTTATACATCAAACCCAATAAGAAGACGAGTCAACTCGTGACTCACCACGAGTTATCAAGAAAACGAGTCAAACTCGTGTGTTTTTTAACCTACCTTTGTTTTGACATAATAAAATGACCGGTGGTGGCTTCATGGTGGTATTAGGGTGGCGCGTGTGTGGCGTACGAGAGGTGGGGGGAGGAATTTCAGGCGTGTGGCCTTGGGGATCATGTATAGGGGAGTGAGGGGAGTGTTTTAAGGTGGGTGGTGTAGTTGGGGAGGGGGCGGTGTGGTGGTGGTGGTGGCGTGAAAGTGGTCGGCGGCTAGGGTTGAAAAAGAGAGAGAAAGGATGATGATGATGATGTTGTTGTTCCCTATTCACTATCTTAAAAAACAGTTAAGTATATAAAACAAGTTAATAGTGAATTAATGACTGAAAAGATATAAGTAAAACACAAAGAGTAATTTTCAACATCATATTCTTATTAGAAATGAATCAAAAGAATACATTACCCTAGTACTTGCGGAACAGTACTAGGGATTGAAATGACAAAGTGTTGGTAACTCCTCTCGAAGCTCAGGCTAAGTCTGAGCACAACTACAAGTACCCACTGAGCTATCTCAGGGATTAAGTTGTATTTGGAGGAGTGAAAGATGGCTTGCGTGTATGTGTGTTTTTACAATTCATAAGCTTAATCTTTCACTCCATCTCTTATGCTATTTATACAAGTATGAGTTTTAACTCTTTCCTAAATGACAAACTGACAATTTGCAGAAGTCAAAATACTGATGTATTTTGTCTCTGTTTACAAAGACTATATTAGGTAAAGGGACAAAGCTACTTTCTACCTGTCAGTACTGATGCTGGCCCTTTCAGGGAAAGTTGACTTATTGAAGACAGGCACTCCGTCTTTATCGCTTCAAGCTTAACCGTTTTGTCCCGCCCATTCTTCAGTCTTCATAGTCTTCAGTCTTCAGTTTTAGTTTGTCTTCAGTGTTTGTAGTCGGTCAAGAGTTTGCGGGATTCAGTGAGTTATTGTCATCACTCACTGAATCCACCATCTTCTTCTTGACTCAGCCTTCACTCTTTAAGTTCTGCCTTACTGAGTAGAGTGACTTCTTCTTCGCCTCATACTGAGTATCCTGAAGATGGCTCACTAAGAGACTATGCACTCAGTGACCTGTTAGTGTTTAACGAATTAAGCACTTAGGTTATTTTCTATTCAAATCCTAGATTAAGGGGTTTGGGTATTTACTGAACCTAACAATCTCCCCCTATTTGGATATACAAATAGCCTAAGTGGTTGCTCAGTGTAAGTGAGCAAATGGCTTCTTCTTACACTGAATGTACTAATGAATACAATAAGGAACACTGAGAATTTAAACAAAACATACATCATTTATTCATCACATTACATGGTTCCTATCACTAGTACAAAATATAAAACAAAATGATGTCAGTCCAGATGGATTCCCAGTGCTTCAAGCTAGAATTTCTTGGTGATGAGTGTTTCCCTGTCAGGATGCTCTCTTATCTTGGCGTTTAAGTCAGCACAGAACTTCACATTTGCAGGAGTCTGAATTTGAGAGGCCACTAGTATGTAGCTCAGCATTGTAGCCACTCTTGCTTGATCAATATCACTCCACCTTTGGAATGCTGGGTTTCCATAGACATCAATGAAAAATAGCCCTCTTTCAGGCTTTTCAATCACCAGACAGTTCACGAACTTTACCCCTTCAGGCAGCTCCCTGTTGCATTTGAGTCCAGGAACTTTGATCTCAGGCTGGAACTCAACCCTCTTTCTTTTCCCTATGAAGATTGAGGATGAGATCCTTATGGTGCAGTTAAGGCAGGCTGAATCCCCAGTTGTGCTGGTGCATCCCTCAGTCTTTCATACCTTTTACTGAGCATCTTCATTAGCTCCTTAACCACCGCATTCTGCTTCTTTTCAATTAATGGACCAAGTTCATCGAGTTCAGTGATCCCAAAGTCAGTGAATTTTAGGGGATATTGAACCTCAAAGTGTCTTTTATCATCCCCCCTGTAGACGTTCATTGCCAGTGGTTTAGACTTGGGGATGATTCTGACATCAGTGATCTTCTCAGGCAGCCTTCTGCTAGTCATTGTCCAGTTGTAATGATCAATTCTTGCTTTCCTGATGGCTGCAGATTTCTTGTTCTTTTCTTCCAACTGCTTTCTCATTTCAGCCATCTTAGCAGCCTGAGCATCCTTGAACTTTTGTCCTGCCTGGCCCTTTTCAAGCTTCTTAGGATCAATCCCTATGTTCTCAGCTTCCTCAGCGACAACTTTTATCAGTGCTTCTTTGCTCTTCCTTTCCTCCTCAGCTAGTTTCTGTTTCCTTTCTTCTTTTGCAAGATAGGCACTTAGATGTTGTGGTGTGAGCAGGTATTCAGTGTCGCCGATCTTGTAGGGAATCTTCTCAGGCTCAGGATTTTGCATTATGCCTTCTCCTTTGTCCTGGCCTGAGGAAGATAATGATGCTACCAGTGGTAGTGGTGTTGTTGTGATGGGTGTAACTGTCATAGCCATTGTTGTTGTTGTTGATGATAAGGGTGGGATTGATGAAATTGGTACAGCTAGGACTGGTGGTGTTGGCTCCCCCTCAGTGTGAGAGGAGGTCTCTTCAGTGGTCTTCTCCCCCTAAACCGTTGCGGCAAATTCAGTGAGAGCAAGAGTTGGCTCTGACACTAGGGGAGTTTGGGTGGCTTGACCTTTGAAGGCTTGGTAGATTTCAGTGACCATAGCCTTGATATCAGATGTATCCTTTTGAAGACCAGTGACCTTTGTTTCCAGATTAGCTTTAGAAAGTTCCAAGGCAGTCATGCGTAGCCCAAGATTCCAAGCCATTGATGAGGAAGCCTTAGCTAAGTTGGTCACTTGAGCATCCAAAGAGCCTAGTGTTTCCTGAAGAGACTGAACCGAAGATTGAAGACCCTGAACATTTGCAAACTTTAGCATAATGATCAGTTCAGTGAGGTCTGAGGAATTATTCAAGTATGCCTCAGTAGCCTCCAACACTTTGGAGTTGAGTGTTGGGTCTTCTTTGACCGAGTCCCTGATTTCATCAATTTTTGTTCCACAACCCTGAAGATGTTTGAGAAACTTAGCCAGGTTATCATCCAATCTATGAAGCTGGTCGTACATAATATCTTTGTGCTCATCAGTGTTAGCATTGAAGGTGAGCACATCGGATCTTAGATCAGCATAACTTGCAGCAACTTCAGTATGTTGATCCCACAGTGTGTCAGTGACCCCATAATATATCTTTCTTGAAGCTTTGGTAATCCACATAACTAGCTGCCTTTCACTGATTGGAAGAATATTATCAAACTTGCTGAATTCATTAGAAATGGATGAAGAGGAGTTAGAGTCATTGTCTGCAGGCTGGAAAGGTGACTCTTTAGGCTCTTTTGGATCAGGCTGGTGCTCTTGTTCAGGTTGAACATCAGCGTCCACTTCTTCCCCTACTGATAAAATTTCATCTTCACTTTTAGCCTGCTCTTCATCAGAAAATAGTATCTCAGCAACATCAGCAACATTTAACAAGGTGGTGGTGATGGGTTCCATATCAGCGGGTGGTATATTTCCCTCAGAGTCTTTGTCCCCCGTTGACCCCTCAGACACTGGTGGGTGTTTCCCAGTGCCTTCTCTGGAGTCATGATTGGTGGTGGGTTCCGTATCGACGGGTTGTTTCTTTCCCTCCGAGTCTTTGTCCCCCTGAGACCCCTGAGACGCTGATGGGTTTTTCCTAGTGCCTTTTGCGGAGTCAGTGACAGTTATATCCCTATTAGCGGGTTGTTTAGTTCCCTCTGAGTCTTTGGGATCAATCAGTGTGCCCTCAGACAAAGGCTATGATTTTCTAATGTCATCCTTGGGCGATGTGGAAGGCGCTCCCCTACCAGCGGGTTGTATGTTTCCCTCTGGATCTTGGGGAGTAGTAGTTGGGACCAAGGGCACTGATTGTAATTTATCAGTGTCCTTCGTTGTCACCAGGGTGGATGATGCTTGGTCTTCAGTGGGTGTCAGATTAGTCTTAGGTCTTCTTTGCCTTTTGGCCAGTGCTCCAGAAGCCTCAGGGCCCTGAGACTTGGGTTTGGTCTTAGTCCTAGTCTGAGACTTCCCCTTTCTCTTTTTAGGAGCAGGGTTAGGAGACACTAAATCCCTCTGGTTGTTTACAGCAACCATGTGGGCTGTCAATACAATATCAGTGACTAGGGATGGGTCTTTTTGAAAGTTAGATTGGCTCAGGGTACTAGGTAAAGCAGTGTATATGTACTCCTGAGGATAGTTACAACCCACTAACGCTTGTAAAGCACATGAGACAAACCTAGGGTATGAAACGTATTTCGCCCTAGTTTTGCTCAGTAGCTTGGTTACGAGATCACTATAAATGATCTCTCCCATGTCGACATTGACCCCATTCATTAGGCAGTATGCCATCATCAACTAAATAGAATTAACTTGTTCAGTGGATGAGTGGTTCCCGCCGAGGACCTGAATCACAAAAGTGAATAGGATCCTCCAAGCCACGGGAAATGAAATTTTGGTAACTGGGGTCTTGTCCAAAAATTTTGGATCCAAAACTATTTTTTTAACCCATCCTTCACTGTGGTGGGTTCAGGATGGGCGACATAAACTCCCTTGTTGTAGTCTAGCCCTGTTGAGGTGCAAAAAGTTTTGTAATCTAGGGTGACTGACCTTTCCTTATTAAAAAGACTAAACTTAATGAGATACTCACTGAGAGGTCTTAGGTCTGTCTCATTAGTTGAGGGTGTCGGGTCATAGGCCGTGACTGTAGCCCAAAACTCCCTGAGGAGGTTTTGGTACAGTATAGAGGGACACTGAACAAAGGCCGTTTTCAGTGGGCAGTTAAACAAAAAATTTATAATGTCCTTATAGGCTGGGATAGTTTGAGGGTATTCAAAATTGCCTAAGACATTATTTGTTTTAAATTCAACATTGCTAAGATCACCTACCCACTGTGAAGCAAACTGGAGAGATTGTGTTTTAGCCATTTCCATTAATAAGTTTTAGGGTTTTGAGAAAAATATCTTGACAAGAACAGTCAAAGGGTTTTGAATCTCTCAAGTTGTGATGAAAAACTTTTGTAAAGTTTTACAGAGAAGATTTTTCAGAAAAAGATTTGAAGAACAAAAATATTTCTGGGTTTGAAAGAGATTTTGATAGAGTTTTGTTAGCAGAAATACTTTGTGTATGTTTTAAGGATTTTGTGAGGGGTATTTATAGAGTGATGAGAGGGGTAGTTTGTGCAAAAATGTGGATTTGTAAAGTCGGTTTTTAAAAACGTTTGAATTTCCACATTTAATGCCACCACTCCACTACCTGCAGTAAAATCCCGTTTTTCAAGGGAACAGTTGCAGTGCACAATAAAAGTGCAATTTGCAGTAATAAAATATCCTTAGGATATTTCATGTGAGGAGAGGCATTTAATACCAAGTGGGATGAGGTAAGTATTTGAGAGACCCTTGACATGGATGACAATAAGACAAAGAGACATATATTCCATTATTAAATTGGTAAGGTTACCAACCTAGGACATTTAAGTAATTGATACTTGGAGCATTTAGTTACTCATTGAATGCTCTTTGTAAAAAGTCAAGGACCCTGAATGAGTCTTACTCATTCAGTGAAAAAGGAATTTTGGTTATTCAGGAAGGATTGACCATTTCAGAGAAGACTCACTGAGATTAGGATTGATTTTCAATTTGCTGACTTTCAATGTCTAGCATTCCTAATTCAGCTTTTAGTCTACTGAAGGTAGGTTCATCCAAGGGTTTGGTGAAGATATCAGCAAGTTGATATTTAGTAGGGATGAAATGAAGCTCTATGTCTCCTTTCATTATGTTGTCCCTGATGAAGTGATATCTGATATCAATGTGTTTGGTTCTTTGATGAAGGACAGGGTTGTTGGAGATTGCAATGGCACTGGTGTTGTCACAGAAGATGGGTACCATTTTGTAATGGATGTCATAGTCACTAAGTTGACTTTTCATCCATAAAACATTGGCACAGCATCCTGCAGTAGCCACATACTCAGCTTCAGCTGAAGACATACTGATTGTTGCTTTTTAGCACTCCAACAAACCAGTTTTCCTCCAAGAAATTGACAGGACCCTGTTAGCCTTAATAGTTTTTATTAGAAGTGATGGTCATTCACATTTAGGAACTTTGTAACGTGTGTTAGATATCGTATTAGAATAGCCAACGGGCTCGTGGATTGGACTAAGCTAATTGGTTAGAAGTTATGCTAAGCTAGCCTTGAATAAGTTCATGTAACCCAATCCAATCCAAGTCCATATCCACGGCCCATGCCAAGCCCATTAGGGTATTTCTCACTTACTATAAATACCCCTCAAATATGTCATTAGAGGGGTGTGCTTGAGTGTGTGTGTGTGTGTGTGTTTATTTATGAAATAGTGTTTTCATGTTCTTCTCCCTTGCTCTCTAAACATATACATACACGATCTATATCTTCAAGTCACCACTTTCTATTCTTCAGCTTTACAATTGGTATCAATCGCCTAACAATTGGACCCAAATTCAAAAATTTTCGGTCAAATTTGGCGTCAAAATTGTCAAAACTCAAATTATTCATACAACCTTAGAATTGATTTTTACTGAGAATTTCAAATTTTGGGAGAGAAAAATTTTACGCCTAAGAACCAAGTTCACGAGTACGACTTTCAGCAAAACTTCAAACGGCAATATCTTATTAAACACAACTCCTTTATCGTTGAATCGATCCTACATCAACTTTATCATTACATACCTTCCTCAATGGCAACTCAACAAGACATTCATGCAACCGGTGCCGAAAACCGTCCTCCTATGTTGGAAAAAGGTGGTTATCTTCAATGGACAAGTCGAATGCTTCGTTACATCAAGACAAAACCTAATGGAAAATTGATGATCAAATCCATTCAGAATGGACCCTTCATACCTCTAGAAGTCCAAGACCCTGGAAATGCTGATTCAACACCTCCCGTCCCACCATTTCTTCGTCTTCAAAAAGAATCAGAATACTCTGAAGAGGATCAGAAGCAAGTCGAAGCAGATGACATGGCAATTCATATTGTCCAACTGGGTTTACCAAGAGACCTCTTTGCTGCTGTAGACAGTTGTGAAACTGCTTTCGATATGTGGGAACGTGTTATACGACTTTGTCATGGAACAGAAATTGGTCAACAAGATACGGAGAACAAGCTGCTAACTGCTTGGGAGAAGTTTACATCCACTCCAGGAGAATGCATTGAATCCTACTATGGAAGATTATGCACTTTAATGAATGAGCTGATCAGAAACAAGTTGACACCCAGAACTATCGTGAGCAACATCAAGTTCTTGAACAATCTACCAGAAGAATGGGGACGATATGTCACTATTGTCAATCAAACAAAAGACTTACATCAGGTGAACTTTGATCAACTAAACGATTTTCTGAAACAAAACCAAGCCGAAGTCAATGAAGTTAGGAAAGAAATATTGGCAAAGAATCATGATCCATTGGCACTAATTGCAAAGACTCAAACTCCAGTGAATACACAACAGCAAGCTTCATCATCTTCCACCAACAACAACTTGCAGCAATACATTCTACAACCACAAGCTGGTTTCCCTCAACAACAATTCTATCCACCAGAACAACAAGTCATTCAACAACAATAGTATCCACAATACCAGGAACAAGGAATCACTGATCATGAAACTGAACAAGAAGTGGCTTTGTCACATGCTTTTGCATTCTTGGGTAAAGCATTTAGAAGTCGCATGGGTAATCAGGCGGTTCCGTATCAGGGTAATCAGTTGGGTCAAAATGTTGGAAATCAGATGGGACAGAATGTTGGGAATAGAGCAGTGGGTAATCAGAATGGGAATGTTGCAGCTCCAGTCGTTGGGAATTATGGAAATATGAATCAGGGTAATCAGGGTACGTGCTACAACTGTCAAGGAGTGGGTCACATGGCAAGGAATTGTCCTAGTAAGATGAAAAAGAAGGATCTTGCGTTTCTTCAGAAAGCTATGCTGTTGGTACAAAAGGAAAACGCAGGACTTCAGTTGAGTGCTGAGGAACATGAATTTATGGCTATTATGGATTATTTGGAAGACCGAGAGGACATCAAAGCAAACTGCATCTTCATGGCAAATCTTCAGGAGACTAAGTACGACACTGATTCTGACGCACCTCCTCTCTATGACGCAAATGCAGTATCTGAGGTACCAATCATTGATCCATGCTATAACAATGTCATATGTGATGTGTTTACTCATGACGAACAGCATTCTGTGACGCCAGCACCTACTTATGATACATACCTGGACAATCCGAGTTGTAGCAATACGAACTCTGAAACTCCAGATGTGGATCCTAGTGGAGGCTGTGTGGCATAAAATACTGATACTGATGAGGCAACCCGTGCTTATTTTGAAACATTAATCAATAACTGTGGCATTGAAATCGAGAAAGATAGAACGGTCAATCACGAAGTTGAGGCCGCAAATGCCAAATTGACCGCTGAGCTTGAGAGTTACAAGGTGAACGCCAAAGCTTTTGAATTTCATAAAAACAAAGAGTCACAATTATAAATTGGTTATCGAGATTCCGTTTTAAGAGAACAACAACTGCAAATCAAGTATAACATACTTGATGTGAATTTGAACTTGAAAATAAAATCTTTAAACAAGGAAATTTCTGATCTTCAAAACCAACTTTCTAAGCAACAAGCAACTTATTCTGATCTTGAAAAAGAGAAGAAGCAGTTAATTGCTGATTTTTCAAAACGAGAAGATTCTCTTCTTGATGAAATTCTTGATAAAAATGAGATGATCACAAAGTTGGAAAATTTGCTTGTTACAATGGGTCATTCAGCCAAATCAACTAATATGCTGATTAATCAAACAAATCCGTATTTTCATACAACACAACAAATGGCTCTTGGTAACTCACCTCCTTGTTTCCTCAAGAAAGCTCAGAAAGAACAGAATGTGTTGAATAATGGAAAAGCTTTGCATGAACCGATAATTGTTCGTGATTTTCTTGAAACGTTAGAACTATCTGATGAGAGTAGATCAAAAATGAAACAAAAGAATCCAGATCTAAAACCAATTGATTATAACAAACGGAACAAAATTAATGGAATTACTTTTGTTAATCAAAAAGAAAAATCAAAGTTTTTCATCACACCAAGTGTTTCAAACAAAGTGTCATCACCAGTTTCAAAACCAGTTTCCACTCCTGTAGTTGTCTCAAAATCACTTTCGAAAATCGAACAAATGTCTTCAAACAATCCTTTTAAGACAAGTGATGCGAGAAGCATTTTAGATGATGTTAAAACTAGAATTGGGACACTTCAAGAGTCAGTTAAAACTAAAACCAACATTACTACTAATATCTGGTTTACTCGTCATGATGATGAAACGAAAAAGTTTTTTTAAACAGAAATTGCCCCTCAGCTGAATGCCATCAACTCAAGGGTAATTCATTTTGAACAAGCATTTTTGAAAGAAACAACTGACTTTGTCAAGGACCATAAATCCCTGGTAAAGCAAGCTAATGACAGTGTTGAACACGTCAAAGTTTTGGAAAAACTAAATGAGTCTCTCTTCGAAGATGTTATGACTACTGATATCATGTCCATTATTTTACAAACATATTCTGTTGAAGATCATGAAAGACTCCAGTCTGAGACCTCCGCAATTGTTTCAAAATATGAAAAAGCTCTTGGAAAAGAAAACGTGTCATATTTTAAACAACTTGATCGAAAATCTGAGGAATGCAAGTATGACAAACTATCATATGAGCGTGCCTACAAGGACATGAAAGAGCAAAATGATCTTTTGAGAGCTCAACTGGGAAGTCAAAAAGGAAAGGCAGTGGATACTAAGTTTGTAAAACCATTGACTGAGGAGAAAGCAAATGTTTCAAAACCGGTTTTCAAACCAAAAATGTCTATTTCTCAGCCTCCTCCAAAAGTCAATGAGAAAATTGATTTGTCAAAAACAGTCACTCCACAGTCCTTGCCCATTAAAAAGAGAATTATCAAAGATTTTGAAAAAGGAAAAGCAGTTGCTGAAACACCAAAAGTGATTACACCTGGCATTTCTAAGCCTAGTACACGAAATGTGACCAAAAATCCAGTTAAAGAATCCGTTGGTTCTAACAACATGGTCCAAAATAACTATCTAGAAGAAGCTAGGAAAAAGGCACAGACTCAAAAAGACGGAATTCTAGGTGCAACAACTAGGGTAATGAATTCTACAAGATTTCAAGGCAGTACTAGTAGTTGTAAACCATTACCTAGGATCACTCAACACAAGACTAGGGATTGGCTTGCATCTAAGAGTAGTTATAGAAAGCAGAATGCTATGCATGTAGAAAACAACACTAGAGATTCTAAGTCTTTTCCGAACAAGAAACAATTTTCAAAAGACAGTAGTGACAAAGTTAAAGTTGTTGTTTTAGACAAGAATGTTGAATTTGTCTGTCCTACATGTAAAAAATGTGATGCCAAGGTACAATCCACTAAGACTCCAAACCAAAACAAACCCTTTGACAAGATGAACATCAAAAGGAAACCTAATAGGTGGATCTCTTCAGGACGTAGTTTTTCTAAAAATGAGTCTTCCGCTGTATCTGAAAAGAAAACAACTCCTAGATCTTACCTTAGGTGGATACCCATGGGAAAAGTTTTCAACAAAGTAGGTCTTAGATGGATTCCCACAGAAAAGATTTTTGATACTTGCACCAACACAGATAATTGTGACAATCATCAGGATAAGGAAATAGAAACCATTACAACCACTGATAGTGATCACCCTCACCGTGAGGAATCTTGTACTTCTAACACTGTTATTTGTGAAAACTCTTCTTCTTTGGCTGCAGGTGAATCAAATATCTCTGAACCCAGCTCATCAGAGGGTTTCAATTCTGTAAACTCTTCTTCTTCGTTCTCTCTATCTTCTATTTTTGATTTTTCATTTCTTTTATAAAACCAACAAAAACAAAATATTTTCAAAAAATACAAAAACAATAGAAAATCCAAAAATCCAAAAATATTCTTCTCACGACATGTCTCTCGTATAATCGATATTCTGTACGTTTCTAGAAATGTCATTTAACAATGATACGGACATGTAAAGATGCTTGAGCGAGAGTTCTTTAAATGTTTTCTAAAACATGTCGTTTCTCAAAATTCCTTCAACATAATGGCTTTCGTATACTTTAGTACGAAACCCGGACTTCAAAATAATGGCTCCTGGACACATCAGTTCAGGACTCGCGCTTCAACGAAAGGAAAGTGCTTATCCAAAACAAAGGTTTTAAATATTTTTCAAGCACTTTTCCTAAAATCATAATGGCTTGTAAGTATTTCAGCTTGCAACCCGATCTTTAAAGAAAGGAAAGTGCTACGCAAAATAAATTTTCATAAATATCGAGCACTTATCCTAAAACAAATGAAGATAATTCTTCTTCAATATCTTCAAAAGATTTTTTAAAATCTTCATCTTGCGTACCATTGATTCGAAATTATTCAAAATGTTTTTTTTTTCAAAATCTCTCACATTTGGTACCAATATAACTCCCTCTAAACCCTTAATTGATTCTAAATTTTTTGTATGAGAAATATGCTTTCGTTAAGGGGGAGTATTAAACCAAAATGTTTCCAAAATTCATGCTAAATCGGTTTCTCTCCAAATGCTTTTCGAAAATCATATCATTTAATCATTTTGTTTCAAAAACATCATAGATATGCTATTTTTGAGGGGGAGAAACGTGATTAAAATGTGATCAAAAAAGTTTAATGTTCGTTGTTTGAATCTCAAAAGAGCTCGACTCAGTTGAAACCAATGAATTGACGAGGAATAATGTACCATCTCGAGAAACTTTCTATGCACTTGACCAGGACGGGTAATAATTTCAAGCTAGTTCTCTAGTAATGTAAACGTGTCTCGAATCGGTCTTGTTCATTCAAAGTCGATCAATTCAAAAAGTGCGAACTCTACCCTCTCTGAGCAGATTTCAGTTAAAACAATATAAGCACATGTGAAGGGGGAGTGTTTCTGAAAATCAAAACTCTCAAGGTGTTAACAAAATATTTTGATAATCATAAACACTTTGAGAGATTTTCAAGAAAAATGGTTTTATAGCAACAATAGGACAGTCATGGAGTTATAAGGTGACTAAGGATAGGAAATCCATCCTATGATGCGCCAGAGCCGGAGGGATCTACCCAAGGACATCACATATAGTTAGTATTAGAAGTCCTTAGGAATGATTGAAAAAAGGAGTAATGTGAGAAAGAAGAAAGAAGGGGTTGAAGAATTAAAAAGAAAGTAAAAGAAATGGTGAAAAGAAATAGCCCTCCATAATCAACCTTAGGGCAGAAACCGGGTTCAATTCATCTGCTACTGGTTGTCACTAAGATGACACTGGTATTGAAGACAAAAACGTCATGGACCCAGTGACACACTGCACTAAACCTTCTAGCCACTCAATTCCTCTTAAAAGGATTTGTTTCATTCTCACTGGGAACCCTACATAATCTATTGACTTTCTCTTAGAGATTGTTGGTATTGAAGAAGGAGACCCTCTCCCTAGTCTCCGCTTAGGAAACCAAAATGCACTTATTGAGTCTAGAGCCACGAGATTCATCAAAATATCTCATAGGAACACTTGACATGACATCGCTTGTTGTTCATCAATAAGAGCACAAGTGATATATTCTAGAGTCCTACGCAGATCTTAGCAATCTGCCAGAACATTTATGAGAAGTTTCACATCTGTGATCTTCAGTGATTGAATGGAAACTCCTGCCAGGGTCAACATCAAGCATCCCTGACAGCAGGTCACTTCGGTAACTCCCCGTGGATTATGCTTAGTGTATCTCAAACGGTCTACAGTCGTGAAGTGATGCTTCAGTGTACTTCAGCGACTCATCTGAACTGTAGATGTACTTCGGTATATCGTGTTATCTCACTTGTGGGACTCCAGTTCAGGAACGGCCTTTGTAAGAATTAGAGATGTGTTTTCACACTATGCTGGTAACACCCTCGAAATTCAAACTTGTAAGTGCCGGAATCCGCTTATTACTAACCTGTTTTTATGTTTTCTTCTTATGGAAGCTCCGGAGCGGATTGATCGTGCAGATTCTCCACATGCTCATACCAACAACACATGAAAGTTCTCAATCAAAATCAAAGGCAACACAAAGTTAAAGATGATTCTTCGTCAATGTCAAAGAATCTACAAAGTTTAAAGACTCAAGAACTACATCATTGGTAACCAAAAGACAAATAGAAGTGTGAGCATGATGGAGAAAGGCGTGGAGACACCTAATCAACGAAGTTGACAACGGCAGACAACCACATCAATCGATCACAAAGCATGAAAGAACAATGAATTAAGACTATTCTATATCTACATACAAAGTTCAAGCTCGAGAAATGTTAGGAATTAGAAAATTCCATGTTAAAGTGTCGGTCACCCCAATTATGATCTAGCATAAGTTTGCTCGTAGACGTGTCGTTATTTTAGTTGTTTAGTAGTTTATTAGTTATTTAGTAGCGTAGTTTAGCATAGTGCAACACCGTGGAGGAAGGACGGGTCTTTACCCACTGTATCCCTGATCCACAGGCCGATAGGAGGTCGTATTTCTTGTAACTATAAATACCCCTTCCATCCATGGAAGGGGTGGTGCTTCATTTTAATCTAATCTTTCATTTGTGTAAACCTGTAGCAAGAACACCATCTCTCTCTCTACTAATTCTCTCTCTAATGGCTAACATGTATTTTGATCTCCCAAGACCACCCGAATCATCAAACACAATAAATATCGATCCTTTACAATTGGTATCAAGAGCCAAGGTTGTTGTGTTGTTTTGATTTGTCGTGGTTGTTGAATCATGTGTATAACTGTTTTTGGTCACTTTTATAGTACGTGTTTCTACAGTTTTTATGTGGTATTAAAATGGTACATGTTTCTGATTCAGTTGGTATTTCCGTTAAGTTATGTGGTATAACAGTGTTTACATGTTTGTATTCTCATATTGGTCACATGTCACATGTCGATTCAGTGTTTTACATTTGTTTTGTGTCAAAATGACTTTGTCCAAACAATGACTGTGTCCAAACAAGTACCATCAGGTCATTTTTGTAAACTCTGTTTTACCAATCCTATCTTATACCATCTGATCATATTTGTGGTCAAAACGGGTAATAAAGAAGCATTATTATTATGCAGTTTTCTGGGTTTGGTATTAATATGGTCAGAAAACTCATCGGAAATCTTCTAAAATCATGCTAGCGACTTGTTCATAACCAGTCCAGATTCAATGTATTTTCTTAGCGACTTTTCTTTACAAGTCGTAGCGAGTTGACCTAGCGAGTTGGGTTAGCGAGTTGTTTTGTAAACTGAAGTAGCGAGTTATGATGCTAGCGACTAGTCTTTACTAGTTAGCGACTTGGTTTGAAATATTGGGTGGCGACTTGGTTTATAAAATTAAGTAGCGACTTGGTTTGAAATATTGGGTGGCGACTTGGTTTATAAAATTAAGTAGCGACTTGGTTTGTAATAATGGTTAGCGACTTGTGACCTTAACCATCGGGACAGAAAGGTAGAAGGAGATTAATGACCAAGACCTAACAACACCAGTTACCAACAACTCTTTGACCTCAGCTTCATTGACCAAGGCTCAAACAAAAACTAATTAAGCTTTAGATCTCAGTCTACTTTCCTTGTGGTAACATCATATATCTGACTTCAAGAGTCCTTCACAAGAAAGAGTTAACATCATAGATCTTATATGCTACTCAAGTCATATATCTTGTTCGAATACAAGGTAAAGCTGTGTAGTTAAATGATCTCAGAATTGTCTCATGTGTATTCGAAGCTTAATCAAGACCAACATGGGTCTTTGACACAAGACCACAACATACCAACATACCAAAAACAGATTCATGAACCTCAGTTTCATCATAACATCATCAGTCCAACATCATTTAATACAGATAAAGACCATATCATAACATCAACTTAGTATTGTTCCAGTACTAAGACTCGAAACATATCCATCTCTCATTCAATCAAGACTCAAAAAGATAATATACAAGTAGATCTCAGTTCGATTCAATCTTTGTGAAATCTTTTATATATTTTTTCAAATTAAATCTTTTTCATCATAGATCTTGTATGAAGACAAAGCCTCAATGTGTATTCCAATATATCAAAGAAAGACCAAGACCTATGTCTCAATCTTCTTCATATTCGGTTCTTAAAACTAAACAACAAATCGATCTCCGTTATTGTTCCTTATGTGAGTGGTACTTCAAACTCATAGATATCATTTAATCTATTCACATAGGAACGTTTCATCATAGATCTATTTAGGAGTTTCACTCCTTTTGAATATCCGAATATTTAAGACAAAACATCTAACAAGATTGTTATATGCTTCTCTTGATTCGTTCTAATAACACAAAGATGGAAGATGCTTACCTATGAACGTTTGTTTGAACCTTGAAGCCGTGTCTTATTCTTTCAGCCATCCCTGTGGCTGACACTGAAAATACGCATACCATCTCTGTGGCCAAGACGAAACCATGCTCCAGCCAACCCTGTGGCGAGGTATCTTTTTTGATTTGTGAGATTTGATGGATTGATAATTTGTGTTTGAAGCTGCGTTGAAGGTGATATTGAAGGGGAGGCGTTTCTTTGTTGAGAGTATTTAGGGTTTGAAGAAAAGTTTTTGTGGGAAGTATTCTGTGAAAAGAGGCGCACTGATATGGGATTAGGGTTAGTATGTGTGTTGTAAGTGGTGTTAAATACCTAATTATTAGGGCTGATAAGATTTGGTACAGGTCTTTTATTCACGTGGGCTTCTATGGACGAAGGTTGGATTGGCCGAGTATAATGCTTATTAGTCATAGGCCTTGGACAATATTGTTGGACGTGGGCCATATTGAGACTAAAAATGCACCAAAGAATTTTGTTGGGCTTCATGAATTGCATTTGATTTTACCTGGACCTTGATCGAATTAAGGAAACATAGTTAACATCACCAAAAAAAAAATATGTCTTTCAAGATAGAGATATTTTTTTGTAGATATGTTAGATCAAAAGTTTAAAGATAATGATATTTGAATTCAGTAGGCATTTATGGTGTGTGACAAAAGTTTAACGATAAAGACATGTCTTTAGACGTTTCTTTTTGTAGTGACAAAATTGAGATTTCTATGGTTTTGGATCTAGGAACTGGGCTTTTGGATTTCGGACTTTGTGTGTTAACTCGACATGGGCTGAAATTCGTGGACTTGCACTTGAACTTTAAATTGAAATTTTGAACTTCTCAAAATTGGATCGTTCTCATGAAATTTAACAAGTATGTTTTGTTAATTCGTGGCTCAAACGGCTTAAATTGTTATTGGAAGCAGTTTGACTACGGGGTTGATTGTGTTCGGTATTTCTTATTTGGGTTTGAAGTGAAGTTTTTCTGGGTGCGTTTACTTATTTCGTCTTCCTTCTTTCTACTCTTCCGCGAAGATGACTTGTTTGGGCATTTATTGAGTGTGATAAAGACTTGGCTATTTAATTACGGTTGTGATTCTTTCTCGCTTAGACCACAACGTAGCTATCACTACGGTGTCTCACGCAGTTGAGGATATGTCAAGAGGTTTGGTACATTGGGTACACTGTTTCTTCTTCACAAGGATTAGTACAAGTTTAAGTAACAAATCTGGGAAGTTCACTTCATGATCAAGTTTGGTATATCGGGCTTACTTCACCATGTGGTCACAACATTTGCCGACAAAATGCATGAATAATGTGTTTACCAAAGTGTTTATTGGATTGTTGATGATGTTGTGGATGTTGGTTACTGAACCGTTGATGAACCGCTGCATGTTCCCTTAAAACAGATATTCACCGAAACCAAAGTTGTCATAACATATTCAATCTGACATTGTTTACGGTTTTGTCTTGATTTTGTAAAATCCCACGAAAGAATCTATTTCTCGGTTTAAATTATAGACTTGTAAAATCCCGTGACAATGGAAACATCCTGGTAATTGTAAAGTGCATTTCCGGATCTATGTTACGGTTTATTCTTGGTTTTGTAAAATCCCGCGAAAGAAACGATTTCTCAGTTCAAACTATAGAATTGTAAAATCCCGTTTTGATGGATTCATCCTGGAGAAAGGAAAGTGTATTTCGGGATCTTATCTGATGCTGGTGCTACGGTTGCTTCTTCAAAGAAGGGATAAAAGGGGGTACTTTATGAATTGGATGTGTGTTTGAATTTTCGTCATGGCAGTTTGGCTATTACAAGGTTTTACGGGGTTATGTGCTTTTAACCATGGTCGGGATGAAACCATTATCAAAGTTCATTTAAATGTCAAAGAAGGCTAGATTTGAGCAGTTCAGAAGATGTGACAACGGAGTTAATTCAGTATTATTTATTTGAGGTTGAAGTGAAATATCAAGGGCGAGTGTACTTAGTATCTGAAGGTATCGGGGATGGATGGATGAAGATTCTTCAAGATCCTTGTTCGAGCTTATTATCAAAAACGAAGACTTGGAAATCTAGTTATTGTTGGGTGTCTTTTACCTTTTCTTTTACCACTTGGGGGAATTGGGCTCATACCACCACAAAATAACTATCACTTTAAGGAGTTACATTGTAGTGCTCGGTGTCACATTCAATTGTGGATTTTCAAGAGGTAATGTACGTCTAATACTCGATGGTTGGTTGGTTGAAGAGTATAGAGTACTTAGAGATTCAAATGGGCATGAATTCTCGACATCGCTCTTTGTTACATATGTGCAAGTTTAAGTCACGAGTTCGGGTTAGTTTACTTCAGAGTCAAATTCATTATATTGGGTTTTCTCCATCAGCTGTCACGACAAAGAGCCTACTGAATGATAATGGGGTTGATTATATGTTTGCCAAGAGATGATGAAAAGAGAGAGATTATGACGTATGTTCACATCAGTTCAGGCCTCGTACTCCAAAGAAAAGAAATGTGTACGTTTCAGTGCGCATTATCTTCCGAAGAAGAGAAATCTTCTTATGACGTCTGTTCACATCTGTTCAGGCCTCGTACTCTAAAGAAAAGAAAAGTGTACGTTTCAGTGCGCTTTATCTTTGAAAGAAGAGAAATCTTCTTATGACGTCTGTTCACATCATTTCAGGCCTCGTTCTCTAAAGAAAAGAAAAGTGTACGTGTCAGTGCGCTTTATCTTCTGAAGAAGAGAAATCTTCTTATTTATGACCATTCTCGTCAACATGCTTCATACTTTTTCCATGCGCTTAAGTCATCAAGTGAACCGGGCTACCACTGATTGTTTTCTCATTCCACTTGCTCGATTATAATGAAGATGGCGACATCATGTGCTTATTTTGCGGGAGAGAAGTGTGAATAGAACATTCGGATGATTTTCACTTACTTAATCAAGAATGGCAACTCCGTATGCAATTCTTGAGGGGGAAAAGAAGAAGTGTGAAATTACTGCATGGTTGATTATTATTTGAGAATTTAAATGGTCATACGGCTCTAAACTCATGTAAGAACCGAGCTTCTTCTTATCGGGTAATCTTCACATGGAGTTTCTTCTTAAGAACCGTTAGTTGACATATTCACAAGCTGATATGAGGTTATTGACAAAGTGCTTCCGGTTAATGCTTCACGTGCACATCAACATGATGATTCCGAACAACCTTCTGTTCTTGTTTGATGTGATTGTTTGTTTGGTGTTACCATCTTGTGTGTTCGTTGCGGCCTGATTGCTGATTTCCTTGATGAACATCTTTCTGTTCTTGTTTGATTGGGAGGGATTTTAGTTAAGGGGATTTGCAAGATGTAAGTTGATTGGGATGCTTTTTGGTGATGTTCTTGTTTTGGTGAGTTGAAGATGTTAACTATCTATTCCCCAACTGCACAATCTTGAAGAAGGTCGAGTCTACAGTCTGTTCTACATTTTCTGCTACATGTTAGAAGACTAAAAGACGAGTTGCATTTAACGATCTAAAGACTTCTTCTTAATTTGGGCATTTATCAAACAGATTGTCGGTTTAGGGGAGAGCACTAATTGGGAGAAAGTTATAAGTCATATTCAATTCCCAATTAGACGTGCTCATATTCTTTAGCAGTGACTACTCGAGACGTTGATATTGACTATTGTTGGACATTTGACACAAGGTGATTACTTCGGAGTTAATCATTTATCACTTATTTGAGATTGAAGTTGACTTTCACAATGGTGTGTTCTTATTTGATAACTTGCTCGGGCTTAAGAATTTGAGTTGAAGACTTGGTTTATCTAGTTACCAGCAGTCGAGGTGGATGGTTGAAGACCTGGTTAACTATCACTATTAGGAGTTACTTTGTTTTACTCAGTGTCACACGCTTATGACGGTGTGGATAATCGCAAGAGGTGTTAATGTCTCATACTTTGTTTGGGTAGTGAGTACTTAGAGATTTGCTTGAAGCATAAATTCTCTACACCGTTCTTCCATCATTAGGTGCAAGCTTAAGATACAAATGTGGGGAAGTTGACTTCAGTTTCAAGTATGGTATAGCGGGTTTTCTTCTTCAGTGGTCTCTTCAAATTGTCTACATAAGGGTTGATAAAAATAGTCAGAGTGAGTCTTCAGCAAGTTGATTCTCACAAAGACTTCAAGCGATCTTCTCAACAAATTTCAAGTATTTGGGCATTCAAAGAGTTGCTGATTCTGAAGTATCAAAACTAGAAAGGGGGAAGGAGACAAGCATCTAAACGCGAGTAAGCTTGATGTACTTAATACTTCTAAGAAATTGAAGATATCCCGGGAAGACAAATGTTATTACCGCAGAGAAACTCAAGGTTTGACTCATGACGAGTAAACTTGATGAACTTAATTCTTCTAAGTGATTGAAGATATCCCGGGAAAACAAATGTCATGACCGCAGAGAAACTCAAGGTTTTACTCATCAAGGCGTTAAGTGTTATTATTCCAACTACGTGGGGGAAGTGATGTTAGAAAATGTTTCTGAAGATAAAAGAGGTACACTAGTGTGTGGTGATTTCGATGGTATCGCAATGATCAGGGGAGAGAGATTGTGTACATTGGGGATGCTCAGCTGTTTCACTTGAGTGCTTAATCAGTGATTCAGAGATATAATCACTTATTCCGGTGTTGACATCCGCAGAGATTGTCACCCGCAGAGATAATCAGTGACTTGGCCTGCTTCTTCAATGTTATCAGTTATTCATTCCTTGTGTATTGGTATACTTCGGATACTTGAGCTTCATACACATTCATCAGGGACGAAAGATGTGAACATAGGGGAGGTGTTCTACATTACCCTCTTGATGAGTATTCGGGAGAGTTCTTGGATATTGGTGTACTTCGGGTTCTTGAGCTTCATACACGTTCATCAGGGAAGAAAAATGTGAACATGGGAAGGTGTTCTTCATTCTCCTCATGAAGTGTATTTGGGAGAGTTCTAGAGCATTATACAAAGAGGCTGACTGCAACAATTCAACTACTTGGGGGAATTGCTCTCTTGACACCTTTTGGAATGGATCGCTTCAGACTTCAGTGGTTATGAAATTTGAGAAGATTATTTATGTGTGGGATGATACATTGCTGTTCTTATGGATGATATAACCCCGAACGGAGATTCTCGATTATCGGTCTTAATAGGAGCAGCGGGATTTATGATAATGGTGTGCTTCTCTGTGCACCTGGCTAAGGAAAGCTTGAAATAGAGCTTCGAACCTGCTCATCCAAAGGATTTTCGGTTTGGGGGGAAGCTGCCAGAGTCTCTCTTTCAGATGGTTCAATTTCTTTCTTCAATGCAAGAGCCTTGGAAGCTTTGGTGGTGAATGTTTAAGAGATGATGACCTCTATCTTCTACAATGGGGCTGATTGATATCCTTATCTCGGTACTCGTATCATCATCTTCTTATACTATATCATCTACTCTATCCTTGTAAATATTTATTCGAAAAACCAAATACAAAAATAGAAAACCTCAAAAAGAAAATAGAAAAATACAAAACCTACAAAAATCCATAAAAATCAGAAAACTTAAAAAATACCAAAAATATTGTTTTATCAAGACATGTCTTCTGGTATCGATAACATCTACGGTCTTAGAAATGTCATTCAATAATGGCACGGGACTTTAGATGAAGTTCGAGCAGGAGGTGTAAATATTTCTTTCTAAACATGTCACAAACTATGGCTTGCAGTTACTTCAGACTGTGACCCGTGCTTAAACTATGGCTTGCTATTATTTCAGATAGCAACCCATTTTTTAAAGGAAGGAAAGTGCTGCGCTAAATCTATTTTCAAAATATTTCGTGCACTTATCCTAAAACAAAACAAGGAAAGCATGTCGTCAAAAAGACTGCTGTTCCTACACAAATGTTTTTCCGTCTAAAATTCTTCAGAAAAATATTTGTTGTGTTTTCAAAAATGGTGGAAAATGAGTTGCTTAAAATCAATCAGATTCAGAGTTTTTATTAAATTTGGAAACTCAATCAATGACTTCAGCACTTTTAAAAATCTTTTATAAAATGAGTCATTGATTGAGGGGGAGAATGTTTTCAAATCTATATCATCTAACGAGCTTTCTTAATTATCCTACGTGCTTAATTAAAAATGATATTTGCCTGTGTCGAAGGACTAGGAATTTAGGATATGAT
Organism: Chrysanthemum seticuspe; assembly: GCA_019973895.1. Lineage (NCBI taxonomy): Eukaryota > Viridiplantae > Streptophyta > Magnoliopsida > Asterales > Asteraceae > Chrysanthemum > Chrysanthemum seticuspe. The sequence goes on along the minus strand of BPTQ01000008.1, from coordinate 235,751,192 downwards.
TGTTAGGTTTAGATGATTAGAGTTTGATTAACACATAAACCCTATGCCTTATATGATCTGATTGTTATGTTGAATTAACTTTAATTAGTCGATTGCTGTTTGGGTGATGTCGACCACCATATATTTGTATGTGTGTTCACTAACGTATGCAGGTATATTGGTATAAAAGAATGTTCCCGATCTGGATCCCACAATTGAAGATGATTGGATGCCGAAAGGAAAGGGTAACTATTTCTTGGGTTGACAAATGAAGAAACGAAGCTTAATTGGACTTCTATGGAGAGTTGGCATAAATGCAACGTAAGAGGTCTCACTGCATCAGCAGATGGTTTTCTTCTAAGTGATTGAAGAAACGGAGCTTAATTTGACCTAAGTTGGCATTCAAAATGCAACGTAAGAAGAAGTCTGACTGCATCTGCAGATGGTTTTTCTTCCAAACCCTACAGCAACAACAACAACAAAAGCGGCTCAACCACCTAACGAATCTTTGTGCAGGATACCATTTTTAAACAATTTTTGAGTAAATTGAATTAAATTGTTTTGAAAATGGAAAAATGTTGTTTTTGAAAATATATTGGACTAAATTTTGAAAATCACCGGACTTCATTTTATCAAAACTTGAGTCACTCAATTATCGACTACGGTCATGGATTGAGGGGGAGAGTGATTTAAAATAAAATATTTTCAAACGATATTTCTTCACAAAAGTTCCGCTTTGTACAATATAAGTGGTGATCTAAAGATTTAATGGTATGTCATGGTATGATTTTTTTCTTTAGAATCAAGGTCTTTCAAAATGAAATGTTTTCTGTTCTTGTTTGATTATGAAATTGTTTTATTTTACTAAAAGATCTCTTAAAAACTATCATACCTGACACTAACAATCTTTAATGTCTTAAATTGGTCCTTATCTGTCATTTTTTCAAAAATTAAATCTTGCCACGTCTTTCCCCAAACTCTTTTAAATGATTTATATCAATTGGGATCACAAATCTCAAAAGGTTTGAAATTTTTGATCGGGTGAGAGATCGTGATTTAAATCTCATATCTGTTTTAACGGAATTGGTTTTAGTCCTTTATAGGCACTCCTGCCTCCATGTGCCAAACGATTTCAATACACATAATGCACATGTTGAGGAGGAGGATTTATCCAAAAACCAGATGAGTATTTAAACAAGGCCACATTTTCTCCCATGTTTTCTAAACCTTATTAAATCACTTGGGATCCAAAATCTCAAAGGGTTTGATATTTTTGATCGGGGGAGAATTTGTTATTTAATAATGAAATTTGATAAAAGGTGATCGTTTTGATTCAATTGTGCAGGCTGCTCTCTCGTATGTGCTAAACGCTTTCGAATCTCGAAGCATATATTGAGGGGGAGCATTTTATAAGAAAATAAACTATCGAGGTACAAAAGCTTTTATGTTTTAACATAATGTACCTTGATTGAGTTTTCAAATGGTTTCTTAAATGGCTTTTGTAATCGTGGATGTGCTTCAAAAGAACTCTTGCCTCTATGTGATAAAAATTATTTCAAATATCCTATGCACATATTGAGGGGGAGAATTTTACCATGAAAATCAAATGGCTTTTTCGTATGAAAATTGTGATCAAAGAAAATATTTCAAAGTCCTCTTGCCTCCTTGTGCTAAACAATTTCTAAATCATACGCACATGTTGAGGGGGAGGTTTTCTAAATGATCAAAACTATTAAGGTACAAAATGCTTTTGATCTCGTATCACAAGTACCTTGATTGGTTTTCCAAATGATTTTTCAATTGGTTTCATGAAGGAAATAACAATACCAAAAGACCGACCAATTTATTTTATGCATGGAGTTATAAGGATGGTTAGGTTAGGTATTTGTTCCCACGATACGCCAGAACCGGAGGGATCTTCCCAGGGACAATCCACTAGATAGTGTAGAGTCCTTAGGAATATTGAAAAAAGGAGAAAAATGAGAAATGGGAAGAGTGCGGACTGAGACAAAGCTAGTACTGGAATAAACCCAACAAGGTTCTAGTTATGAAGTCTCGGTAAGCACTGAAGGGGTTGAAGAATGAAAAAGAATTGAATATGAAAAGGGTGAAATGAAATAGCCCTCCAATAATTCAACCTTAGGGCAGTAACCGGGTTCAATACATATGCTACTGGTTGTTACCAAGGTAACACTGGTATTGAAGACAAGACGTCATGGACCCAGTGACGTACTGCACTACAACTTCCCAAGCCACTCAAGTTCCTCTTAAAAGGGCTTGTTTCATTCTCACGAGGAACCGACATAATCTATCGACTTTCTCTTAGAGATTGTTGATATTGAAGAAGGAGACCCTCTCCCTAGTCTCCGACACAAGAACCAAAAAATGCACTATTGAGTCTAGAGCCAAGAGATCATCCACAATATCTCGTTAGGACACTAAATTCTTGAAAACTTGCTTTTTCACACAATGTGGAAAGTAAGTATATATTAAGAGTCCTACGCATTCTCCTTGTGGTATTGCCAGAACATCCGAGTGATATGTAAAAATATTTACAATGAAGATGGAAATCCCTCTAGAGCCTACATCAAACAAGCTCTTGGTGGGTGACATGTGAGATCTTCTCGTAAGATCAAACTTGTGACAACTGGATAGAAACGATGGGGAGATTAAATCTTGAATCAACCTTGGTCCAGGAATGGAATTGACGAATACTTTTGGAAAAACCGTTCGATGTGCAAACCTTCTTTTCTCTAGCACGTCAAATGTGTACTTATGTTTTCAAATTCAAAAAGTATCTCTGATTGAAAAATACTTTTAGAAAAACCGTTCGATGTGCGAATCTCTTCTTTTCGCTAGCACGTCGAATGTGTACTCATTCTTTAATACAAAAAGTATTTTGATTGAAAATTGATCTTTCTCATAAAACCTTCGTCGTATTGCAAAACTCTTTCTTCATGCAACACGCGATTGTTTTTTCAAATCATTTTTCATCAATCAGTGAATCTCAATTTGCTGGTTCACTCACTCCGTGTTGTCTTCTTTGAGACGTTCCGGTTTGAGAACAGCTAGAACAGCTGCGAAACCCTGTCAAGGAGATTCTTAGGAATCCTACGTGATCACAGGCAGTACTTGTACTGATCAACGGGGAACCGTGGGCCGTGTACCTCAATTCAACGAAAGTGATCAAAGACACTTTCGTGCGCTTTATTGCTAACTGTTGTTTGCAGGTACATTTGGACGGTTGCAGCTGATCAGAATTGAGGAGTCAATCCAAAGCCGCATGCTCACAGCATCCACACTTAATTTGAAGAAATCATGACTGGTGCATATCTACATAACCTGGCTCTGATATTTCATACTATGCTTATGCTTCGCTGCTGCAAATATCATGAACCAGTAAAGCTTCCGCTACTCTGATGGAAAGATGTCATGATTCAAAAGTGTGAGCATGTCGGTCCGAAAGTCACAACTTCATATGTTGGCAACACAATAAAGGGTGATCCAGAGATTTACTGTGGCTGATGATCTCAAAGAAAGCTCGAAGATCATCAAAGATGTGGATCAGTATAAAGGCCTCCACTTAAAAGTACAAAGTTATCGGACTTTAAAGAATCACTGCTTAAGCACAAAGATTGCAGAATTGAAGAATTGAAGTCTACGAGCTCAAGAACGAAGTCAAAGATAGAATGGTAGGAAGCAAAATGTATTTCATGGGGTGACCTCCCTTAGGGGGAGATTGTTAGGAATTAGAAAATTCCATGTTAAAGTGTCGGTCACCCCAATTATGATCTAGCATAAGTTAGCTCATAGACGTGTCGTTATTTTAGTTGTTTAGTAGTTTATTAGTTATTTAGTAGCGTAGTTTAGCATAGTGCAACACCGTGGAGGAAGGACGGGTCTTTACCCACTGTATCCCTGATCCACAGGCCGATAGGAGGTCGTATTTCTTGTAACTATAAATACCCCTTCCATCCATGGAAGGGGTGGTGCTTCATTTTAATCTAATCTTTCATTTGTGTAAACCTCTAGCAAGAACACCCTCTCTCTCTCTACTAATTCTCTCTCTAATGGCTAACATGTATTTTGATCTCCCAAGACCACCCGAATCATCAAACACAATAAATATCATTCCTTTACAAGAAAAGTAAAGACCTATTCAAGTGGAACATCTTTTTCAGCAAATCAAGTATAACACACTTGATGTGAATTTGAACTTGAAAATAAAATCTTTAAACAAGGAAATTTCTGATCTTCAAAACCAACTTTCTAAACAACAAGCAACTTATTCTAATCTTGAAGAAGAGAAGAAGCAGTTAATTGCTGATTTTTCAAAACGAGAAGATTCTCTTCTTGATGAAATTCTTGATAAAAATGACATGATTAAAAAGTTGGAAAATTTGCTTGATACAACGGGTCATTCAGCCAGATCAACTAATATACTGATTAATCAAACAAATCCGTATTTTCATACAACACAAAAAATGGCTCTTGGTAACTCACCTCCTTGTTTCCTCAAGAAAGCTCAGAAAGAACAGAATGTGTTGAATAATGGAAAAGCTTTGCATGAACCCATAATTGTTCGTGATTCTCTTGAAACGTTAGAACTATCTGATGAGAGTAGATCAAAAATGAAACAAAAGAATCCAGATCTAAAACCAATTGATTATAACAAATGGAACAAAATTAATGGAATTACTTTTGTGAATCAAAAAGAAAAATCAAAGTTTTCCATCACACCAAGTGTTTCAAACAAAGTGTCATCACCAGTTTCAAAACCAGTTTCCACTCCTGTAGTTGTCTCAAAATCACTTTCGAAAATCGAACAAATGTCTTCAAACAATCCTTTTAATACAAGTGATGCGAGAAGCATTTTAGATGATGTTAAAACTAGAATTGGGACACTTCAAGAGTCAGTTAAAACTAAAACCAACATTACTACCAATATCTGCTTTACTCATCATGATGACGAAACGAAAAAGTTTTTTGAAACAGAAATTGCCCCTCAGCTGAATGCCATCAACTCAAGGGTAATTCATTTTGAACAAGCATTTTTGAAAGAAACAACTGACTTTGTCAAGGACCATAAATCCCTGGTAAAGCAAGCTAATGACAGTGTTGAACACATCAAAGTTTTGGAAAAACTAAATGATTCTCTCTTCGAAGATGTTATGACTACTGATATCATGTCCATTATTTTACAAACATATTATGTTGAAGATCATGAAAGACTCCAGTCTGAGACCTCTGCAATTGTCAAAATATGAAAAAACTGTTGAAAAACTTGAAAAAGAAAACATGTCATATTTTAAACAACTTGATCGAAAATCTGAGGAATGCAAGTATGACAAACTGTCGTATGAGCGTGCCTACAAGGACATGAAAGAGCAAAATGATCTTTTGAGAGCTCAGCTAGGAAGTCAAAAAGGAAAGGCTGTGGATACTAAGTTTGCAAAACCATTGACTGAGGAGAAAGCAAATGTTTCAAAACCGGTTTTCAAACCAAAAATGTCTATTTCTCAGCCTCCTCCAAAAGTCAATGAGAAAATTTATTTGTCAAAAATAGTCACTCCACAGTCCTTGCCCATTAAAAAGAGAAGTATCAAAGATTTTGAAAAAGGAAAAGCAGTTGCTGAAACACCAAAAGTGATTACACCTGGCATTTCTAAGCCTAGTACACGGAATGTGACCAAAAATCCAGTTAAAGAATCCGTTGGTTCTAACAACATGGTCTAAAATCACTATCTAGAAGAAGCTAGGAAAAAGGCACAGACTCGAAAAGACAGAATTCTAGGTGCAACATCTAGGGTGATGAATTCTACAAGATTTCAAGGCAGTACTAGTAGTTGTAAACCATTTCCTTGGATCACTCAACACAAGACTAGGGATTGGCTTGCATCTAAGAGTAGTTATAGGAAGCAGAATGCTATGCATGTAGAAAACAACACTAGAGATTCTAAGTCTTTTCCGAACAAGAAACAATTTTCAAAAGACAGTAGTGAAAAAGTTAAAGTTGTTGTTTTAGACAAGAATGTTGAATCTGTCTGTCCTACATGTCAAAAATGTGATGCCAAGGTACAATCCACTAAGAATCCAAACCAAAACGAACCCGTTGACAAGATGAACATCAAAAGGAAACCTAATAGGTGGATCTCTTCAGGACGTAGTTTTTTCTAAAAATGAGTCTTTCGATGTATCTAAAAATAAAACAACTCCTAGATCTTACCTTAGGTGGATACCCACGGGAAATGTTTTCAACAAAGTAGGTCTTAGATGGATTCCTACAGGAAAGATTTTTGATACTTGCACCAACACAGATAATTGTGACAATCATCAGGATAAGGAAGTAGAAACAATTACAACCATTGATAGTGATCACCCTCGCCGTGAGGAATCTTGTACTTCTAACACTGTTATTTGTGAAAACTCTTCTTCTTTGGCTGCAGGTAAATCAAATATCTCTGAACCCAGCTCATCAGAGGGTTCCAATTCTGTAAACTCTTCTTCTTCATTCTCTCTATCTTTTATCTTTGATTTTCCATTTCTTTTATAAAACCAACAAAAACAAAATACAAAAATAGAAAATTTTCAAAAAATACAAAAACAATAGAAAATCAAAAATCCAAAAATATTCTTCTCACGACATGTCTCTCGTATAATCGATATTCAGTACGTTTGTAGAAATGTCATTTAACAATGATACGGACATGTACAGATGCTTGAGCGAGAGTTCTTTAAATGTTTTCTAAAACATGTCGTTTCTTAAAATTTCTTCAACATAATGGCTTTCGTATAATTCAGTACGAAACACGGACTTCAAAATAATGGCTTCTGAACACATCAGTTCAGGACCCGTGCTTCAGAGAAAGGAAAGTGCTTATCCAAATCAAAGGTTTTAAATATTTTTTCAAGCTCTATTCCTAAAAACAATGGCTTGCAGTTACTTTAGACTGTAACCCGAACTTTAAAGAAAGGAAAGTGCTACGCAAAATCGATATTCATAAATATCGATAACTTATCATAAAACAAATGAAGATAATTCTTCTTCAATATCTTCAAAAGATTATTTAAAATCTTCATCTTGCGTACCATTGATTCAAAAATTTTCAAAAAGATTTTTCAAAATCTCTCACATTTGGTACCAAGATAACTCCCTCTAAACCCTTAATTGATTCTAAATTTTCTGTATGAAAATATGCTTTCTTTAAGGGGGAGTATTAAACCAAAATTTTCCAAAATTCATGCTAAATCAGTTTCTCTCCAAATGCTTTTCGAAAAACATATCTTTTAATCATTTTGTTTCAAAAACATCATAGATATGCTATTTTTGAGGGGGAGAAACGTGATTAAAATGTGATAAAAAAAGTTTAATGTTCGTTGTTTGAATCTCAAAAGAGATCGACTCAGTTGAAACCAATGAATTGACGAGGAATAATGTACCATCTCGAGAAACTTTCTATGGACTTGACCAGGACGGGTAATAATTTCAAGCTAGTTCTCTAGTGATGTAAACGTGTCTCGAATTGGTCTAGCTCATTTAAAGTCGATCAATTCAAAAAGTGCGAACTCCACCCTCTATGTGCAGATTTCTGTCAAAACTTATAAGCACATTCAAAAAGTTCCAAACATGTTTTCTATCAAAAACACTTTGAGAGATTTTCAAGAAAAATGGTTTTATGGCAACAATAGGACAGTCATGGAGTTATAAGGTGACTAAGGATAGGAAATTCGTCTTATGATCCGCCAGAGCCGGAGGGATATACCCAAGGACATCACCAATAGTTAGTATTAGAAGTCCTTAGGAATGATTGGAAAAAAGGAGTAATGTGACAAAGGAGAAACAAGGGGTTGAAGAATTTAAAAGAAATGTAATGAAAAAGGGTGAAAAGAAATAGCCCTCCACATTCAACCTTAGGGCAGAAACCGGTTTCAATACATATGCTACTGGTTGGCACTTAGATGACACTTGTATTGAAGACAAAGACGTCATGGACCCAGTGACGCACTGCACTAAACCTTCTAGCCACTCAATTCCTCTTAAAAGGATTTGTTTCATTCTCACTGGGAACCCTACGTAAACTATCGGCTTTCTCTTAGAGATCGTTGGTATTGAAGAAGGAGACTCTCTCCCTAGTCTCCGCTCAGGAAAACCAATATGCACTATTGAGTCTAGAGCCACGAGATTCATCAAAAGATCTCATAGGAACACTTGACATGACATCGCTTGTTGTTCATTAATAAGAGCACAAGTGATATATTTTAGAGTCCTACGCAGATCTTAGCAATCTGCCAGAACATTTATGGGAAGTTTCACATCTGTGATCTTCAGTGATTGAATGGAAACTCCTGCCAGGGTCAACATCAAGCAGCCCTGACAGTAGGTCACTTCGGTAACTCCCCGTGGATTACGCTTAGTGTGTCTCAAACGGTCTACAGTCGTGAAGTGATGCTTCGGTGTACTTCAGCGACTCATCTGAACTGTAGATGTACTTTGGTATATCGTGTTATCTCACTTGTGGGACTCCAGTTCAGGAATGGCCTTTGTAAGAATTAGAGATGTGTTTTCATACTATGCTGGTAACACCCTCGAAATTCAAACTTGTAAGTGCCGGAATCTGCTTATTACTAACCTGTTTTTATGTTTTCTTCTTATGGAAGCTCCGGAGCGGATTGATCGTGCAGATTCTCCACATGCTCATACCAACAACTCATGAAAGTTCTCAATCAAAATCAAAGGCAACACAAAGTTAAAGATGATTCTTCGTCAATGTCAAAGAATCTACAAATTTTAAAGACTCAAGAACTACATCATTGGTAACCAAAAGACAAATAGAAGTGTGAGCATGGTGGAGAAAGGCGTGGAGACACCTAACCAACGAAGTTGACAACAGCAGACAACCACATTAATCGATCACAAAGCAATGAAAGAACAATGAATTAAGACTATTCTATATCTACATACAAAGTTCAAGCTCGAGAAAAGTAAAGACCTATTCAAGCGGAGCATCTTTTGAATGACCACCCCTTAGGGGGAGATTGTTAGCCGTAATAGTTTTTATTAGAAGTGATGGTCATTTACATTTAGGAACTTTGTAACGTGTGTTAGATATCGTATTAGAATAGTCAACGGGCTCGTGGATTGGACTAAGCTAATTGGTTAGAAGTTATGCTAAGCTAGCCTTGAATAAGTTCATGTAACCCAATCCAATCTAAGTCCATATCCACGGCCAATGCCAAGCCCATTAGGGTATTTCTCTCTTACTATAAATACACCTCAAATATGTAATTTGAGGGGTGTGCTTGAGTGTGTATGTGTGTGTGTATGTTTATTTATGAAATAGTGTTTTCATGTTCTTCTCCATTTCTCTCTAAACATATACATACACGATCTATATCTTCAAGTCACCACTTTCTATTCTTCAGCTTTACAGACCCTGAGGTACTTTTTCTGTCCATGTTGCAGCCAGCATAATCAGAATCAGAGTACCCTTTGAGATCAAACCCTGAGCACTTTAGATAATAGAATCCAAGACTTGGGGTTCCCTTCAGGTACCTGATTATTCTTTTGGTTGCAGTGAGGTGGGATTCTTTGGGATTGGACTGATATCTTGCTATTAGACAGACTGAGAATTGTATGTCTGGTCTAGAAGTAGTAAGATACATCAGTGAGCCAACAATCCCTCTGAAATGAGTTTGATTGAATGACTTGCCAGTGAGATCAGGTCTAAGGTTGTTAGGAGGGATCATTGGTGTCTTCACTGACGCACAGTCAGATATCTCATATTCTTCAAGAGATTTCTTGTGTATTTCTCTTGACTGATGGAGATTCCTTTATCAGTTTGCCTGATTTGTAGTCCAAGGAAGTATGTGAGTTCACCCATCATGCTCATTTCAAACTTCTTTGTCATCAGTTTTTCAAACTGTTTGCAAAGAGTGTAGTTTGTTGAGCCAAAGATGATGTCATCAACATATACTTGGACCAGTATCACATCTTGTTTTGTCCTGTAGATAAACAATGTGTTTTCTATCTTTTCTCTGACAAACTTGTTTTGAATCAGGAAGGCTGAGAGAGTTTCATACCATGCCCTGGGACCTTGCTTTAGTCCATAAAGGGCTTTATCAAGCTTGCAGACATAGTTAGGGAATTCACTACTCTCAAAGCCAAGAGGTTGCTGAACATACACATCTTCCTTGAGTTCACCATTTAGGAATGCACTTTTTACATCCATTTGGTAAACTTTGAAGTTCATGTAGGTGGCATATGCAAGTAAGATCCTGATGGCTTCCATTCTTGTAACAGGAGAAAATGTCACATCATAGTCAATGCCTTCTTGTTGACTGTAACCTTTGGCTACAAGTCTGGCTTTGTTTTTAATGACAATGCCATTTTCATCAGTTTTATTTCTGAAAACCCACTTCATTCCTATGACAATGACATCCTGAGGACATTTGATCAAGGTCATGACCTTGTTTTTATCAAACTGTTGGAGTTCTTCTTGCATGGCCTGAACCCAGCTTGGATGTTTTAGAGCCTCAGTGACACTCTTGGGTCCTATTTCTGATAGGTAATAAGCATATAGACATTCATTGGCTGAAGCTGCAGTTAACTTAGCAACCATGCTTCTAGTGAGCATGCCCTCAGTGGGTTCACTAATGATGTTTACAAGCTTAATGTATTGAGATTTTGTCCACTTACTTTGTGGTCTAGGATCTGAGCTTGAAAAGGTCAATGGAGACTCAGGAGTGAGTTCAGGAGCATGAGCCACAGAATCATTAAGAACATCTGTTGAGATGTCTTGTTCAGGTTGGGTTTCATGAATTACAGGTTCCTGAACATTTGGTTCAGTGTTACCTATCCCAGCAGGGACTGATTGATTATCAATGAATTCACTGATAGTTGGTTGAGGTAGGTTGTGAGGTAAGACATAATATGAGATGTCAGCATCAGCTTGGTATGAGGAATTGATTTCAGTGTTATACTCATCAGGATGATATCTTGAAGAGTTATCAATTCCTATTTCCTCCACTAAGGTATTGGTGAACCTGATGCTTTCTGAACTCTCATCAAAGGTGACATGAAAGGTTTCCTCAACTTGTTGTCTCCTTGTGTTAAATACCCTGAAGGCTTTGGAGATCAGTGAGTAGCCTAGAAAGTATCCATCATCAGCTTTTGCATCAAATTTGCTTAGATGATCCTTGTGGTTATGAATAAACACAGGACATCCAAACACATGAAAGTAGCTGATATCAGGAAGTCTACCTTTGAATATCTCATATGGGGTTTTGTTATGTCTTTTGAAAATGATTGACCTATTTTGAGTGTAATAGGCTGTTTTAACTGCTTTAGTCCAGAAATGCTTTGAGAGGGCTGAGCCATTTAACATGGTTCTCGCAGCCTCAATGAGATTTCTGTTTTTCCTTTCAGCCACCCCATTTTGTTCAGGGGTGTAAGGAGATGAAATTTTTTGGGAGATTCCTTTTTCATCACAGAAATTCTCAAGCTCTTCATTTCTAAACTCAGTACCATTGTCTGTTCTGATTTGTTTTACAGTAATGTCATTCTGGTTTTCAATGTTCCTGATGAATGACATTATAGTATCAGCTGCCTGACTCTTTTTGGAAATAAAGTATACCCAAGTGTATCTTGAAAACTCATCAACAATGACAAGTGTATACTTCTCATGCTGGATTGATCTAGGACTGACTGGTCCAAAGATATCCATATGCAAGAGGTGAAGGCAGCTTTTGATTGAGAAATTTTGTTTTGTTTTGAAAGATGCTCTTTGATGTTTGCCTTTTTCACAGGCTGAGCATGGTTTATCTTTTGCAAAAACCAGTGATGGTAAGCCAATGACCTTGTTTTGTGTTAGGTCACTAGTTTTACAACACAAGCATCAAGAGAAGAGATAGAGAGGCGGATGAACAATAAACCAAACACACACACATGAAATAATGATACGGTTATGCATAGAGTGAGTGAAAGAGATAAATTGAACAACCAACCCTCAAGTGAGGGTTATACAAGAGTATTTATAGGAAGGGGAGCTAGGGCAACACTCCTACTCCCTTTCTTTCCTTAGTGGACATGGGCCTAAGCTCATGGGTCTTCTACATAAGCTTAAGCTAATAACAAACATAAAGGCCATAATTAAGCTAACTATTACATATGAATCACTAACACTTGATTAAGGTTTAGGAGTGATTCCAACAATCTCCCCCTAAGTGTTAGTGATGAAAAATATAAACGGTAAAGGCGTTGATGTAATAGTAGCTTTGACGTCTTCTGACATTCTTCTTTCTTGTGAGAAGAATTGCCTTGATTCGAACAATCTCCCCAGTGTAGAGATATTGTCTTCTTTGAATAGTTCTGCTTTGACGTCATCTTTAACTTTGTTCTTTGATCATTGTTCTTTGTGATGAAAGTGATAGTATGTTGTAGTCTGCATCAAGTCTGCCTCAGGTCTGCTTCGTTGCTCCAGTGTCTCCATGTCATTCTTCAACATGCTCACACGCTCTTTGACGTTGGATTTCAGTACTGATGAAGTTCCTTAAGTCTTTAACTTTGTAGATTCTTTGGCTTGACGAAGAATCATTCTGACTTTTGTGTTGCTTTTAGATAGAACTTCCATTAGTGATGATGTTGGCATGAGCATGTGAAGAATCTGCACGATCATTCCGCTCCAGAGCTTCCATAAGAAGAAAACATGAAAACGGTTAGTAATAAGCGGATTCCGGCACTTACAAGTTTGAACTTCGAGAGTGTTAACAGCATAGTGTGAAAACACAACTCTAATTCTCACAAAGGCTGTTCCTGAACTGGAGTCCCACAAGTGAGATAACGCGATGTACCGAAGTACACTTACAGTTCAGATGAGTCGCTGAGGTATACCGAAGCATCACCTCACGACTGTAGACCGTTTGAGACATACTAAGCGTAATCCGCGAGGAGTTACCAAAGTGACCTGCTGTCAGGGCTGTTTGATGTTGACCCTGGCAGGAGTTTCCATTAAATCACTAAGGATCACATTTTTGAACCTCTCATAAATGTTCTCGACAGATTGCTAAGATCTGTGAAGGACTCGATACCGTACCACTGATGTTCTTATTGTTGAACATCAAGTGATGAAATGTCAAGTGTACCTAAGAGATCTTTTGATGAATCTCGTGGCTCTAGACTCAATAGTGCGTTTTGGTTTACCTGTGCGGAGACTAGGGAGAGGGTCTCCTTCTTCAATATCAGCAATCTCTAAGAGAGAGTCGATAGATTATGTAGGGTTCCCTGTGAGAATGAAACAAGCTTCTGTTGAGAGAAACTTGAGTGGCTAAGAAGGTTTAGTGCATGCGTCACTGGGTCCATGACGACTTTTAATCTTCAATATCGATGTCATCTAGTGACAACCAGTAGCATATGAATTGAACCCGGTGTCTGCCCTAAGTTGAATAATTTGGAGGGCTATTTCTTTTCACCCTTTTCTTTGCATTTTTTTTTTATTTCTTCAACTCCTTCTTTCTCCGATTCTCATTTTCTCCTTTTTTACAATCATACCTAAGGACTTCTAGATTCTAACTATTTGTGATGTCCTTGGATAGATCCCTCTGGCTCTGGCGGATCATAGGACGGTTATTCCTAACCTTAGTCACCTTATAACTCCATGACTAACCTATGTTGCCATAAAACCAATTTTCAAGAAGATCTCTCACAACGGTTATGATTGAAAAAACATTTTGTACCACTGTAAGAGTTTGATCTTTTGGAGAAATACTCCCCCTCCACATGTGCTTAAGAGTTTTTTTACGGAAATCTGCACAGTGAGGAAAGAGCGCGATCTTTTTGAATTGATTAACTCAAGATAGACAATCCCCTGCGAGACACGGTTACGTTGTATAGTTAAAGAGTTATATTGTCAGCTTTTAGGTGACAACTACCTCTAATAACTACCTTGAAGGTGTAGACAAACCTCGAAAGGTTGTCAAACCCGTCAGAGTTCATGTCTACCAAGAGTTTCTCGAATGGTACATTATATTCGGACAAGTCCTTTGCGAGACACGTTTACATCACTAGCGAACTAGCTTGAAATTATTACCCGTCCCGGACAAGTCTTTTCGAGTTACTAACAGTTAAGTATCGTCAATTCGTTGGTTAAGTCTATAGCACAAAGATTCATTTGCATTTACACAACATATTTCTTATCACATAATTTTCTCCCCCTCAAAAATGGCATATAAAATGTTATTTTTGAAAAGTTGAGAATAAATATAACCATTTCGAGTGTTGCAGGAAGATGACCACTGTGAACAATTTGTGAACAAAGTTTTAATTCAAATACTCCCCCTCAACAAGTGATATAAACGGTTGAGGTTTTGAAAATCATACGGGGAAGTACTTGTTCTTTTGAGGAAAACCTTGAAAAATGAAAGGTTTGATAGGTTTTACTCAAAAGTAAGAAGCTTTCACTCCTTTTATAAGGATTGTGGCACTGAAGCGTACCACAGGGTCCTTTCATTATAAGAACGAGTTGTACACTGTTATGTGTGCACAAGCCATCGTCATAAATAAATCACACATCCAAAATATTATGAAATAGAAACAGTTCAAGGGGTACCAGGAAGTCCATCAAGCTTGCCAGGAATGCGAACAGGGCGTTGATAGCCGGCAAGAGCAATCCTGGGACGACCACCTACAAAGCTCTCTAATGTTCTGAACTGATCCCTTCGATACAACCTTTCATCAATCATAGTGATGATCCTCTTCACATCCCTTCTGTCTTGAGAATTCCATCGCTTTGGAGACCCAATGCCTTCATGTATCGCCTTCAACCGATAAGCCAAGCCATCCCTAACCTTCTTCAATGTGTGATCCCCAAATTTGTGAAGATCTCTACACGCCATCAAGCAATTTCGTTGAAGTTCACTGCGATAAACGACGCCGAATGGTTTGCTGATGAGGGTGTATTGTGAAAGCTGGTTGATGTCGGGAAGATCTAGCTGTGGTGGAGTGAAATTGACACGGGTCTGATATGATTCAACTGCAAGCTGGAGATCTTCTACACGTTCTTTGATTACTATTCTTCTGATGAAGATAAGCAAGGACTTTATGTATTCACGTTGCACTTCAGTCGAGAATTGTCTCATGCGACCCTGTACTTTGGCAAGGTACATGTCTTTAATGTCGTTGATAGACAAATTCTCAAAGTCCGCTTCAGAGAATGCATAATCCCTTTCGTCTTGCCTTTTGACCACGATATTCTTGAGGAAAGTGTAGTCCCATTTAGATGAAAGATCAACATGTTTAATAGCCACGATTGCTTTAGTACTGAACACTTCATGTTAAGACTTCTGAACCTGGCAGCTTCTGTAGTAGATTCGTCGGCGTTCCGGCCAATGGCGAATCCCATACAATGCATCACGGTCATATACTGCCACATTGTTGGAGAACATGTGGTTAGCCCTTTCCTTGATGGCTATGTAGTTAGAGTATATGGCTGTCGGGAATGGAAGTGTCAGAGATGTAGAGTATTTCCTTGAACCATCGCCACCGTGTAGAAGAAATTCCAAGTCTTTGTTGAAGAAATATCGGAATGGAATCCTAGGCTGATCTGGTTGGCCAATTGTTGGTAGAGGTTTAGACCAATCGGTGTAATATGGAGGGTTGTTTCATTTGGTGAAGTCGATGTTTGCTTCGGGGTTGAGCCAATCCATGTTGTTAGACATAGCTCGTGCTATATTATCAAGATGATACTCAACTTCAATAGCACTTTCTGAGCTGTCCTTGAGCAGTTGAAATGCTTCATTCTTGATTCGCTTCAACTCGGATTTCGTCATCTTTTTCACACGGAATTTCTCCTGCAAGAACTTAGCATGCTCCAATGTACTACCGTCTTCCAGATCTTGACCTTCAGGTGGGTAGGGAGTAGAGTTAACAAGTGTAGAAAACCAGTCGTATTCCTCTGTGTCATCTTCATCTAGCCATGATACGACGTCAGCCTTAGGCGCCTTCTTTTTCTTTTTCTTAGACCTAGATGAAGATTCTGGTTTCTTAACTTTGTCGGGAGAGGTGGGTTGTTGTTGGGGCTCATGGAATTCCTCTTCGTCACCACCCGTATACTCAAAGTGATCCCCCGTTTTCTGAGTCTGGGGTGGTAACTCAGAAGAATCCTGAGGTTTTTCAGTAGAAGAGGGAGGAGGAGACCTTTGTTGAGCTGGAGTCCGTTGGGGTAGAGGTTGCATAGAAGATGATTCACCAGACTTCTTCGGGCGTTTGGGCTCGTTATCCTTATCCTTATCTTTGTCTTCGTCGTCTCTTGGACGTTTAGGCCTTTCAGCTTCTTCTCTGTATGATGACCTGAGTTGGTATTCCAGCAATGCTTCAAACAATTTACCTTTGTGGGAGGCAAATGTTGCAGAGCGTTTCGACATTTGAGCTACCAGCCGGTTCACCAATTCATCATCTGAGAAGATTGTGGGTTCAACCGGATTGATGTTTACATTCATTGGAGTAGATTTCATGGTTTGCTTGGCCAAATGCAAAAGATTCGGATAAAGTTGTCTGGTGTACACCTCCTTTGTCAGTTTAGGAACTACGTCAAGAAGGAACTTGTGAGTGTATCCTTTGATCATCTCGTCCATTTTCCCTTGAATATCATCCTTCATGAGCTTCTGGACATACTCCCTTTCAACTTTCATCTCGTCATTCTAGTCATGAAGGTACTGTATCTGATCAGCGAAGAAATTCATTTTCTTGAAGAGCACGTCTTTCTTTCTGACCTGTTTGACAGCTTTAACGATTCGCGTCTTAGCTTGAGAGATCCAAGATGCAGTTGGCTTCTTCACTGATTTGGATGTTGATTTGGTTGATCTTTTTGATGGTGGTTGTGAGGAATGAGAAGATGAATCCGATGATGATGAGATGTGAGGAGACTCCGGGTCCTTCGGTGGTTCAGAAGTTTTCTCCTTTGAACGGATGGGACTGTCTAGAAGAAGACGATCATAATCGTCTGTTTCATCAATCTTTGTATCATCAGCAGTTGTTTTCTCAGTCTTTTCCGTTTCTGGTTCTTCAATGTCATACTCAATAGAATCTTCCATGCGCTTTTGTTGTTCCTCCAAAGTGGTGGCACCAGTTCCCTTATCGGGTCGATTAACCGCATCAAGATCTGGTGTAGGTTGAACTTCACCACTTAACCCTCCGGGGCCACCCATTTGATCTTTAGCAAATTCCTTCGCAACGTGTTGGATTCTAACAAATTTGAACTTCCTCCTGTAATCAGTTTCCAGTGGATCTTCTTCTGAGCTTTCCTCTTCGTGCTCAATCACTGGAGTCTTCCCTTTGCTTATATCTGCTGGTGGACTGGGAGGTTTTGCTACTGAAGGAGGTGCTTCGGTTGCAGATTCAGAGTAGAAGACCTCTTCGTCTGATTGTGTATCTTCAGAGCTTTCGTCCACTAGCTTTCTTTGTGGTTCAAGCTTTGGAATGGGAACTTTCCTTTTGCGTGGAGGATTCCTCTTGGGGAACTTCTTCTGAGTCTCAGTGGTTGCAGCACTTCCTGCACTTCCTCTTCTGGTTTTTCTTGTAGGTGTACCAGAAGATTTTCCATCAAGAGAGCCAACTTTGTTCTCTTTCACAGCTGCCATATATCTTTTATAAGAGTAGAGCTATTTGAGTTCATCTGAGAGAAGGAGATCCAGCAACACAACACCTTGTTTCTTGGTAGTTGACTCCTTAAATCTGACTGTTAGAGTGGGTTCGGACAACACGTCAAGATTGTCGGGGTCATTGATTCTTTTGGGGATATCACGGTTGTATCCAAATGCTCTTTGGATCAACAGTTTTGTATATCTGATATAAGGAATCTTTGAGCCAAGCTTTTTGAGGAATGTCATCATGTCATCCCATATCAGAGCTTCAACTTCGATGTGTTTCATGTTGATCAGAGCCCAAAAGATTTGCAGTTCTACGAGCTTGTGATGCTCATAGCCGCTGTCACGACCAGAAATGGATTTTGTGATGA
The DNA here is from genome assembly GCA_019973895.1 of Chrysanthemum seticuspe. Lineage (NCBI taxonomy): Eukaryota > Viridiplantae > Streptophyta > Magnoliopsida > Asterales > Asteraceae > Chrysanthemum > Chrysanthemum seticuspe. Next base: position 235,733,205 of record BPTQ01000008.1, on the reverse strand, counting down.
TGATATAAAGGGTTCTCCAAGGCTGAGGAATGTTTTTTAAGATCCACGTGAGAATGCTTATTAATAACCCCTGAAGCTTCGTCATACCCAATATCAATCAAAAATTGCAGAACAGTCTCTTCAGTAGGTGCAGCAGAGAATTCAGTTGGTATGATGTCAAGAATGAGGAGGACAGCCCTTAAGTCTGCAAGAGTGATGGTGAGTTGCTTGTGATTGAGCGTCACCATCACAACATTCTGTCCTTTGATCATCTGCATTGTATTCCAGAATTGCTGTATGTAGATCTCCGGAACAGTGGCAGAGTTGGTGAGCATGTTCTGATAGGGATGATTCTTCATAATATCCACTGCAATGAGACAAGAAGATTCTGAGCAAGTGAGAGTTTCAAAGTCAACTCTGAGATTGTTCTTTCCAATCTTCATTGGATAGCCATGCGGGAAAATATCTGCAATAGTGAGAACGTTTGGTGCATCCACATTCATTTGAGCTTCCATGTCGTGATCTGAAACGCATTTAGCCAAAAGAACCAACATATCGAAAGACATAATGTTAGTCAATAGAAGGTTTTATTGTCTACTTATTGAATGAAATATGTTAATGATTGTTATGAGTCCAAAGTCACTTGTTTGTTCAATAGTCCAATGACGTCGAGAAACGTTTTGTGAGTTATTATTTTCCACAACATATTAAACTTTTAAGCTCATTAGTGACGTTTATTGGTTTCGTGACGTTATGATTTATTTATTTACAAGTTTGCACGCGTAACAATTCACAATGAAGGTTTGATCATGGCTTAGGCGTAGAAATGGTAGCTTATGCGTAAACAGGAGAGATATACGCGTAGACGCAAGCTTATGCGTAGGATCCTTACTTACGCGTAAGAAATATTACGCGTAAGAAAAGGGGACCTTATACGTAAAGCTTACGCGTAGGCGTATATAAAACCTTACGCGTAAGGCTTACTCGTAAGAGTAGACCTTATGCGTAGAGGTCACTGTTTACGCATATCCTTCACATGATACGCGTAGTCTCTTTGTAGAACCTTACGCGTAAACGCTACGCGTAAGATTTCTCTTACGCATAACATGCTACGCGTAAGGTGATCCTTATGCGTAGATGGTTAACAACCTTGATTCTGATTTTTTACGAGTAGAAAACCTGAAATAACATCATCATAACATCAATATTTACACATTCATTCATTCTAAAACAGATCATGGCATGAAAACTTATCAAACAATTTACGCGTAAAAAGTCTTACGCGTAAGACTAAACCCTAACGTTCATGAATTACGCATATGAAATTTAGCCATAGGATTTGCACCAAAGTTTTTCTGGTAAGTCTAGGAAGCCTATAGAGTTGTTTTATCCAAGTTTTAACATCAAACAAGTCATGAATCAAAAATACCCAAACCGTATGAACATAAACCCTAAATTTCAATTTATGAATCATTAGTGTTTCTGGGTGAAATCTGGGCGTAGATATGATCAATTCAACTTGACAACAACCTATTATAACAATCTTTATTACCAAAAAACGTTCACATATGAAAACACCCAAACCCACGCATAAACCCTAATTTCCAAAATCCATCAATTCGTGTATCTGGGTGCATTTTGAGGATAAAAATGATATCATAGATGTAATAGAAATGTTTTGACACCATCTTTTTAACCACAAACACACAATCTTAATCATGTGTTCATACGCATATGCGTAGAACACAAAATCAAGCATATACAACATTTTGACCGTTGGATTGATGTAAAAATCATAACCATTGTTTGAAAACATGTAAGAAACATTAAACCACTTACGAAATTATGATCCAAAACACAGATTTGTTGAACGATTCTTAGGCGTAGGATGAGTTTGGTTGTGTAATAAATGTGATGAAATAAATGAGGTTGGTGGAGTGTTTTTATTAAAAATAACTTTAAGCTTTTGACACTTTCAGTCCCTCCACCTTTTCCATTTTCATTCAAAGCCTTTTAACTTCCATTTTGGTTACCAAACGAAGAATATTTGGAAATAACTTTGACGACACTCCCCCTCGACTTAAGAAATAATGAAAGGTTATAAATTTTAGTCCGAGGAGTGTCAGAAACCAGAAATGTGACCACCAATATTAAAGAGACAACCAGGATAAGGTAACATGCAAGTACACGGTTATTTTGAAATAGTTTAGTGTTAAATTTTCTCCCCCTCAACACTTGATCGGAAAAAAATACTGAATTTTGAAAGATTATAGTGTTGACGGAAGAAATGTACTTGCAATGTTAAGAGAAAAATAGATAGAAGAATATTTTTGTTGATTTATCTGATTTTATATTTTTGTATTTTGTTTTTGAAAAATTATTTACAAAAGAGATTGTGGTGTTCGACTGGTTTTTAAGACTGTTTAAAGAGTTCATCCAATTCCTCTTGAGTCAAACACCGCATACCAATCCGGTGGACCAACTCATTAAACCTAGCGGGAGGCAAGGCTTTGGTGAGTAGATCTGCCAATTGGTATTCTGTACCCACGAAGTATAATTCAACTGTACCCTGTTCCACGTGGTCCTTGATGAAATGATAACGAAGATCGATGTGCTTTGATTTCGAATGCTGAACTGAGTTGCACGAGATCGCAATAGCACTCCGATTGTCGTAGTACATCGGGATTCTGTCAAATACGTAACCATAGTCTTTGAGTTGTGTTCTCATCCAGATGACTTGAGCACAACACGCTGACATGGCTACATATTCTGCTTCGGTTGATGACAGCGATGTACAATCCTGCTTCTTCGATTGCCAGGACACCAGTTTATTACCAAGAAATTGTAGTGCTCCTGAAGTACTTTTCCTTGAATCTAAGCATCCTGCGTGGTCAGCGTCTGAAAAAGCTATTAGTTCAAAACCAGAATCCTTCGGATACCAGATCCCCAAGTTAATGGTTCCCTTGATGTATCGGAGGATTCTTTTAACCTCAGAGAGGTGGGTTTCAGTTGGTCTTGACTGATAACGGGAGCAAAGATAAACGGCAAAGACAATGTCAGGTCTGCTAGCTGTTAGATACATGAGAAATCGAATAATACTTCGGTATTTGGTAGGGTCTACTAATTTCCCATGTAAATCAGCGTCTAGCTTCTTGGTATGAGTCATTGGTGTGGCATAAGTGTCACAGGTTTTCATTCCGAATTTGTTTAACAATTCAAGGGCATATTTGGACTGACTCAAGAAAATACCACGGGGTGATTGATGAACTTGCAGTCCTAGAAAGAACGTAAGTTCACCCATCATGGATATTTCAAAAAAATTCTTCATTAGTTTTGCAAAAGCGATTGAGTACTTTTTATGTGTAGACCCAAAAATGATGTCATCGACGTAAATTTGAACAATTAAGATATGTGCCCCGTGATATTGAATGAAAAGAGTAGGGTCGACCGAACCTTTGGTGAAATTGTTGGCAATGAGGAAAGATGATAGCTTATCGTACCATGCCCGAGGATCTTGTTTGAGACCATACAGAGCTTTGTTTAGTTTGTAGACATGGTTCGGGAACTCGGGATCAACGAATCCTTCTGGTTGGCTGACATAAACCGTTTCTTTCAGTTGTTCGTTGAGAAACGCAGTTTTGACATCCATCTGAAAGACCGTCATATTCATATGAGCCGGGAACGTGAGAAATATCCGAACAGCCTCAAGATGAGCAACCGGAGCAAATGATTCTTCAAAGTCAATACCCTCCTCCTGTCGATAAACCTTAGCCACCAGACGTGACTTGTTTCTGATTACGTTCCCTTCAGCATCCAATTTGTTCTTCCAAATCCATTTAAGACCAATGACGTAGACCCCTGTTTGTTTTTCAACCAGTTCCCATACTTCAAGACGTTTGAATTGGTTGAGTTCTTCCTGCATGGATTCTATCCAGTTGTCTTTTGTCATTGCGTCTTTAATGTTTTTAGGCTCAGATTGGCAGACAGTGAGTGCATAAATGCAATGTTCACCATCTGTGTGAAGACGTTGTCTCGTAACGACTGGTTGATTCGGGTTGCCAATAATATTTTCCTGAGGATGGTCTTTTGTCCATCGATGTGTAGAGGGTTGATGTTGGTATACATTGTGCAGATTCTGAGGATTCAAATGGTTTGTTGATGATTCCGCGACATCAGGTGCAACAATGTCATTAGCAAACGGGTTAAAGAACGCATTTGGATCAAAATCTGCAGGTGGGGGTACTTCATTAAGAACATCATCAGCCGGTTCATCATTGTTAGAAGCGGTTTGTTCAACTGTTGTGGTAGAGTCAACTGGTGGTGCTTCTTCAACAGTAGTTGTTGTAGCAGGTATATCAGGTATAAGAGTAGTATCAGGTTGAGCAGCAGAAACAATGGATACACCTGGAGCACGGTCATCAATATTGTCACTGAACAGCGGAGCAAATAACCTTTCCATTTGTTGACGAGTGAGCTGGGGGCTTTGTTCTGCTGATGATGGGGTTTGAGGGAAGTTTAATCGGTTGTGACCGGGTTCTAAGCTGTTATACTCAGAAGCCATTTCCGTAAGTTCATCAAAATGAGCATGAATCGTTTCCATAACCTGTTTTGTACGACGATTCCAGATCCGGTAACCTTTAGAATTCTCACAAAATCCAATAAAGACTCCAATGTCAGCTTTGGTTTTGAGCTTTCCAAAATCATCACGATCATTATTCGGATAGCAAAGGGATCCAAATACATGAAAGTGTTTGAGATTCGGTTTATGGTTGTGGAGAAGCTCAAAAGGTGTTTTGTTGTGGCGTTTAGTAATCATAGAACGGTTTTGAGTATAGCATGCAGTAGATACAGCTTCTGCCCATAAGTAATCTGGAAGTTTAGCATTGATTAACATTGTTCTTGCAGCTTCCACTAACGTTCGGTTTTGTCTTTCAACAACTCCGTTTTGTTCTGGTGTTCGTGCAATAGATGTCTGATGCTCAATTCCTACTTTCTCATAAAATTCTCGAAGAGTTTGGTTAACAAATTCAGTTCCTTTGTCTGTTCTGATTTGGCGGACGGTGTTCCGGAGCTGAACTTGAATTTTCGTGAGAAAGGTGATGATTATTTGTGGAGCTTGGTCTTTGCTTCGAAGAAAATAGACCCAAGTCCATCGTGAATAGTCATCAACAATTACTAAGATATAGCGTTTGCCATTGATCGTTTGTACGCGCATCGGGCCACACAAATCCATGTGAAGAAGATGAAGCACATGCTGAGAGTTGTGTTCCACCTTTGAAGGAAAATGAGCACGAGTGCTTTTCCCTTGTTCACAGGCTGAGCAAAGGTGATCTTTAGAATACCGGAATCGTGGGAGACCTTCAACTAGTTTGTGTCGAGCAAGATTGGTTATAGTTTGAAAGTTTAAATGTGAGAGACGACGGTGCCATAGCCAGGATTTTGTTGATGTTGCCTTTGAAAGTAAGCAGATGGGAGATGAAGCAACCATGTCTTGCATAGAGATAGTGTAAAGACTTGAGTTACGTGAGCCAGACATAAGGTCGTTTCCTTGTAGATCACGAATGAAACAAGATTTCTCCCTTAAAGCAACCTCCAAATCTCCATCACAGAACTGACCTACTGAAAACAGATTGTGACCGAGGCCTTCCACATAATAAACCCTGCTAATTTCAATGTTCCCATTGATATAGTCTCTGTAGCCCATGATAGCTGCGAAGTGATCATTCCCGAATCTGACAGTGCCAATGAACTTTGCAATAAAGTTTGATAACAGTTTAAGGTTGCCTGTCATGTGTCGGGAACATCCGCTATCAACAATCCAGAGAATGATCTGTATCACCTGCATTACATAGAGACGACACAGATGGAATAGAAGTAGATGTGGAACCCGAAATGTTAGAGGGTTCCGGAGCAGTTATAGTAGACATACACACATCAATAACTTTAGGCATCTATTTAAATCCTAGTGTGTTATATATCCATTTCTGCCATCTCCAACTAGTATTTTCTATAGTCTTAGTGAATGCACTAGGTGGTACTACATTCCTAGGAGGTGAAATTGGAGCTACAGGGACATCAACGCGGTTCTTAGTATCTAAAGAGGGCGGTCTACCAAGCACAGACTTAGAATGATTAGTGGGCCTAGAGGTATTCCGATTCTTAGGATTCCTTAAACGAGAGATGATAGCTTTAGCAACACATTTGTCATGACAATCAGAATTCATACTTTTACGAAAAATAACACAAGGTGCATCAGACTGAATATCAAACGTACTTAAAGGTTTAGCATTCGTTACATCACTATTTCTATTACATTTGCCAGACGCAATATCTATAGTGGAAGCAACGTGAGTCTTATTCATAGTCCTAGGGTGTTCTTCTACTTTAGCATTCCTTATTGATCTTTTCTTAGGTCGCAACTTCCTATTCTTCGATGTAGTGCTCCTAGGCTGTGAAGTGCGGACGTTTGGAAAAGAGACAACTATTCCTGTTTCAGTAGAAGGAAGCACGTTAGCAACTTGTGTTTTGGCAGTAGGCATGCTAGGTTCACGATTACTAAGTGTTACTGGTGCTATTCTCTTAATCATAGTAGGCGAAAGGTGTTCATACTTTCCTAACATTTCTCTTAACTTAAAGATAGTGTGAATCAAATCTTGATTTTCAGAACGAATATTACCAGCAAAATTTATTACTTCTCTAGTGTGTGCAAGATAGTGATCAAGTTCGTTTGATGCTTCATGACGAGTCTTATTGAGTAAATCAAATATGACAGCATATTCCTGTTTAACTTTTACAAGTTCTTGTTCATATTTTGAGATTTGACTTTTCAAAGACACGTTTTGATCATCCAGTTGCTCAAATTTTGGATTAAAATTGTTTGATTGCAACTGGTGGATTTTGTTTTGCAAAGCAAGTTCACGATTTTGACAATCTTTTTGACACCATTGAAGACGACGTTTTGCATTTGAAAGCTCGTTTAAGAGACGTTCGTTTTCAACTTTTAAAGACTCGATCTGAAGCACTTTATCAGTATTCTCAACAGTTACAACATTATCAACAATATCAGCAGAGATATAATCAGATGCATATGACACAGAATTCAATAACACAACATTATGGATATCAGCACAGATAACATCATTCAAGAGTCGATCAACATCTTTTCTCAACATTTTCTTTTTGCGTTTAGTATTGGTAATAGATGTTTTTGTTTTCTCGAAAACGACCTTCATCACTCCAAGCTCCTTATGAAAGTCCCGTTCCCAAGACAATGAACAATGTTTCAAATTTTTAACATTTGGTAAAAGATTTTTCTGAAAAATGTCTCTTTGTTCTCGCGCCAGAGGCGATTGAAAGTGTTGAACTTTGATTTCAGAATGATATTCTATCTCATGTTGTAAACGTTTGAGGTCAGCCATGAAAAGATCAAAATATCTAAGAATTTAGCGATTTTTAGGTTTTGAATTTACTTCACTGATGGAAGGTAAAGGACCATAAATTTGTGCATAATCTAGTTGGGGATTAACATTAGAAGAGTCAGACGTTTTTATGATAATCCTTGGTGTGTTAGAAGAATCCGTTGGTGTGACGAAAGTGACCAGTTTTGAATAGTTAAAAGGTTTGTTGTAAACAACAGTTTCTAATTTTGATCGACTCTCGTCTTCTGCATCTAATTCCTCTTAATGCTTTGGTTGAAAGCTTAGGTTTGTAATCAGCAAGATTTGGTCCATATCCATTTGGATTGGGTTTTAAAGTAAACTTTTCAATAGCTGTGACCGACTCACCATGTTTGTAAACAACAGTTTTAAACTCTTTAAGTTTGTTTTGCAAGCCGATAATTTCTTCAAGATGATCATCGATTCGTTTTGCTGAATGCTTTTTGTATGCAGAGAACAATTTTTGACAAGTTAACAACTCAGCCTTAGCTTTTTGATTTTCCAAGGTGAGAGTGTTAATTTGCTTTTTATGTTCATGTTTCAGTTGTTCTATTTCAGACAACAAAGAATTCTTCGAAGCGGCTAGATCGCGCATCTGTCTCTCTAAATATTTTTTGTTTTGATGAGATTTAGCAAAGGCGGCTTCAAAACCTTTTTCACGTTTTTCTTGAGTTTTGAAAAAGTTGAGTCACTTTTGTAAACATTCAAAATCCTTGGTTAACAGTGCATTTTTACTTTTCAAGTCCTGATTTACTGCACGACATTCTTCCACTATAGATTGTTGATTTTTAAGCCACAGATCAACATCTAGACGAGGCACAAGTTCGGCTTGTTCAACATGAGTCACAACATGATCATTATTTAGATCCTCAAGTATAACCACGGAGTCAATTTGATTATCAATGGAAACCATAAGGTCATCTTGATCGTCAAATGTAACTACGGGGTCTAATTGAAAATCGTTGGAATGAGATGTGGATGACTCATTTTGAATATTCTGAGCCTTGCCGGATTCAGATGTTGGCAGAGATATTAGATCAGAGATAAATATGGTTTGTTCGGGTACCTGAGACAAGCCATCAGTGTCATACACTGGGCCTGTGTCACTCATGTATAACTCATGCATATTATCCATCAACATAACAGCTGCATTGGCCTGCAAGTCCTCCATATCATCATTTGAGTCTGCATCTGCCATAAAACTGTGTTCTTTGTTTGTGAGAGTTCCACCAGCTTCATCCTTAAGGGCCAAAAGTAAAGCTTCCTTGTGATAAGCACTACCCCTAGTCCTCGGCTTTGGGCATGCATTAGCCAAGTGTCCCTTTTCATTGCAGTTGTAGCATCGAAGACCATTCAACCCATTCTAAGCATTTCCTTGTTCCACCATTTGAGCTCTGTTGTTATTCCTACCCATAGCATTAAACCCTTGACCACCGCCCATCTGACGACCATAACCACGATTCTGAACTTCAACTCGTCCATTGTTCACAACAGCCTGATTCCTTGTGTTTGATGAGGAACGAATGCGATTGTTGGATTTGTTTGTATAACGGCCAAAAGCATTAGCAATCATAACAAATCCTTGTTGCAATGCTTCGAACGGATCGGATTCCTCATTAGCTTGACTATAAAGTGCCTGATCATTGTTGTTGTTGTAAGGAACCAATTGATTATGTTGAGATTGCTGTGATTGATCATTTGGTGTGATAGGGGCAGTTGGTTGAGTTGCTGGTTGAGGAGGATAATTGTTTTGAGCATACAAGGCAAGTTGTTGATTTTCCGGATGTGAAGATGAAGCAATTTGAGCACGGAGAATCCTTTCCTTATCAACTTCCTTTTGATGAGGCTTCAAGTAATCGTACAACAATCCGTATGTAGAACGATGCATGTTCTTCGCTTGACGGAGAAAAATGACATATTTCTCCTATTCAGGACCAAGACTACTCAGGAACTTAGTATTAACTGCAATTCTTGGCATGATGATGTTGTGTTTATCCAAATCATTTATGATGTCTGAGAATCGATGATGATAAGACTCTAGTGTCTCTCCAGGTTCAATCATGAAGCGTTCATAAGCCAAGTAAATTTTGGATTCCATATCCTCCTGATTGAGTGCAGATCCTTCCATAAGAAGATGAATATGTTCCCACATTGCCTTTGTAGTCTTTTGAGCATCAACACTTCGAAGAATTGGGTTTGGTAATCCTAAGAGGATATATTGCATTCTAAGCTCATCAGCTTCATAGTGTAGAAGTTCTGTTGCGTTCAGGTCTGCAACAGTAGCAATGTTTGATTGTTCATCTCTTGGTGGATTAGCATTTGGATCTCCGGGTACAATGACAGTAGGCATCTGAAATGGACCTTCCAATATAACCTTCTTTAAGAACTTTCCATGTGGCTTCTTCAGATCACAAAACCTAAAGAACCTAATTACCCATTGATCGTAGTTTCCTGGAGTGAGCATTGGAGGTCTATCAAATGATCCAGCCTCATGAATTGATTGTTGGCTGCTTAAAGCTTCACACATCTTTGCAAACCAAGTGGGTTCCTTCATAGTGTTCCTTGATGGATGTTGATTGAAATCGTTTGTGTAGGGTTGAACTTGAAGACTTGGTGGTATTTGAACCATTTGTGGTGGAGGAATTGTTCCAAGCTGTGGAGTATGTTGTTGATTAAATTGTTGTTGATAAATTGCTTGTTGTTGATTCCATTGTTGATGTTGTGGACTTAGTTGTTGTTGTCGTTGAGTGTAAGTGTGAGGGAAATAGTTAGAGTATGGTGGTTGTGACATGTTGAAAAACTTGTGTTACAAAATGGATCTTTGTAGTCGAATGAACCTTTGTTGATGAAGTATCCTTAGGCGTAGAAATCACAATAAACCAAGTAGCACTTATGCGTAAAAACACCAAAGTTACGCGTAACAGCAAGAGTTACGCGTAGTTTTAGCTTACGCGTAAGGAAGGTGAAAACACTAAAGTTATGCGTAAAACAAGAAGTTAGGCGTAGAAAACTTAGGCGTAGGATTACCTTATGCGTAAGACTAAGCTTAGGCGTAAGATAAATCTTATGCGTAGGATTTTCTACGCGTAAGCTTTATGCTTATGCGTAATTTTAGGGTTTTTGCCCAAGTGATCTTTCACACTATCACAGTGCAAAAGATATCCCAAGTCGACGTATTTTCAGGCTTATCCAAGCAAGAAAACACGGAGTAAACCACGAAAACTGAAGATCAAACAAAGGATAAGTTACGCATAGTTTTAGGGTTTTACTACGCGTAGACTTACTCGTAAAAGTGATTATTGCCCAAAGATGTTTCTAAACCAGATTTTTGTGATGAAATAGCCTCAATATCACCAAGATAACACAAAAGTGTGAAACTTGATGATCCAAAGCTTAAAACCACGTTACGAGTAGACAGAAACCCACGTACAAAACCAAGCTAGAAAACAATGATCCACGCGTAAAGTTTGAAACTTTTTGCCAAAAACAGTTATTTTAACACCTTAAAACGTTGAAAGTACAGGAATCTTGGATTAAAAAGTGTAAAAAATGTGTTTTTAAGCAAACCAAAGTATCACGTGTTGTTACGCGTAAGATCGAAACTCACAAAAACAACAAACACGATTCACCCAACTATTTGGCGATTGATACCATTGTTAGGTCACTAGTTTTACAACACAAGCATCAAGAGAAGAGATAGAGAGGCGGATGAACAATAAACCAAACACACACACACGAAATAATGATACGGTTATGCGTAGAGTGAGTGATAGAGATCAATTGAACAACCAACCCTCAAGTGAGGGTTATACAAGAGTATTTATAGGAAGGGGAGCTAGGGCAACACTCATACTCCCTTCCTTTCCTCAGTGGACATGGGCCTAAGCTCATGGGCCTTCTACATAAGCTTAAGCTAATAACAAACATAAAGGCCATAATTTAGCTAACTATTACATATGAATCACTAACACTTGATTAAGGTTTAGGAGTGATTCCAACATTTTGTTTTGCCAGGTTGTTGATGTTTTTGAAATTTAAGTGAGAGAGTCTCTTGTGCCACAACCAGTTGATAGTTTCAGTGGCCTTGGCAAAGAGACAAGTTCCATCTTGAGAAAGAGTAGACATGTTTAAGACATAAACATCATCTCTTCTAGGAGCTATCAGAACAACTTCTTTGTTGGCATTGAAAATGGTACCTTGTTTGTCATTGAATTGCACAATGTACTTAGCATCACACAGTTGACTAACACTGATGAGATTGTATTTGAAACCATTGACATAAGCTGTCCTAGAGAAAACTATTCCATTGCAGTTTACTAAACCATAACCTTCAGTGGGACATGATGAGTTATCACCAAATACTACCTTAGGTCCTGGTTCCTCTACATACTTGTGCAGATACTCCTTAACGCCAGTCATGCTTCTTGAGCATCCACTGTCTAGATGCCAGATAGGCTCCCTAGCATGTCTCTGCATAAGTAGTAAACTGAATTAGTTTCTCTTAGTAACCCACTTACTAGTGGGCTTGGGTTTCAAGGTCTGTTTGAATTTGGCAATTGACTCATGGTCAGTGGTTGAGTGCATTATGCTACCACAAGTTTTGCATTTGGAGACTGAGAGTGACTCAGTGACTCTGGGTTGCTTGGAACTTCTCCTTGCATGGATGACAATGTCATCCTGGGATGTCTCATGAGCTTGATTTCCGCAAATATCGCAGCATGTATTCATGAGATAATCATCCTAATAATGATCATTGAAGCCACAGTGTGCGCAAAGAGGAAAGGGTTTTTCTCTATGCTTATGAGCTGATTTAGAGGATGAAGCATATTGATGACCAACTTTGGTATAGTTTGCTTCACTGAGTGAGCTTACATATTGTAAGTGATCAGAAGTTCTGTGATCATCCTTTTTGAAGATCATACAAAAAAGGATTCTATAACAGTTGTCAATGGTATGACTGGTATAGTGGCACAGATCACACTTCTGTTTGGATTTGATTTTTGACTTAGACTTTGAGGAACTAGAGGAAGCTGACTTTCTCTCCTTGATTGATTCAGGAACTTTTTCAATGGACTCCATTTTTTCAGTTAGCTTCCTCACAAGTTCAGTCAGTTGCTGAATTTGGTCAGCTTCAGTGGGGACTGAGGATGTGGAAGTCTCAGTGGGGGTAGATTCTTTTTAGATTGGTTTTTTTGGTCTTTTTAGGATGGTTCTACCAAGTCCAAACCTTTCTTTTGGTGAGTGAGGATTGAATTGTAGAGGAGTAAGCTCAGAGCTTGGTGCAGCACCCTGAAGAGGTTTCAGGGGTGGAAGCGGTGCATTAGATTCTGCTTCAGACTCAGCGATGTATTCAGTACTACTGGGCACATCAGGAAGTCCAAGCATGCTCTTGAGAGCTTGGCTCTCAGGCTCTAGTATTCTTTCAGAATCGAAGTTTGGAAGCTTACTCTCAGGGTTTTTCCTTTCAATCCAGTCACTGGGCTTAGGGGTTGACAACATACTGGTAATCATGCCACGAGACACAAATGGTTTGGGAGACTGGTCTTTGTTGTGAGAGTCAGGAAGTTGATCTTCACCTAAGACTTTCTTTTTGCTACTGGGGGCTCCCACAGCATAAAGACCCTAGGATTTTTAGCAGTCCAACTATCAAGGATATCTTGTACCTTTTTAAGTTCATCTTGAAGAGCCTGATTTCTTTTAACTAGTTCAGTGTACTGAATTTGAAAAGTGACAGCCTCAAGCTTGGCTTGTTTTAAAAGAAGCAGTTCATCTCTACACTTGTTTAATTCAAAACTAAGCTTGTTATATTTTGAAAAAAGATTTAATCGTTGCTCTTCTACAAACTTAAGGTCAACATTAAGATAATTCATATAAGACTGCCAATCAGAGTCATCATCCATAGAAAGTAGAATATTTACCTTCTTCATTGTGATGTTGACCCATTCCCCATTTCTGGCATGATTCTTCCCAACAGCTAGCTTGTCCTCTTCTGAGAGGGCCATCACTGCACTGACATGCACCATTTTATCATCAGATGAGACTGGCTCTTCATCCTAGTCGAAGGTTTCAGCAACGAGACCCTTGTTTTTACCCTGCAAAGATTGAACACTTTTTGTTGTTTCTGAGGGACTAGCCTCAAGCAATGCAAGCTTAGATTTTGCTTTCTTATACTTAGCTTCATAATCAATGGTTTTGTTTTGATTAGATTTGTTTTGAAAATTTTGATGAGACTGATAGATTTTTTGTTGAAATTTGATAAAGCCTGAGGACTGATTTGACCCTGTGGGCTTGTACGAGGGTTCAGAAATTGTTTTTGAAAAACAGTCTTTTGCAAAATGACCTCTTTTGTGACACTTAAAGCATTCAGTGTCCTCATTTGCTTTAGCATTTGAAAAACTTTTGTTTCTTTTTATAAACCTCCGAGAGTTAGCAAGGAGTGCCCTTTCCTGAAATTCAACGTTCAGGGCATTTAGGTACTCCTCACTTGATCTCTCATCAGGCTCATCATCTGAATTTTCCTGGAAATCTTGAACCACATTGTTAGAGTAGAAAGCAGTTGAAATAGGTGTTGAAGTGGTGGTCAGGGACTTCTTGACTTCCTGAGACTTTTTTAAGTCAGGGTATCATCTGTTGATGAGGTTTTCCTCATAGACAAATTTCCCATAAATTTCAGGAAGTTCAAGATTCTGGATATGATTAGCATTCCTAAGTCCCTGAGAGAAATTCAGCCACTTCTCAGGGAGACTATTGACAAAACCAACATTGATTTCATGTTTGGATAACTTAACACCATCATTAGATAATTCATTTAAAAGAGTTTTGTACCGGGTGTAAGTTTGAGACAGTGTTTCTGAGTCCTTAGCCCTGAAGGTGTTATACTCAAGTTTCAGGTCTTATCTTGTTTTCCTTGGTATCAGATGGGCCTTCATGGCTATGGACTAGGTCATCGTAGGTTTGTTTAGCTGTACTACAGCTTATAACTGACTCCATAATATTATCAGGAAGACATGATATGATGATACTTTTGAGTCTTTGGTCCTGGTTGACTACTCTTCTCTCATCCTGGGTCCACTGAGCTTCAGGTTTTGGCAAACCTTCTGCAGTCTTTGGGATAAATGGACCTTCATTTATACACTTGATATAATAAGGTTCCCTCCCAATCAAATAGCAAAGCATACGCTTTTTCCATTTTGTTGAATTTACCAACTTCAAGTCTAGGGGCAACAGCTGAATTAGCTCCACCCTTTTTATCAACTAGTTGGGGTACATCAATTTCAGCCATAAGGATCCTGATTTAAAAACGTTTTAGAGCGGCTTAAAAAGGTTTTATAATCAGCCCCGCTCTGATACCACTTGTTGTTCCCTATTCACTATCTTAAAAAACAGTTAAGTATATAAAATAAGTTAATAGTGAATTAATGACTGAAAAGATATAAGTAAAACACAAAGAGTAATTTTCAACATCATATTCTTATTAGAAATGAATCAAAATAATACGTTACCCTAGTACTTGCGGAACAGTACTAGGGATTGAAATAAAAAAGTGTTGGTAACTCCTCTCGAAGCTCAGGCTAAGTCTGAGCACAACTACAAGTACCTACTGAGCTATCTCAGGGATTAAGTTGTATTTGGAGGAGTGAAATATGGCTTGCGTGTATGTGTTTTTTTACAATTCACAAGCTTAATATTTCACTCCATCTCTTATGCTATTTATACAAGTATGAGTTTTAACTCTTTCCTAAGTGACAAACTGACAATTTGCAGAAGAAAAAATACTAATGTATTTTGTCTCTGTTTACAAAGACTATATTAGGTAAAGGGACAAAGCTACTTTCTACTTGTCAGTACTGATGTTGGCCCTTTCAGGGAAAGTTGACTTATTGAAGATAGGCACTCCGTCTTTATCGCTTCAAGCATAACCATTTTTTCCCGCCCATTTTTCAGTCTTCAGTCTTCAGTCTTCAGTTTCAGTTTGTCTTCAGTGTTTGTAGTTAGTGAGGAGTTTGAGGGATTCAGTGAGTTATTGTCATCACTCACTGAATCCACCATCTTCTTCTTGACTCAGTCTTCACTCTTTAAGTTCTGCCTTACTGAGTGGAGAGACTTCTTCTTCGCCTCATACTGAGTATCCTGAAGATGGCTCACTGAGAGACTATGCACTCAGTGACCTGTTAGTGTTTAACGGATAAGCACTTAGGTTATTTTCTATTCAAATCCTAGATTAAGGGGTTTGGGTATTTACTGAACCCATTAGATGTGTTTTTTTGTTTGTGTGTGTGGTGATGAGGGTGATATACCACATAGGACGAATTTATGCAATATACCCTTTAAAATTGATATAATTTCAAAATGGTGTGAGCGTGGGGCGCGGCCAACTAAAACCACGAGGGCTATTCCGTAGTTTTCTAAAGTTTCCCCGATTCCTCTATTCACGAGCTCAAATGTTTCAATTAAAAGTCTAATGAGTTCCTCTCGAGTGCGCCAATAGTTTTTAATTATGTTTTTCCAATAAAACCGGTCACAACTATGCTTATGGAACTAAGTGAGTGGTGTTTCTCAAGTTCTCTCAATTTATTAGTTTTTCCTAGTTTCGAGGTCTAGTAGTGCCTAGTCTAAAGTCACAAACAAGGTCTAACACAGAATGTTTCGCAAAATATCAAGAGTTTATAGTCGATAGTTTAACTTGCTAAAATTTGAAGTAGTTTGTTATTTAAAAATAGTTTTCCAAATTTACAGTTGTCACACCTAGTTAATGATGAGTTGGTAGATGGTGATTCAAATTCTTCTTCATTTGTGGGTCTGTGATGGGAGTCGACTGTGTTTGTTTATCCTTCACCCTGGATGAGCATATGAGAAAACAAAGGTACGACAACCCCATTATAACCCTTGACCATCCTTGTCATGTTACTGAAAATCATTCTAGTTAGGATGGGGGTTAGATAAAGATTTTGATGAGGTTGAAGTTTATGTCTTTTAATTTGTAAATAAATTTGGATAAACCTTGGATACATCACAAAATTTTGATTTGTTTTGTGCATTCTTCACCATATCATCAAAGATATATTTTGATAAATTGAACACCCTGTTGGTAGCTAAACAAATTATGGTTGTGGCTATATTACTTGAAAACTGATCATAGCTTGTTCTTTTGGTGCTTAAATAGTGTAAGATGGTATGGATAAAAAATCTCCATTGTGGGGAGAAGCGCCCTTTTTGAAAAATAAAAGAACCATCTGGCACATACCCATCAATGAGAGTTGGTCAAAAATTTCAGTATCAGGAAAAGTACTAATACCATCAGCATCATCTAATCTTATATGTCTCCTGAGATATGCTTCAGTAAAAGCTATTGTAGTGCCATCAACTGTGGAAGTTATTTGTTGTACTTCATCATCAAGATTTAAGACAGTAGTAGTCTACCAAAACTTTTTGATATGAGTACTTAAGATAGTGGGGCTGTGACTTAAAGCATACCTCAAAGGACTTGAAGTAAGAAAGCCCACTATCTGATGAAAGTCTTCACTTCCTTCTGGTTTTTCCAAGAAAGAGACCATGTTATGTTTATCAAAAAAGTTAAAGGTGCCATTAGTGATTGGTAGTTGTAAAAGTGTGTTTGGTAACCGTAATTGAGAAGTTTTTGAATTTACAGTTAGCAATTAGGGTTTCAATTGGACCAACTTAAAGTAATTTTTGTTAAAAGTATGAATTATCTAATGTTAGGAAACCTTTATATGATGTAATTAGCGATTATTGCTCAACGGTATTATTAATTAATGCCAAAATGGCTTTTACCAAACAACACTAACGGCTATATAGTAGTACTTAAGCCTAACAGTATTAACTGTAAGCCTAATAGTACTAAGTTTACCTAACTGTACAAATTTAACCCAACAGTATTAACTTAATTTTAAAAACAAATACTACACCCATGTTTTTATGAAGGGTTTAAGTGTAAAGGAAGACACTTAATCAAAATTCAGTCTCAAATGACCTCTGGTTGTATGAGAACCAATGTTTTGAGTACTAAGTATTGTCTGTGATAGATAGACTCATTCTAAGAGCCTTCTTGATAGGGTTTCCAACTCGTGGCAGGTATTGCCTCTAACATGAAGTGTTAGATTCATATTTGCTCGTTTTTCTCAATACCAGAGATCCTTGAAGTAGCACACTATCATGAACCATGATAGAATGGTAAAAAGTGAGTTAGATTAGATTAAATCTAACAAACTATGACCATAAATTCATTTTCAAATAAGATCCAGATGCCTCATAATGCTTTGGCATCTATACAAATATTAGCAGAGCAACTCTCCATCATGTGGTTGTGAACAGTCATCTAGGAGAGTCAACCACACTATTTACTTGATCTACAAAGTTCTCACACATCCAAATCCATTCATACTACTTTGTACTACCTACAAAGGTTAGTCTAAAACCAAGAAAACACAAACCAAATCTTTTTCTTGATAACAATATTAATTTTAGACTGGTAGTATTAACATAAATGGCTACCAGTATAAATTAGCACTAGCAGTACTAATTATACCTAACAGTACAAACTCAGATAACTAACAGTACTAATCCTTTTTATAAAAAAAAATTACAAATACAAAGAGATTAAGATAAATTAAGGGTTAAGCATTCCAATACTTGTAACTAAGTACTGAAACCTGAATAAATTTCTTTTCATTGTAGCCTCTTATAAAATGGTGTCTAATCTCTATATGTTTAGTCTTAGAATGTAAAACTGGATTTTTATGATACAAATAATGTTGTTGTTATCATTGTTAATGACAGTGTTCATGAAATTATACCCATATTCAAGTATCTGATTCTGAATCCAGAGTACTTGAACATAACAGCTTGCAACAGCCACGTATTCTACCTCAGTTGAAGAGTTTACCACCATAGTCTGTTTCTTACACCACCAAGAAATCATCCTGTCTCCTAGGAATTGACAACCACCTGTTGTTGACTTCCTATCCAAACTAGCTCCAGCATAGTCACTATCTGAATAAGCTACTATATCAAATGGAGAATTCTTTAGATACCAAAGGTCCAATTTGGTTTGGCCTTTCAGATACCTAAAGATTCTCTTCACTGCATGCATATTTGAAGCCTTGGGAGTGACCTGAAATCTAGCACAAGAACATACAGAAAACATGATATTTGGTTTGCATGCTGTCAAATACATCAATGATCCAATCATGGATCTTTACAGGTGCTCATCAACCTATTCACTATCATCATCTGGAAGTAGAGGTTTGCTGTGTTCCATAGGAATACTAGCAGTTTCACACTCTCATATCCAAACTTCTTCAAAATCTCCTTCACATCCCTATTTTGGCTAATAAATATGCCATATATTCTCTATTTCACTTGCAGCCCTAGAAAGAATGTGAGTTCACCCATAGAACTTATTTGAAATCTGTCATGCATTAGCTGCTCAAATTCTGTACATAACTCCTTCTTGGTGGATCCAAAGATGATATCATCAACATATATTTCAACCAATAAGATGTTTCCCTTCATCCCCTTTATGAATAGAGTCTGATCAATTTTGCCTCTATGAAAACCATTGTCCAATAGATACTTGGCCAATGTTTCATACCATGCCCTTGAAGCCTGATGTAAACTGTTGGAATCACTCCTAAACCTTATTCAAGTGTTAGTGATTCATATGTAATAGTTAGCTTAATATGGCCTTTATGTTTGTTATTAAGCTTAGGCTTATGTTGAAGGCCCATAAGCCTAGGCCAAGCCCAATAAGGAAACGGATGGGAACTTGGAGTGTTGCCCTAGTTCCCTCCTATAAATAGTCTTGTAAACCTTTTATTGAAGGTTGGTTGTTCACATTTACATTTACTCTTAAGCATAATCTTTCACATAGTCCTACGCGTAAGTGTGTGTGTGTTCATCCGCCTTCTCTTCTTCTCTACTTCTTCATATTGATGCTTGTGTTACTAATATGGTGACCTAACAGTGGTATCATTCGCCATATAGTTGGGTGAATTGTTTTTTTTGTTGTTAAAGTGAGTTTCGGTCTTACGCGTAACAATACGGTACAAACTTTGGTTCGCTTAAAAACTTATTTTTTACACTTTTTAATCCTAGATTCTTGTACTTTCAACGTCTTAAGGTGTTAAAATAACAGTTTTTGGCAAAAAGTTTTAAACTTTACGTGTGGATCATTGTTTTTAAGCTAGGTTTTGTTACGTGGGTATTGTTCTACGCGTAACGTGTTTTATAGTTTTGGATCATCAAGTTTCACACTTTTGTGTTATTTTGGTGATATTGAAGCTGTTTCATCACAAAAATCTGGTTTAGAAACATCTTTGAGCAAAAAATCATTTTTGGTGAAGTTCTACGCATAACGAAACCCTAAGTTTACGCATAAGAGTTCCTTGGTTCGATCTTCAGTTTCGTGGATTACTCAGTGTTTTTCTTGCTTGGATAAGCCTGAAAACACTTCGACTTTGGATATCTTTTGAACTGTGACAGTGTAAAATATCTTTTGGGTAAAACTCTAATATTACGCGTAAGCTCAAACCTTACGCGTAGAACTCTTTCCGCATAAGATTTTCTTACGCCTAAGCCTTGTCTTACGCATAAGCTAATCCTACGCCTAAGTTTTCTACGCCTAAATTTCAGTTTACGCATAATTTTAGTGTTTCTCAATTCTTACGCGTAAGCTAATCCTACGCGTAACTATTGCTGTTACGCGTATCTTTGGTGTTTTTACGCATAAGTGGTACTTTGTTTTTCTGTGATTTCTACGCGTAAGGATACTTCATCAACAACGGTTCATTCGACTACAAAGATCCATTTAACAACACAAGTTTTCAACATGTCACAACCACCATACTCTAACTATTTTCCTTACACTTATCATCAACAACAACAACAACAACTAAGTCCACAACATCAACAATTTAATCATCAACAACAAATTTATCAACAACAATTTAATCAACAACATACCCCACAACTTGGAGCAATTCCACAACCTCAAATGGTTCAACCTCCACCTAGTCTTCAAGTACAACCTTACACAAACTTCTACAATCAACATCCATCCAGGAATACTATGAAGGAACCGACATAGTTTGGCAAGTTGTGTGAAGCCTTAAGTAGCCAACAATCAATTCATGAAGCTGGCTCACTTGATAGACCTCCAATGCTCACTCCAGGAAATTATGATCAATGGGTGATAAGGTTCTTTAGGTTTTGTGATCTAAAGAAGCCACATGGAAAGTTTTTAAAGAAGGTCATTATGGAAAGTCCATTTCAGCTGCCTACTGTTATCACACCCGCAGATCCAGATGCCAATCCACCAAGAGATGCTGTCACCAACATTGCAACTATCTCAGACCTCACTGGTGATGAACTTCTACACTTTGAAGCTGATGAACTAGCAATGCAATACATCCTTTTGGGACTACCCAATCCGATCCTTCGAAGTGTTGATGCTCAAAAGACAGCTAAAGCAATGTGGGAACATATTCATCTCCTAATGGAAGGCACAACACTCAATCAGGAAGACATGGAATCCAAAATCTACTTGGCTTATGAACACTTCATGATTGAACCAGGAGAGACATTAGAGTCATATCATCATTGCTTTTCAGACATCATTAATGATTTGGACAAACACAACATCATCATGCCTCGAATTGCTGTCAACACTAAGTTCCTCAGTAGTCTTGGTCCGGAATGGGATAAGTATGTCATTTTTCTCCGTTAAGCTAAGAACCTTCATCATGCTACATACGGATTGTTGTACGACTATTTGAAGCCTCATCAAAAAGAAGTTGATAAAGAAAGGACTATCCGTGGACTCCCGACTTCACAGTCAATTCTTGATAATCAACAACTTGCTTTGTAGGCTCAAACTAATCTTCCTCCTCAAACAGCTCAGCAACTCGCTCCTCAACCAACTGCAACCATTACACCATATGATCAATCACAGCAACAACCTCAACAAGCTCAATTGGTTCCATACAACAACAACAATGCTCAAGCACTTTACAGTGAAGCTGATGAGGACTCTGCTGCTTTCGATGAATTGCAACAAGGATTTGTTATGATTGCTAAAGCCTTCGGTCGATATACAAACAAATCCAACAATCGCATTTGTTTCTCATCCAATACAAGGAATCAAGCTGTTGTGAACAATGGACGCGTTGAAGTTCAGAACCGTGGTTATGGTCTTCAGATGGGAGGTGGTCAAAGGTTTAATGCTATTGGAAGGAATAACATGGGTCCTCCGCAACAACAAAGGGGTCAAGTGGTTGAATAGGGGAATGCTCATAATGGAGTTAATGGTCTTCGTTGTTATAACTGCAATGAAAAGGGTCATCTAGCTAATGCATGTCCTAAGCCGAGGACAAGAGGCAGTGCTTATCATAAAGAGGCGTTGCTCTTGGCTCTTAAGGATGAAGCTGTTGGAACTCTTACAAACAAGGAACAGAGCTTTATGGCAGATGCAGATTCTGATGATGATATGGAGGACTTGCAAGCTAATGCAGCAGTGATGTTGATGGCACAAATGAAAGCTCTACACGTAAGTAACACAAGCCCAGTGTATGACACTGATGGCTTGTCTCATGTACCGGAACAAAATATACTCATCCCTGATCTGATATCTCCGCCAATTTCTCCATCCGACCAGGATCAGAGTGTTCAACATGAACAATCCACATCTCATTTCGATGATTATCAAATAGATCCCGTAGTTATATTTGACGATCAAGATGACCTTATGGTTAATATTGATAATCAAGTTGACTCCATGATTATATTTGAGGATCTAAATAATGATCATGTTGAGACTCACGTTGAACAAAATGAGCTTCGGTCTAATAGAGAAATTGAGCTCCTGACCTTAATTAAAGACCAACACTCTCGGTTGGAAATTTGCACGAAATTAAAAGAGAAAAATGCACTGTTAATTAGGGATAATGAATGCTTAATTCGACAAATCAATTTTTTCAAAACTCAAGAAAAATGTGAAGAAGGTTTTGAAGTCGCTTTTGCTAAATCTCATCAAAACGAAAAATCATTAGAACGACAGATACGTGATCTAGCCGTTTCCAAGAATGCTTTATTGTCTCAAATAGAACAACTGAAACATGAACATAAACAACAACTTAACGCTCTTACTTTGGAAACACAAAAGGCCAAGGCTGAGTTGTTAACTTGTCAAAAACAGTTCTCAGAGTACAAACATCATTCCACGAAATGAATAGATAACTATCTTGAAGAAATTGTCGACTTACAAACCAAAATCAAAGAGTTTCGAAATGTTGTTTATAAACATGGTGAGCCAATCACAACCATTCAAAAGTTTAATTTTAAACCTAATCCAAATGGATATGGACCAATTCTTGCTGATTACAAATCTAAGTTTTCAAACAGAGCATTCAAACCAAATCATGATGTTTACAGTGCAGAACATAGAATTGATGATTCAATTATGACTGTTGTTGAATATAATCGCATGGAGGAATTAGATGCAGATGACGAGAGTCGGTCAAAAATGGAAAATTTCCTTTATAACAAACCATTTAACTATTCAAAGGCCGTTACTTTTTTCAAACAACAAGATACTTCTAACAAACCTTTTGTTATCACACCAATTTCTGACGTTAGTCCCAAACACAATGGTGCACAAATTAATGGTCCTTTACCTTCACTTAGTGAAGTTAAAACAAAAGCCGAAAGTTGTCGAGTTATTAAATACTTTGACACTTTCTTATCTGACCTCAAAATTTCGGAACGTGAGATTGAATTTCATTTCGAAATAAAAGTTGAACATTTTCAATCGCCAATGGTGCGAGAACAAAGAGATATTCTTCAGAAATGACTTTTACCCCATGTAAAAAATTTAAAAACTTGTGCACTATATTGGGAAAGGGATTTTCACAAAGAACTCGGTCTCATGAAAACAGTTTTCGAGAAAACAGAAACATCGATTTCAAAAACTAAACGTAAAAAGAAATTGTTGAGAAAAGATGTTGACCGACTCTTGGAAGATGTTATGTGTGCTGATATCAATAATCTTATTTTATTACAATCTGTTGCATATGCATCTGATCATATCTCTGCTGATTATGTTGATTCTGTTGATACTGTTGAGAATACTGATAATGTGCATCAGATCGAATCTCTAAAAGTTGAAAATGAACGATTGATAAATGAACTTTCAAATTCTAAATGTCGTCTTCAATGGTGTCAAAAAGATTGTCAAAATCGTGAACTTGCTTTGCAAAACAAAATCCACCAGTTGAAATAAAAAACGTTTAATCCTAAAATTGAGCAACTGGATGATCAAAACGTGTCTTTGAAATCTCAAATCTCAAAATATGAACAAGAACTTGCAAAAGTTAAACAAGAATATGGTGTCATATTTGATTTACTCAAACAGACTCGAAATGAAGCATCAAACGAACTTGATCATTATCTTGCACACACTAAAGAAGTCATGAATTTTTCTGGAAATCTTCATTCTGAAAATCAAGATTTGGTGCACACTATCATTAAGTTAAGGAAATGTTAGGAAAGTATGAACAAGTTCAGCCTAGCACCATTAAGAAAATTGCACCTGTAACACTTAGCAAACGTGACCCCAGATTTCCCACTAACAATACACAAGATACTAATGTGCTTCCCTCTACTGAAACAGGAATAGTTGCCTCTTTTCCAAACGTCCGCACTTCACAGCCTAGGAGCAATACAAGGAAGAATAGGAAGTTGCGACCTAAGAAAAGATCAATAAAGAATGTTGAAGTAGAAGAACACCCTAGGACTTTGAATAAGACTCAAGTTGCACCCACTTTAGATATTGCGTCTGACAAATGTAATGGAAAAAGTTTTGTAACGAATGCTAAACCTTTAAGTACTTTTGATATTCAGTCTGATGCTTCTTGTGTTATTTGTCGTAAAAGTATGCTTTCTGATTGTCATGACAAATGTGTTGCTAGAGCTATCTTGTCTCGTTTAAGGAATCCTAAGAATCGGAATACCTCTAGGCCCACTAATGCTTCTAAGTCTGTGCTTGGTAAACCGCCCTCCTTAGATTCTAAGAAACTCTTTGATGTCTCTGTAGTTCCAGTATCACCTCCAAAGAATGTAGTACCACCTAGTCCATTCACTAAGATTAAAGCTAAGACTAGTTAGAGATGGAAGAAATGGATACATAATACACTAGGATTTAAATGGATGCCTAAAGTCATTGATGTGTGTATTTCTACTATAACTGCTTCGGAACCCTCTAACACTTTGGGTTCCACATCTACTTCTATTCCATCTGTGTCATCTGTGTGTAATGCAGGTGATACAGATCATCCTTGGGATTGTTGATAGTGGATGTTCCCGACACATGACAGGCAATCTTAAACTGTTATCAAACTTTATTGCAAAGTTCATTGGCACTGTCAGATTCGGGAATGATCACTTCGCAGCTATCATGGGATACGGAGATTATATCAATGGCAATATCGAAATTAGCAGGGTTTACTATGTGGAAGGCCTCGGTCACAATCTCTTTTCAGTCTGTCAATTCTGTGATGGAGATTTGGAAGTTGCTTTTCGGGAGAAAACTTGTTTCATTCGTGATCTACAAGGAAACGATCTAATGTCTGGCTCTCGCAATTCTAGTCTATACACAATCTCAATGCAAGACATGGTTGCTTCATCTCCCATCTGTCTACTTTCAAAGGCAACATCAACAAAATCCTGGCTATGGCACCGTCGTCTCTCACATTTAAATTTTCAAACCATCACCAACCTTGCTCGACACAAACTTGTTGAAGGTCTCCCGAGATTCCGGTATTCTAAAGATCACCTATGCTCAGCTTGTGAACAAAGGAAAAGCACTCGTGCTCACTTTCCTTCAAAGGTGGAACACAACACTCAACATGTACTTCATCTTCTTCACATGGATTTGTGTGGCCCGATGCGCGTGCAAACAATTAATGGCAAACGCTACATCTTGGTAATTGTCGATGACTACTCACGATGGACTTGGGTCTACTTTCTTCGAAGTAAAGATCAAGCTCCACAGATGATCATCACCTTTCTCACAAAAATTTAAGTTCAGCTTCGGAACACCGTCCGCCAAATCAGAACAGACAAAGGAACTGAATTTGTAAACCAAACTCTTCGAGAATTTTATGAGAAAGTGGGAATTGAGCATCAGACATCTATTGCACGTACACCAGAACAAAACGGAGTTGTTGAAAGACGAAACCAAACGTTAGTGGAAGCTGCAAGAACAATGTTAATCAATGCTAAACTTCCAGATTACTTGTGGGCAGAAGTTGTATCAACTGCATGCTATACTCAAAATCGTTCAATGATTACTAAACGCCACAACAAAACACCTTTTGAGCTTATCCATAACCATAAACCGAATCTCAAACACTTTCATGTATTTGGATCCGTTTGCTATCCGAATAATGATCGTGATGACTTTGGTAAGCTCAAAGCCAAAGCTGACATTGGAGTATTTATAGGATATTGTGAAAATTCTAAGGGTTTCCGGATCGGGAATCGTCTTACAAAGCAGGTTATGGAAACGATTCATGCTAATTTTGATGAACTTACAGATATGGCTTCTGAGCATAACAGCTTAGAACCCGGTCACAACCGTTTAAACTTCCCTCAAACCCCATCATCAGCTGAACCAAGCCCCCAGCTTACTCATCAACAAATGGAAACGCTATTTGCTCCTATGTTTAGTGATGACATTGATGAACGTGCTCCAGGTGTATCCGCTGTTTCCGCTGCTCAACCTGATCACACTCTTATACCTGATACACCTGCTACAACAACTACCGTTGAAGAAGCACCACCAGTTGACTCTACAACAACAGTAGAACAAAATGCTTCCAACGACGCTGAACCAGCTGCTGATGTTCTTAATGAAGTACCCCCACCTGCAGATTTTGATCCAAATGCGTTCTTTAACCCGTTTGCCAATGAAACTGCTGCACCTGATGTTGCGGAATCATCAACAAACCATTTGAATCCTCAAAATATGCACAATGTATACCAACATCAACCCTCTACACATCGTTGGACAAAAGACCATCCTCTTGAGAACATTATTGGCAACCCAAATCAACCAGTCGTCACTAGACAACGTCTTCACACAGATGGTGAACATTGCATTTATGCACTCACTGTCTGCCAAACTGAGCCTAAAAACATTAAAGTCACAATGACAAAAGACAACTGGATTGAATCCATGCAAGAAGAACTCAACCAATTCAAACGTCTTGAAGTATGGGAACTAGTTGAAAGACCAACAGGGGTCTATGTCATTGGTCTTAAATGGATTTGGAAGAACAAATTGGATGCTGAAGGGAACGTAATCAGAAACAAGTCACGTCTGGTGGCTAAGGGTTATCGACAGGAAGAGGGTATTGATTTTGAAGAATCATTCGATCCGGTTGCTCGTCTTGAGGGTGTTCGGATCTTTCTCGCGTTCGCGGCTCATATGAATATAACGGTCTTTCAGATGGACGTCAAAACTGTTTTTCTGAATGGGCAACTGAAAGAAACAGTTTATGTCAGCCAGCTAGAAGGATTCGTTGATCCCGAGTTCCCGCAACATGTCTACAAACTGAACCAAGCTCTGTATGGTCTCAAACAAGCTCCTCAGGAGTGGTACGATAATTTATCATCCTTTCTCATTGCCAATAAGTTCACCAAAGGTTCGGTCGATCCTACACTTTTCATACAATATCACGGGGCTCACATCTTAATCGTTCAAAGCTATGTGGATGACATTATTTTTGGGTCAACACATTTAAAATACTCAAATGCTTTTGCAAAATTAATGACAAAACATTTTGAAATGTCAATGATGGGTGAACTCACATTCTTTCTAGGAATGCAAGTTCATCAATCACCCCGTGGTATTTTCTTGAGTCAATCCAAATATGCCCTTGAAATTCTGAAAAAATTTGGAATGAATACCTGTGATACTTATGCCACACCAATGTCACATACCAAGAAGCTGGACGCTGATTTGTATGGGAAACTGGTTGACCCTACAAAATACCGTAGTATTATTGGGTCTCTCATGTATCTAACAGCTAGCAGACCTGATATTGTTTTTGCCGTATATCTTTGCTCCCCGTTATCAGTCGAGACCAACTGAAACCCACCTCTCTGAGGCTAAAAGAATCCTCCGATACATCAAGGGAACCATTAACTAGGGAATCTGGTATCCGAAGGATTCTGGTTTTGAACTAATAGCTTTTTCAGACGCTGATCACGCAGGATGCTTAGACTTACAGAAAAGTACTTCAGGAGCATTACAATTTCTTGGTGATAAACTGGTGTCATGGCAATCGAAGAAGCAGGATTGTACATCGCTCTCCTCAACAGAAGCAGAATATGTAGCCATGTCGGCGTGTTGTGCTCAAGTCATTTGGATGAGAGCACAACTCAAAGACTATGGTTACGTATTTGACAGAATCCCGATGTACTGCGACAATCGGAGTGCTATTGCGATCTCGTGCAACTCAGTTCAACACTCAAAATGAAAGCACATCGATCTTCGATATCATTTCATCAAGGACCACGTGGAACAGGGTACTGTTGAATTATACTTTGTGGGTACAGAATACCAATTGGCAGATCTCCTCACCAAAGCCTTAGCTCCTGCTAGGTTTAATGAGTTGGTCCACCGGATTGGTATGCGGTGTTTGACTCAAGAGGAACTGGATGAACTCATAAAACATTCTTAAAAACCAGTCAAACACCAAAACCTCTTTTGTAAATATTTTTCAAAAACAAAATACAAAATTATAAAATCAGATAAAACAACAAAAATATTCTTCTATCTATATTTCTATAACATGGCAAGTACAATTCTTCCATCAACACTCAAATCTTTCAAAATTCAGTATTTTTTTTGATCAAGTGTTGAGGGGGAGAAAATTAATAAAACCTTGTACTTGCATGTTACCTTATCCCGGTTGTTTCTTTATTAATGGTGGTCACATTTCTGGTTTTCTGACACTCCTCGGACTAAAATTTATAAACTTTCATTATTTCTTAAGTCGAGGAGGAGTGTCGTCAAATTTCTTTCCAAATATCCTTCGTTTGGTAACCAAAATGAAAGTTATGGGCATTGGATGAAAATGGTTAAGGTGGAGGGACTAAAACTGTCATAAGCTCAAAGTTAATTTAATAAAACAACCACCTTAACTCATTTACTCATCACATTTAATATCCCACCAACCATATCCTACGCCTAATAATCATTCTTCTAATCCGTGTTTTTGATCATCAAACTGTAAGTGGTTTTATGTTTCTAACATGATTACAAACATTGGTTTTGAATTTTAAACGAATCCAACGGTTAGATTTTTGTATATGGATGACTTTGTGTTCTACGCATAAGCGTATGAACACATAATCAAGTTTGTGTGTTTATGGTTAAAATGATTGTGTCAAAACGTTTCTCTAACATCAATGATTACATTTTTATCACTAATACACACCCAGATACATGTATTAAATGATTTTTGAAAACTAGGGTTTATGCGTTAATTTGGGTATTCTTGTATATGAGTGTTTCTGACTAAAAAGATTGTTATGTGAGGTTGTTTACATGTTGAATTGACTATATCCATGATTAGAATCAACCCAGAAACACTAATTGCTAGTTAATTAGAAATTAGGGTTTATGTTCTTGATATTTAGGTGTTTTCGATTCATTTAGAATTTGTTGTTAAAACTTGGACAAAACATCTCACTATGCTTCTTAGACTTGCCAGAATCATTTAGGTGCAAATCCTATGGCTAAATTGCTTAAGCGCAATTCTTGAACCTTAGGGTTTAGGTTTACGCATAATATGTTCTACGCCTAACTGATTGTCTGAGTGTTCGTGATTAAAACTGTTAGAAAATGAATGTATGTGTTAATATTTGTGCTATGATGATCTTATTTCAGGTTTGTTACACGTGAAAACTCATAATCAAGGTTGTTTGACATCTACGCATAAGGATCACCTTACGCGTAGCATGTTATGCGTAAGAGAAATCTTACGCGTAACGTTTACGCGTTAGGTTCTACATAAGGGACTACGCGTATCCTTTGAAGGATATGCGTAAACAGTGACCTCTACGCATAAGGTTCACTCTTACGAGTAAGCCTTACGCATAAGGTTCCATATATGCTTACGCGTAAGCTCTACGCATAAGGTCCCCTTTTCCTACGCGTAATATTTCTTACGCGTAAGTCAAGAACCTACGCATAAGCTTGCGTTTACGCGTATATCATTCCTGTTTACGCATAAGCTTACCGTTTCTACGCCTAAGCCTAGTCTAACCTTAATTATGAATTGTTACGCGTGCAAACATGTAAATAATTAAATCATAACGCCACGAAACCAATAATGTGACTAATAAGCTTAAACGTTTAATAAGTTGTGAAAAATAAGTGAAAACATGGACTTTAAAACTTAAAGTTAATCAACTCACGAAACTTATCATGGCGTCATTGGACTATTGGACAAACAAGTGACATTGGACTCGTAACAATCATCGACATATCACATTCTATAATTAGACAATAAAACCATCTATTGACTAACATAATGTCTTTCGATATGTTGGTTCTTTTGGCTAAATATCTTTCAGATCACGACATGGACGCTCAAATGCAGAATGTGGATGCAGCAAATGTTCTCACCATTGCTGATATCTTCCCTAATGGCTATCCGATGAAGATTGGAAAGAACAACCTTCGTGTTGACTTTGATACCCTCACATGCTCAGAGTCTTCTTGTCTGATAGCAGTGGACATTCTGAAGAATCATTCTTATCAGAATATGCTCACCAACTCTGCCACAGTTCCGAAGATCTACATTCAGCAATTCTGGCACACAATGAAGCAGATCAAAGGGAAAAATGTTGTGACTGTGACTCTCAATCACAAGCAAGTCACCATCACACCAGCAGACTTGCGGGCTATTCTCCTCATTCCTGTTATTGAATCAACTGAGTACAACGCTACACCTTCTGAAGAGGTCGTTCTGCAATTCATGATCGACATCGGTTATGACGAAGCTACAGGGGTAATCACCAAACACTCTTACGTTGACCTGAAGAATATCCCTCAGCCCTGGAGAACCCTCTTCATCATCATCACAACATCTGTTTCTGGACGGGATAGTGGTTATGAGCATCCCAAGCTCATAGAACTACAGATTTTTTGGGCTTTGGTCAACATGAAACATATTGAAGTTGAAGCTCTTATATGGGATGACATGATGTCTTTCCTCAAAAAGCGAGGCACCAAGATCCCATACATCAGATACATAAAACTGCTGATCCAGAGAGCTCTTGGGTTAAATCCCGATATTCCCTTGAGACTCGACGACCCAAACAATCACTCCATGTTGTATGAACCTACTCTAACAGTCAGATTTAAGGAATCAACAACAAAGAAACAAGGTGTTGTGCTGCCGGATCACCTCCTCTCTGATGAAATCAAATAGCTTTACTCATACAAAAGGTATTTGGTAGCAGTTGATAAAGGCAAAGTTAGTTTTCTTAATGAAAAGTCTTCTGGTACACCTACTAGGAAAACCAGAAGAGGCAGTGCAGGAAGTGTTGCAAGCACTGAGAGTCAATGAAGGTTCCCTAAGAGGAAACCTCCACTCAAAAGGAAAGTTCCCTCTAAGGAAGCTGTTCCTATTCCCATCCCCAAGTCTGAACCGCAAAGAAAGCTAGTGGATGAAAGCTCTGAGAAACCGAATCAGAAGAAGAGGTTACCTACTCTGAAACTGAAACCGATGTCACTCCAACAGTAGCTAAACCTCCCAGTCCAAAAGCTGACCAAGGGAAAGGGAAGACTCCAGTACTTGAGCAAGAAGAAGAAAGCTCAGATGAAGAGCCACTGGATACTGATTACAGGAAGAAGTTCAAAATCATTAGACTCTAACACAAGGCAAAAGAGTTTGAACAGGAACAAATGCGTGGCCCCGGAGGGTCAAGTGGTGGTGTCCAATCTACACCAATTCCTGATGCGGTTAATCAACCCGATAAGGGAATTGGTGCCACCACGCTTGAGCAACAACAAAAGCACCTGGAGGATTCTATTGATTATGACATTGAGGGACCAGAAACAGAGAAGTCTGAGAAAGAAAAAGCTGATGAGGAAGCTCGGATTCAGGCTGAAGAAAAGACTAAATCTGGGCAAGATGACGAAGTAAACTATGATGATTATCTTCTCAACAGTCCAACTCATTCCAAGGAGAAAACTTCTGAACCTCCTAAGGACCCTGAACCTCCTCATGACTCTTCATCATCAGATTCATCCTCTCACTCTTCACCACCACCATCCAGAAGATCAACCAAATCCACATCCAAATCTGTAAAGAAGCCAACGGACTCTTGGATTTCTCAGGCAAAGACAAGGATCGTTAAAGCTGTCAAGCAGGTCAGGAAGAAAGACGTGCTTTACAGAAAGTTGAATTTTCTCGCTGACCAGGTTCAGTATCTTCATGACGAGAATGACAAGATGTCAGCTGAAAGGGAGTACATCCAGAAGTTCATGCAACGTGATCCTCAAGGGGAAATGAACGAGATGATCAAAGGTTACACTCACAAGTTCCTTCTTGACATTGTTCCTGGCATGACAAAAGAAATGTACACTAGACAACTCTATCCGAATCTATTGCATTTGGCCAAGCAAACTATGAGATCAACACCTATGCAAGTGAATATCAATCCAGTTGATCCCATAATATTCTCAGATGCTGAATTGGTTTCCAAGCTAGTAGCTCAAATGTCTAAACGATCTGCAACATTTACTTCTCACGAAGGTAAATTGTTTGAAGCATTGCTGGAATACCAACTCAAATCAGCATACAGAGAAGAGGCTCAAAGGCCTAAACGTCCAAGAGACGATGAAGACAAGGATAAGGATAAAAATGATGAGTCTAAACGTCCAAAGAAGTCTGGTGAACCATCATCTATGCCACCACCACCCCGAAGGACTTCATCACCAAGACGATCTCCTCCTCACTCTTCTACTGACAAACCTCAGGACTCTGAATTACCACCCCAGACTGAGAAAACCGGTGATCACTTTGAGTATATTGGTGGTAACGATGAGGAAGACCCTGAGCCCCAACAACAACCCACCTCTCCCGGTTCAACAAATAAACCATCATCCTCATCAAGGCCAAATAAGAAGAAGAAGTCTCCTAAGGCTGATGTCGTCTCATGGCTAGACGAAGATGACACCGTGTTTGAATGGTTCTCTACACTTGTTGATACCACTCCCGCTCTTACTGATGATCCAGATATGGTAGAAGGTCGTACGTTGGAGCATGCTAAGTTTCTGCAAGAGAAGTTCCGTGTGAAGAAGATGACGAAATCAGAGTTGAAACGAATCAAGAATGAAGCATTTCAACTACTCAAAGACAGCTCGGAAAGTGCTATTGAAGTTGAATATCACCTTGACAATATCACACGAGCCATGTCTAAAAACATTGATTGGCTCAACCCTGAAGCAAACATCGACTTCACCAAAAGAGACAACCCTCCATACTACACCGACTGGTCTAAACCTCTACCAAAAATTGGCCAACCAGATCAACCTAGGATTCCATTTCGCTATTTCTTCAACAAAGATTTGGAGTTTCTTCTACACGGTAGCGATGGTATAAAGAAATACGCTACATCACTTACACTTCCGTTCCCGGCAGCCATATACTCCAACTGCATACCCATCGAAGAAAAGGCTACCCACATGTTTTCCAACAGCATGGAACAGTATGATATTGATGCAATGTACGGGATTCACCATTGGCCAGAACGCCAACGAATCTACTACAAAAGCTGCCAGGTTCACAAGTCTCCACATGAAGTGTACAGTGATAAAGGAATCGTTGCTGTTAAACATGTCACTCTTTCGTCTAAATGGGACTACACCTTCCTCAAGACTATAGTGGTCAAGAGACAAGACGAAAGGGACTATGAATTATGTGAAGCGGACTTTCAGAACTTGTCTCTCAACGACATTGAAGATCTGTATCTTGCCAAGGTACAGGGAAGAATGAGATAATTCTCGACTGAAATTCAACGTGAATACATCAAGTCCTTATTCATCTTCATCAGAAGCTTAGTGATCCAGGAACGTGTAATAGATTTACAACTTGCTGTTGAATCGTATCAGACCCGTGTCAACTTCACCAGACCTCAGCTAGAACTTCCTGACATCAACCAGCTTCCACAATACACTCTCGTGAGCAAACCATTCGGAGTAGTTTACCGTAGTGAACTACAACGCAACTGCTTGATGGCGTGTAGAGATCTTCACAAGTTTAGGGATCACACACTGAAGAAGGTTAGGGACGGCTTAGCTTATCGGTTGAAGGAGATACAAGAAGGAATTGGTTCTCCAAAGTGATGGAATTCTAAGGACAGACGGGATGTTAAGAGGATCATCACTCAGATAGATGAAAGGTTGTTCAGAAGGGACCAGTTCAGAACTCTGGAGAGCTTTGTAGGTGGTCGTCCCAGGATTACTCTCACCGGCTATCAACGCCCTGATCACATTCCTGGAAAGATTGCTGGACTTCCTGGTACCCCTTAATCTGTTTCTATTTCATATTAATTTGGATGTGTGATTATAATTAATATGGCTTGTGCATAAATAACAGTGTACAACCCGTTCTTGTAATGAAAGGACCCTGTGGTACGCTTCAGTGCCACAATCCTTATAAAAGGAGCGAAAGCTTCTTAATTTTGAGTAAAACCTATCAAACCTTTCAATTTTAAAAGGTTTTGCTCAAAAGAACAAGTTCTTCCCCTTATGATTTTCAAAACCTCAACCGTTTATATCACTTGTTGAGGGGGAGTATTTGACTTAAAAAATTTTGTTCACAAAGTGTTCTTTGTGTAATCTTCTCACAAAACTCAAAATGGTCATATTTATTCTCCACATTTCTTCAAAAATAACATTTATATGCCATTTTTGAGGGGGAGAAAATTATGTGATAAGAAATATGTTGTGTTTTGCTAATGAATCCTTGTGTGAAAAGACTTCAACCCATGAATTAACGGGAACTGAACAACCATACATTGAAAAGATTTGTCTTCCAAGACTTATCCAAGTAAATTGCACCTATTCGAGAAACTCTTGAAAGAAATGAACTTTGACGGGTTTGACAACCTTTTGGGGTTGTCCACATCTTCAAGGTAGTTATTAGAGCTAGTTGTCACCTAAAAGCTAACAATGTAACTCTTTAACTATGCAACGTAACCGTGTCCCTCGAGGAATTGTCTATCTTGAGTCGATCAATTCAAAAGTGCGTGCTCTTCTCTCACCGTGCAGATTTCAGTCTAAACACTTAAGCACGTGTGGAGGGGGAGTATTTATGCAAATGATCAAACTCTTACAGTGGTACAAAATGTTTTTCAATCATAACCACTTTGAGAGATTTTCAAGAAAATGGTTTTATGGCAACATAGTTTAGTCATGAAGTTATAAGGTGACTAAGGTTAGGAATAACCGTCCTATGATCCGCCAGAGCCGGAGGGATCTACCCAAGGACACTACCAATAGTTAGAATGAGAAGTCCTTATGTATGATTATAAAAAGGAGAAAATGAGAATCGGAGAAAGAAGGAGTTGAAGAATTAAAAAGAAAAGCAAAGAAAAGGGTGAAAAGAAATAGCCCTCCAGATTATTCAACTTAGGGCAGACACCGGGTTCAATTTATATGCTACTGGTTGTCACTTAGTGACACCGGTATTGAAGATTAAAAGTTGTCATGGACCCAGTGACACATGCACTAAACCTTCTTAGCCACTCAAGTTTCTCCCAACAGAAGCTTGTTTCATTCTCACAGGGAACCCTACGTAAACTATTGGCTTTCTCTTAGAGATTGCTGGTATTGAAGAAGGAGACCCTCTCCCTAGTCTCCGCTCAAGAAAACCAAAATGCACTATTGAGTCTAGAGCCACGAGATTCATCAAAAGATCTCTTAGGTACACTTGACATTTCATCACTTGTTGTTCAACAATAAGAACAACAGTGGTACGTTATCGAGTCCTACACAGATCCTAGCAATCTATCGAGAACATTTATGAGAGGTTCACTATTGTGATCCTCAGTGATTGAATGGAAACTCCTGCCAGGGTCAACATCAAACAGCCCTGACAGCAGGTCGCTTCGGTAACTCCCCGTGGATTACTCTTAGTGGTCTCAAACGGTCTACAGTCGTGAGGTGATGCTTCGGTGTACCTCAGCGACTCATCTGAACCGTAGGTGTACTTCGGTACATCGCGTTATCTCACTTGTGGGACTCCGGTTCAGGAACGGCCTTTGTGAGAATTAGAGTTGTGTTTTCACACTATGTTGTTAACACTCTCGAAGTTCAAACTTGTAAGTGCCGGAATCCGGTTATTACTAACCTTTCCTATGTTTACTTCTTATGGAAGCTATGGAGCGGACTGATCGTGCAGATTCTCCACATGCTCATACCAACCACATCACTTATGAAAGTTCTCTCATAATCAAAGGCAACACAAAGTCAGAATGATTCTTCGTCAACAAAGAATCTACAAAGTTTAAAGACTTAAAGAATTTCATCAACTGTAATCCAACGTTTAAGAGCTTGTGAGTATGTTGGAGAAAGACGTGGAGACACTGGATCAGCGAAGCAGACCTGATGCAGATTACCACAACATACTATCACTTTCAAAGAACAAAGAACTTAAGAACAAAGAAAATGAAGACGTCAAAACAAAATACTTCAATAGAAACAATTTCTCTACACTGGGGAGATTGTACGAATCAAGACACTTCTTCTCACAAGAAAGAAGAATGTCAGAAGACGTCAAAGCTACTATTACATTAGCACCTACAACGTTTATCACTCATTCATTCATCACTAACACTTAGGGGGAGATTGTTGGAATCACTCCTAAACCTTATTCAAGTGTTAGTGATTCATATGTAATAGTTAGCTTAATATGGCCTTTATGTTTGTTATTAAGCTTAGGCTTATGTAGAAGGCCCATAAGCCTACGCCTATCCCAATAAGGAAAAGGATGGGAACTTGGAGTGTTGCCCTAGTTCCCTCCTATAAATAGTCTTTTAAACATTCTATTGAATGTTGGTTGTTCACATTTACATTTACTCTTAAGCATAATCTTTCACATAGTCCTACGCGTAAGTGTGTGTGTGTTCATCCGCCTTCTCTTCTTTTCTACTTCTTCATATTGATGCTTGTGTTACTAATATGGTGACCTAACATAAACCATACAAAACCTTCTCCACCTTGTATACCTTGTTTGGAAAGTACGGGTCTTCAAAACCTAGAGGCTGACATACATGCACTTCCTCTTCAACCTTCCCATAAAGTAATGCACTCTTTACATCCATATGATACACAGTGAAGTCTTTGTAGGATGCATAAGAAAAAAATAGTCTAATGGCTTCAATCTCAGCAACCAGGGCAAAGACCTCATCTTAGTCTATCTCTTCTTGTTGTGTGTATCCTTGAGCTACCAGTCTAGCCTTGTTCCTGATAACAATACCCCTCTCATCCTAATTGCCCTTTTTCCATCAGGCAGATCCACCAAAACCTATACCTTCTGCAACTTAAATTTTATAAGTTCTTCTTGCACAACCTTAACCTAGGCTTCATCTTTTTTAGCTTTAGTAACCTTATTAGGTTCTTCTTGAGACACATAACAAGCAAACAGACACTTTTGAACTTCACCATGAGATCTTTCTTCATAGATATCACTTATAAAGCCAGTCTCACTAGTCTGAACTCTTGACCTCGTGTTCACTCCTGATTATACTTTACCGATAATGTTTTCCAAAGGATGATTTTTGTTGACTCTGGTGTGAGGAGTGATAGGAACAACACAGGTTGAGGTTATGTTGGTGCGATCCACCTCATCATCTTCATGTGCTTTACCAAACAAGTCAGCACCAAGAGGTGGAAATAATAGTACTAACTAGTGGGACATTACTTGGCCCGTCATTATTAATTGGTGGCCTAACATTACTATTATTTTGCCCACTAGTACTAACATCATTAGTACTGTTAATAGATTCATGATAACGCTTACACAGCGCGTTCGGGGTCAAAGGAACTTCCTTTTTGTCGAGCAAGTTTTTCAACACCCTAGGTAGTGAACCTAATCTGTAACATATTGGATTTCATAAACACATCAAATAATATTAGTATGGATTGAATGAGATAGAGTTTTAGAGAGAGAAAGTAGAAGATGAGAGCCTTTCTAGAGAGAGAAAGTAAAACAAAAGAAAGAAGGTTAGATTAGAATGAAAGGTCCAACCCTCTACCTTGGGAGGTAGAGGGTATTTATAGTTACATACAATACGTCCTCCTAACGGACTGTAGATCAGGCATACAGTGGGTAAAGACCCGTCCTTCCTCCACAGTGTTGCACTAAACTAAACTACGCTAATAACTAACTAATAAACTAACAAATTACGTAACTAACGATATGTCTACGAGCTAACTTATGCTAGGTAATATTTGGGGTGACCGATACTTCACTATGGAATTTCTAATTCCTAACAATCTCCCCCTAAGGGAGGTCACCCTATGTTTTACATTTCGAATCCTAGCATTCTATTTAATCTTCAGTCTTGAGCTCGTAGACATTAATTCTTCAACATCTGTATCTTTGTGCTTTAGCAGTGATTCTTTAAAGTCCGATAACTTTGTACTTTTAGTGGAGGCCTTTAACTGATCCACATCTTTGATGATCTTTGAGCTTTATTCAAGATCATCAGCTACAGTAAATCTCTGGATCACCCTTTATTGTGTTGCCATCATGTGATGTTGTGACTTTTGGACCGACATGCTCACACTTTCAGGATCATGACATCTTTCCATCAGAGTAGTGGAAGTTTACTGGTTCATGATATTTGCAGCAGCGTAGCAGAAGCATAGTTTAAAGATATCAGAGCCAGGTTATGTAGATATGCACTAGAAATGATTTCTTCAATTAAGTGTGGATGCTGTGAGCATGCGGCTTTGGATTGACTTCTCAATTCTGATTAGCTGCAACCGTCCAAATGTACCTGCAAATAACAGTTAGCAATAAAACACACGAAAGTGTCTTTGATCACTTTCGTTGAAATGAGGTACACGGCCCACGGTTCCCCGTTGATCAGTACAAGTACTGCCTGTGATCAGGTATAATTCCGAAGAATCTCCTTGACAGGGTTTCGCAGCTGTTCTAGCTGTTCTCAAACCGGAACATCTTAAGAAGACAACACGGAGTGAGTGAACCAGCGAATTGAGATTCACTGATTGATGAAAAATTGATTTGAAAAACAATCGTGTATAACTTAGAAGAAAGAGTTTTGCAATACGACGAAGGTTTTATGAGAAAGATCAATTTTCAATCATAAATACCTTTTGTATTTGAAAAGAGTACACATTCGATGTGCTAGAGAAAAGAAGAGATTCGCACATCGAACGGTTTTTCCAAAAGTATTCGTCAATTCATTTCCTGGACCAAGGTTGATTCAAAAATGAATCGCCCCATTGTTTCTATCCAGTTGTCACAAGCTTGATCTTTAGAAAGATCTCACATGTTACCCACCAAGAGCTTGTTTGATGTTGGCTCTAGAAGGATTTCCATCTTCATCGTGAATACTTTTACATATCACTCGGATGTTCTGGCAATACCACACGGATAATGCGTAGGACTCTCAATATATACTTACTTTCCACATTGTGTGAAACAGCAAGTCTTCATTATTTTTGTGTCCTAATGAGATTTTGTGGATGATCTCTTGGCTCTAGACTCAATAGTGCACATTTGGTTTCCTATGCCGGTGACTAGGGAGAGGGTCTCCTTCTTGAATATCAACAATCTCTAAGAGAAAGTCGATAGATTACGTAGGTTCCCCGTGAGAAT
This sequence comes from Chrysanthemum seticuspe, assembly GCA_019973895.1. Taxonomy (NCBI): domain Eukaryota; kingdom Viridiplantae; phylum Streptophyta; class Magnoliopsida; order Asterales; family Asteraceae; genus Chrysanthemum; species Chrysanthemum seticuspe. Next base: position 235,693,844 of record BPTQ01000008.1, on the reverse strand, counting down.
GAAACAAGCCCTTTTTAAGAGGAACTTGAGTAGCTTGGGAAGTTATAGTGCAGTGCGTCACTGGGTAAATGACGTCTTGTCTTCAATACCAGTGTTACCTTAGTAACCACCAGTAGCATATGTATTGAACCCGATATCTGCCCTAAGGTTGAATTATTGGAGGGCTATTTCTTTTCACCCTTTTCACATTTATTTCTTTTTCATTCTTCAACCCCTTCAGTGCTTACCGAGACTTCATTACTAGAACCTTGTTGGGTTTATTCCAATTCTAGCTCTATCTCAGTCCGCACTCTTCCCATTTCTTACTTTTCTCCTCTTTTCATCATACCTAAGGACTCTACACTATCTAGTGGATTATCCCTGGGTAGATCCCTCCAGCTCTGGCAGGATCGTGGGAACGAATACCTAACCTAACCATCCTTATAACACCATGCATAAAGTAAATTGGTCAGTCTTTTGGTATTGTTCATTCCTTTATGAAACCAACTGAAAAAATCATTTGGAAAATCAATCAAGGTACTTGTGATATAATATCAAAGCATTTTGTACCTTAATTGTTTTTTATCTTTTAGAAATGCTCCCCCTCAACATGTGCATATGATTTTAAAATTGTTTAGCACATGGAGGCAAGAGTTCTTGAAATGATTTCTTGATCACAATTTCCTTGGAAAAAGCCATTTGAATTTCTTTGGTAAATTCTCCCCCTCAACATGTGCGTAGGATATTTTAAATCATTTTATCACATAAAGGAAGGAGTTCTTTTGAAGTACATTCACGATCACAAAATCCATTAGGAAACCATTTGCTCTCCCTCAATATGTGCATCGATAAACGAAAGAAAGAGTTTAGCACATATTAGAGAGAACTTGCACTTCGAATCAAAACGACCATCTTCTATCAAATTTTATATTAAATCACAAATTCTCCCCCGATCAAAAATATCAAACCCTTTGAGATTTTGGATCCCAAGTGATTTAATAAGGTTTGGAAAACATGGGAGAATATGTGGCCTTGTTTAAATACTCATCTTATTTTTGGATAAATGCTCCTCCTCAATCATGTGCATCATATATTGAAATCGTTTGTCACATGGAGGCAGGAGTGCTTTTAAAGGACTAAAACAGATTTGAGATTTAAATCATGATCTCTCCCCCGATCAAAAATATCAAACTATTTGAGATTTGTGATCCCAATTGATTTAAATCTTTTAGAAAAATTTGGGGAAAGACGTGGCTTGATTTAATTTTGAAAAATGATGGATAAGGAATAGTTTTTCGACATTAAAGATTGTTAGTGTCAGGTATGATAGTTTTTAAGAGATCTCTAAGTAAAATAAAACAATTTCACAATCAAACAAGAACAAAAAAAAATTTCATTTTGAAAGATCTTTGGGTTTTAAAGAAAATCATACCATGACATAACATTAAATCTTTAGATCACCACTTATTTTGTGCAAACGGACTTGATTGATGAAATATTGATTGAAAATATTTTAGTTTAAATCACTCTCCCCCTCAATCGATGACCGTAGTCGATGATTGAGAGACTTAAGTTTAGATAGAATGAAGTCCGGTGATTTTTAAAATTAATTCTAATTTATTTTCAAAACCAATATCTTTCCATTTTTCAAAACAATATTATTCAAAAACTTGTTTAAAAATGGTATCATTCACTACTTTTCTTGCACAAGATATGTTAGGTGGTGTAGAAGCTGCTTCTGTTGTTGCTGTAAGGCTGGAAGAAAACCATCTGCTGAAGCAGTGAGACCTCTTACGTTGCATGTTTTAATGCCAACTCTACATAGAGGACAAATTAAGCTCCATTTCTTCATTTGTCAAACAAAGATATAGTTAACCTTTTCTTTCGGCATCCAATCATCTTCTATTGTGGGATCCGGATCGGGTACATTCTTATAATCCATGATATCTTCATACGTTAGTAGACATACAAACAGATATATGGTGGTCGACAATACCCAAACAGCAATCGACTAATAAAAGTCAATTCAACATATCAATCAGTTCATATAAGGCATGGGATTTATGTGTTCATCAAACTCTAATCATCTAATCCTAACAATCATATCCTAGGCACCTAGTCTTTCAACGTAGGTTAACATCATTTTTCAGTTAAGCATATAGGATAGTTAGATAAGCCCGATAGATGATATAAATTTGAAAAACATTCTCCCCCTCAATCAATGACTCATTTTATGAAAAGATTGAAAGCGCGGAATTCATTGATTGAGTTTGCAAATTTATGAAAACTCCGATACTGATTGATTTTCAAGCAACTCATTTACCACCATTAAGTTAAAACAAATATTTTTCTGAAGAATTTTAGACGGAAAAATATTTGAGTAGGAACAGCAGTCCTTCGACATGCTTTCCTCATTTTGTTTTTAGGATAAGTGCACCAAATTTTTAGAAAATTGGTTTAGCGCAGCACTTTCCTTCCTTGAAGAGCGGGTTGCTATCGGAAATAATAGCAAGCCATGGTTTAAAGTACGGGTTACAGTCTGAAGTAACTGTAAGCCATATTATGAGACATGTTTAGAAAGAAATATTTACACCTCCTGCTTGAACTTCATCTAAAGTCCCGTGCCATTATTGAATGACATTTCTAAGACCGTAGATGTTATCGATACCAGAATACATGTCTTGAGAAAACATATTTTTGGTATTTTTCAATTTTCTGATTTTTATGGGATTTTGTTGATTTTATATTTTTCTATTTTGTTTTTGTTGGTTTTATATTTTTGTATTTTGCTTTTTGAAAAATATTTACAACGATAGAGAAATAGTTTAAGAAGATGATGATACGAGTACCGAGATAAGGAAATCGTTCATCACTTAGTAGAAGATAGAAGTCATCATCTCTGAAACTTTCACCACCAAAGCATTCGAGGCTCTTAAATCGTCGCAAGAACTTGAGCCTTCAAAAAGTGAATCTTTGGTAGCTTCCCCCCAAACCAACAATCCATGTAAAAAGACCATTTCCCCCAAGAAGAAGAAGTGAAGCAGACAGTCTAATTATATGAAGCTCAAGAACCCGAAGAAGACGATAACACCGAAGTAACAAGTTAACATGGATCATTTATGTGGTTATTGAACCCAAAATAAATGATTAAGCCCGATCACATGAACTTGTTGTGCGTCCCCGATGTACACATAACTCTTCGAGTTTGAGCAGTTGTCAATTCAGGAGAACAGTATATCAACACCTTCATTTCACCAAATGCTTTCCAGTTATCTAACCTATAACCAATCAGCCCATAACGTACACATGTACCCAACAAGAGAAGAGACAACCACATCACAATAACTGGTTGAATCACTGATCTTCTCTGCGGATGTCAACTCCGGAATAACTGATTAAGCTCGATCATTTGAATATGTTGTGCGACCCAGATGTACACATATCTCTCCTTTGATGGTTTCGATCTCATCGGAATCATCATTACATTGTGTACATGAAGCACTAACCGGAAGCACTTTATCATAAATCATATAGAAGATGTCGATAAGAAATATCATCTCACGCTCCACAAATTCTTCTCATACTTCTTCCTACTGAAATCTGATTTAACACATACCAAAAGTATCAGGAGACCACTTCCCCCCAAATGGTTGGAATAATGTATCCTTCCCCCAAATAGTTGGAATAATATATCCTTCCCCCAAATAGTTGGAATACTACATCTTTCCCCCCAAATAGTTGGAATAATAACACCAAACGCCACGAATTAAACACTGAGTTTCTCTGCGGTTATGACAAATGTCTCCCCGGAATAACTTCAATATAGAAGAAGTATTAAGTTCATCACGTGTACTCGTTGTTCATTTGTATGTCTCCTTCCCCCTTGCTGGTTTTGATACCTCAGAATCAGCAAAACATTATACATGCCAAATACTCTAGAAATAGAGAAGAACAAACAATTAGCTCAACTGAATCCTATGAGAATCAACTGCTACAGAAACTCTCTTTGACTATCTTTATCAACCCATATGTAGACAATTTGAAGTCATTACTAATGAAGAAAACTTGATATACCAAATTTGAAACTGAAGTCCAATTCCCTACATTTGTATCTTAAGCTTGCACTTAATGATGGAAGAACGGTGTCGAGAATCTATGCTTCAAGCAAATCTCTAAGTACTCACTACTCAACCAAAGTATGAGACATTAACACCTCTTGAGATTATCCACATCGTCGGTCTTAAACCATCCACCCCGACTGCTGGTAACTAGATAAACCAAGTCTTCAACTCAAATTCTTAAGCCCGAGCAAGTTATCAAATAAGAACACGCCTGTGTGAAAGTCAACTTCAATCTCAAATAAGTGATAAATGATTAACTCTGAATTAATCAACTTGTGTCAAATTTCCAGCATGTGAATAAACATACAATCGGATGTACATTGACCCACTGAATGAACCGGAACAAATGATTCCTCAACATCAATGCATTCTTCCTAAAGGTATACATGTAGAGACTGATATGGAAGATTCACCAATAATGTCTTCGAGCGGATGAGGTAGTCATTTTCCTTAATGTTCATGTGGTTTATTTATAGCGTGCACAATGAGAGGAACAATAATCTGTGAAGATTTGGCAAAGGAATACCAAAGAGCGGATCATTATTCAATAGTGCATCTACAATATCATGATAGTCATTATCAACGCCTTGTGAAATAACTGGAGGTAATGTTTCTTGAGGATTCCAAGAAGTACTTCTTAGATGGTGAACCAGTTGAGTCAGTAGGAACCGGAGCATGAGCTTCAGAAACTAGATGATCAACATTCGTTGGAGGTTGGAAGTACTCATGAAACATATCTTGAACCAATGAATCCCAGTTATCCTTAGTAAGTGAAGCATTAGGCTTTGAAAGAGAGTCATATGACCATAATTCAAGCATCCATCAACATGTAGTATATGCACTTTTCACCCCCTCAAAAATTGCATCCGAAGTTGCCATTTTTGATTTGAAAAAGTGAATCAGAATATACACCAATGAACGTAGATCTACTTGAGGGTTGAAAGAGCGTGGAAAAGCTTGTTGATGAAGAATGTCGATGAGAAAGGTCATACACATGAAGATTTCTCTTCTTTTGAAGATAAAGCGCACTGAAGCATACACCTTTTTTTTCTTTGAGGAACGGGGCCTGAAGTGTTATCTGCAGACGCCATAATGATGAAGTACGAGGCCTGAACTGATGTGAACAGACGTCATAAGAAGATTTCTCTTCTTTAGAAAATAAAGTGCCCTGAAAAGTACACTTTTCTTTTCTTTAGAGTACGAGGCATGAACTGTTGTGTTCATACGTCATAAGAAGATTTCTCTTCTTTCAAAGATAAAGCGCACTAAGACGTACTCTTTTCTTTTCTTTAGAGTACGAGGCTTGAACTGTTGTATTCAAACGTCATCGCCGATTAAATATCAAGGTTGATTTACCTGAACCCGTAAGTTATGAGATATCAATCCTTGTGTTATCCATACTTTAAGCCAGTCCATGTATTGAAGGATCGAAGTATTTGCAACTGAGTAAGGACTACCTGCACTAACATTACAAGCTTGATTGCATATATATTGGTTAGTGACATTAGTATCCAAACCCTTTGGGGTTTCACGGTCAACCTTGATTTTGCCATCAGAAAACAGCTTTCCGATAGGTATCCACCTAAGTCCAACATCCTTAAACATTCTACCAGATGGTATCCACTTATGGCAAGGTCTAGGATTGTTAGGCATCTTATGCGTAGTGGAAGACTTATTGCTATTCCTAGTTTCCAAAGATTTAGCAGTTGGTAACCATCTAGGCAAAGTTTTCGGTTTGTTTTGCTTCATAGGAACTGAAGATGACTTAGTGTAAATCCTTGACTTAACAGGTTGAACCTTTGCATGAGAATTTACATTATTCAGGGATTTTGTGAAACAATTATCATGATTTGTATTAAAGATACATTTCAGACACTTCGAGCAAATAGCTTGTTTGGATTCAGAAATAGATCTAGATTTCTTAGACTGATTTGCTATGGAAATAGCTTTAATCGAAGCGCAACTACTCTTAGATCCAAGCCAATCCCTAGTCTTTAGTTTATTATTCCTAGGTAATGGTTTAGAACTACTAGCAGTGCCTTGAAATCTCGAAGAATTCATCACCTTAGGTCTTGCACCTAAAATTCCATCTTTTCGAATTTGTGCCTTCTTTCTAGCCATTTCTAGATAAGAGTTCTTATACAAGTCATTCATAGCATTTTTCCTAGGCAAGTAAGGTGAAGTGACTGGTTTTATCAAAACTTGTTTCGCATCAACTTGGGAGGCAAACCGCGTTTTTGAAAATTTTGGTCGTTCAGATCTAAACACATTCGGTTGTCTAATAACTGGTTTCCCCAAGATTGATGGTTATGCAAACTTAGTGTTCACACTATTCCCTGTTGTTTTTCTGAGCTCATTTTTTAAGGAAACAATAGCGAAACTCTTTTCCTGAAGTTGAGCTTTGAGTTCATCAATTTTTGCTGTCAAAGAGTTTGTTTGTTCCATTGACTTTGTTCTAGATTCTTTGACAGAGTCACTTAGTTCTATGTGATGCATTCTCAATGACTCATTTTCCTTTAGTAATTTGGCCACACAAACCGCTAATTCATCATTTCTCATTTGAATATCATCAATAGCATTAACATCAGAATTACGTGTAACCAAATTACTTTTCACATGGATATTAGAAATATGTTTCTTCAAATTTTTGATAGTTGACTCTTTGTCTTGAAGCTGAGCTTTCAAAGTGTTAATTTCAAAAAGTTCACGGAATTCAGGAAGTTCCGGATTTTTACATGGTTTGTTAAGTTGAAAACTTTCTTCTTTATTCTGTATCGCAATTTCAAGTGAAATGCAATGTTTTTCAAGTTTTGAGAATTTGTTTGAAAGTTCATCAAAAGCCGTTTTATCAACCATATCATTTGTTTTGAAATTATTAGACTCAGCCTCAACCAAGGAACATTTATCAGAATCATGTTCACCATTAAGATCAACATGTTTAGGTACATTAGCAGATGCACTATGTTGAACAGTTAAGGGTACCTCATCACATGACACATGTTCATTTATAAGTCTGATATCTGCATCCACATCATGTCTGACATGAGTTACTGAACAATTTGTTGCATCATTCTTTGTTGTCTCTGTTATTCTGCATTCAACAACATCTGATCTTTCAACTGAAACATTACGAGACTCATCACAACTATCTGTCAACTGAACCAGACTCTCATCTATTTTTTCTTCTTTCTGAGTAACTTCCTCAATATACTTATCCACATTATCCATGAGATGAATAAGTGTTTCTATGAACATGCTAATTTCCATTCCAGTGTGTCTCTTGAAAGACATTTCAGTCATGTCTTGATCATAATCTGATGTAAATTCCCCACTGATGAATGACTGAAATTGGTTGTGGATCACTTGAAGTGCAGCACTAGAACTATCCTTTTGAACCTTTTCTTTATCAAGTTGTTGTTCCAATTGTTCTAAGTTCAAAAGTAATGTACCCGTTAATTTGGATAAATCTTGACGGAAAAGGGCAATACATGTTCATTCCGTTGTTGTGGGTAGAAGTAACATGAGGTGAGAGTGAAGTTGTTGATAGGGTATAATGCAGCATTCCTTTTGCATGGCATTCTGTAGCATTAGCAGGTGCAATTCATTCTCATTGTACTCAGAACATGAAGATCTCACATCCTCATTGATTAATTCAAACATCTTTAACCGTTCAGTGTAGCATACAATATCATTGTTGTCCACAACATCATACAATTTAAGTACTTCCGAAATCACTGGGTCAGTAGTGTAAGACATGATGTTGTAGTTCACGGGATTTTACAAGTCTATGATTTAAACCGAGAAATAGAATTTTTCGCGGGATTTTACAAAATCAAGAAGAAACCGTGATACAATGACCAATAGAACGTGTTAAGATAACTGATGGAACCATATAATGATAGAGGATTATGTGTTAGGAGTGATGATTGTTTGAAGGATTAGCTGAAGTGATATTTGGCTATGAATTGGGTTGGTTGTTGCACGATTTTACGGAGAAATTTAGGTCTAAAAACTTAAAAACCTCAATAACTTCTGTTCTGAGCGGATTTAGGCCTCGAGGGTTGACTCGAATAAACTTTCATTTATTCGGTGTGCCATTCTCCTCATTCTCACAATCGTTTTGATGGGTAGAACGCTGAAAACGGAGTTACGGTTCAAAAGTTATAGCCGTTTGAAGTTTTGTCGGGAAAAGTCAACAAAACGCACTGATGAAATGGTCAAACCGCTTCTAACTATGAATACAAGTTGCTTAGCACCAAGTCGCTTTGCCCCAAGTCGCTAGGTATACAAGTCGCTAGGTACTCAAGTCGCTATGAAGACAACTCGCTAGTTACAAGTCGCTAGATGCACAAGTCGCTAGAGACAACTCGCTATGAAGACAAATCGCTAGTTGACAAGTCGCTAGATGCTCAAGTCACTAGAGACAACTCGCTATGAAGTACAAGTCGCTATAAGTACAAGTCGCTTGAGTAATAACTCGATAAATGAGCAAGTCGCTAAGGAACAACTCGCTAAGTGTGCAAGTCGCTATAGAACAACTCGCTACTCAAAACAAAGTCAAGTCGCTAAAATTAGCAAAGACAAGTCGCTACGTTGCCAAGTCGCTAGCCGAAATGGTACAACCACTACTGTGTACTTTTTGTTGCTTTGTCTCAATAGACAAGTCGCTAGTGCTCAAGTCGCTACCACAACAATTACAAGTCGCTGAAAAATATAGAAGCAAGTCGCTACCAAGAATAATAATCCGACACTCAAGTCGCTAGCAAGAAAATCTCAAACACAACACTTTTCAATCCAAAACCAACCCAACCACAGTGATTCAAGCTTTCCAAATCAAAACCCAAGCACTTACAATGATTCTAAGCATAACAGTGCAATCAAAATTCAAACTTTAACACAAGAAATGATCCAAATGATGCAAAAACCACTAAACTTTTTCAAACCCAAAAACAATATAAAACCACTAGAAATCCAAGAACATGTAAGAGAGATGATCAAACCATGGCTCTTGATACCATTTGTAACATATTGGATTTCATAAACACATCAAATAATATTAGTATGGATCGAATGAGATAGAGTTTTAGAGAGAGAAAGTAGAAGATGGGAGCCTTTCTAGAGAGAGAAAGTAAAACAAAAGAAAGAAGGTTAGATTAGAATGAAAGGTCCAACCCTCTACCTTGGGAGGTAGAGGGTATTTATAGTTACATACAATACGTCCTCCTAACGGACTGTGGATCAGGCATATAGTGGGTAAAGACACGTCCTTCCTCCACGGTGTTGCACTAAACTAAACTACGATAATAACTAATTAATAAACTAACAAATAACGTAACTAACGATATGTCTACGAGCTAACTTACGCTAGATAATATTTGGGGTGACCGATACTTCACTATGGAATTTCTAATTCCTAACATAATCGTTGTAGTGTAGTATTAGGGTAAGCCACGGGAATTGATATCGTTCTCTAGGGGAATAGGAATGCTAGTGAGAAGTTACTACGCTAAGGTTGGGGTTGAGCAAGATTATTTTTTATCTTTTTTATGTTTTTTAGGAAATGGAAAGGTACGAATCTCGGGGTTTGGATTTGGGGATTGGTATTTCTACCAATTACTTCTACTTATCTAATTATCTAAACTAAGGTGAGGGTAGTCTATGTCTATTGTTGTGTGCTCATATGATAGTTAAAAATGTATTTACTTAGGCTTTATTACTCCCTAGTTATCTCCTATTGATGGTTGAATTGTCACGTCCTTATTCTTAATCGCGTTGTGTTTCTAAGGTCGTAAGGTATGCGTTTATCCCTAACCCTTTGAAGCTACCAAAGGTTAATGACTACAAAATCTCTAGGATTTATAAACTTTAACTCTAAGGTATTCTTTGGATGTATAGCCTACAATTACTCTAGGTGATTATAAACTAAGGTTCAACAAAGATTAATCAAGCATTATTAGCACAACGAATGACCTATCGCAATACTAGGTCAATCACAATTAAGATAAGAGACAACCAATCAATATTCAATAACTAAGTTTCATATTACCCACACACAAGTAAATTAGCCGGACATGGGGAACATGCAAGCATACACACAATCAAAGGAAGACATAATTAAATTAATGGAGTAAAACACTTATCTTGATGTAAGATAGGGTATGGAACCTTAAAATATTGTACAAGACAGCCTTGGTTCGGTTTAGGCTTTTACTCCAAAAGACACTGAAAACTAAAAAATTCGGATTCTATATATAAGATTACAAATGCGACGGCGTCACCCTTTAATTTGTGACGCCATCGGGTTGCCGTTATTAGGGTTTCGTCTTGGTCACGTTAGTCTTGCGACGGCGTCACCTTATGCTTGTGACGTTGTCCCCTGCAGTATATGACGTCGTCTGGATCAAATCTAGGTCGTCTGAGTTGCGACGCCCTACTGTTGGGAATTACAAGTTTGAGTTGATAAAGACAAAAAGAATGAAACAAGAGGGACTTAATATAACAAGAGGGAAACCTACTAAAAGATGGAAGGGCTTGCTTGCAATGAAAGTTTTATTATTTAGTCCTTATCCTCTAGTATATAAAGAGGACATAGGTGTAGGTTTTTAATTAAGTCTTCCAATAATGTAGTCGACTAAAAGGTGTGTGTTTAGCCTAGACGTTAGGGAAGAACGTCTAGGGTTTTAGATTAGTGTGTCCTAGGCGTATGGTTCATTGTAAACGCCTAGGTTATTAGTTTAGTTAGTAGACGTGCTTCTATAAACGTCTAATATTTATTAGAGTTAGTGAATGAAAAACCTTGTTCAATAACAAAGTATTGTTTTGATTATTCCGCTGCGTATTATGTTTATTATCTTTGTTATTGATCCCTAGCTGAGCTTATAAACGATCTTATCAATTGGTATCAGAGCGGGGAGCTCTTGATATAGGGATTCACAAGGTTTTTGTGTCGTGTTTATAAAGAAAAAGGTTTTTTTAATTGTCGACGTGAAGCTGTTTTCAAGAATATTTGATGAAGATGTTAGGAACGATTTTTAAAGGGTTATTAAATGTTACACGTTATTTATGTACTGGTTGTGATTGGTCAAATCACACAATCAACTGCTCTCATTGACGTCACATGTACCATGTTGTTTGACCATGATCACGTGATTGGTTACTTTTGTGTTTGTGGGATTATACTATCAATCGAATAGAATATTATTTGGTAAAGATATTAGATGATCACGTGGGATGAATGTGATCCAATGGGTTAATTGTGTAAGTGGTTTGATTTCGTGTGATGAGATACATGGAGGTTATGGTGGACATGCATTTGTGATTGGTTATTTTCTCATGTGATAATACTGGAAAGTTATACGTAGTAATAGTCAAAGGGTCCCACGATGGAGATTAGTTCAAGCAATCACGTGGACTTGTGATCTTATGTGTGAATTAAATGCTCATTGGTATTGATTGTTGGACAGGAGACTCGTTTATTCTAAGGTACTGCAAGTGGTTGTTAAATTCAAAGTACTGTTATTCATATTTTAAAGTGCTGCTGCTGAAAGATGAGATGTATGATTTTTTAAGTACTGTTGATTAATTTGTTAAAGTACTGCTGCTGCTATTATTTTCAAAGTACTGTTGGAGTTGTTCAAAGTACTGCTCAGACGATATCAAAGTACTGCTACTGTTCGAATTATTGAAAGTACTGCTTATGAGTTTTTGAAAGTACTGGTCGAATTTATTGAAAGTACTGCTGCTGATGCTGGTCGATTTAAAGTACTGATCGGATGTTTTTCAAAGTACTGTTTATGAAAGTACTGCTCCTTCCCAATGTACTGTTCATGGTTTATTACGAGAAGATTTTTGATTTAAGGGGAAGTCGAGCATGATTTTTGGATGACACACACAGAGGTTATTGTTCACACACACAGGAAGAAATTTATGTTCTTAAAAAGATTTAAAAAAGGCTCGTTATGGAGATTTATTGAAGAATTGATTACGAAGAGGATTATTTATCACTTATTTGAAGGTGAAGTGGAATTGCTTGATTTGTGTTCTTATCATCTAGCTTGATGAATCTAGCAATGTGTGATTTTTCTTATAGTGCTCTATGCACACATTGTCTATCACTTGAAGGAGTTACATTGTAGTGCTCAGTGTCTCATATAGTTGAGGATTCTTTTCAAGGGATTGCGGTCTACTTATATTTGGTGATACGTATAAGTATGGAGTTCCGTGGATAGTACAAGATTTAAGACACAAGTTTGGGAAATTCTACTTTTTCATAAAGTTCGTTATACTCGGTTTTCTTCACAAAGTGATCATTACATAAAGCTTACAGATTTTGAAGAATCAAGAAGATGGTTAACATATGTTTTTTAGGGGAAGCTTATTGTTAAAAGTTTAACCATCTACATGCATCACTCAAGGGGAAGTGGTTGATTTTTACTATTGTTGATCATTATTACTACTGCTAGTTGAAGTTTTCTACTGTTTTGGATCCATTTTTCCTATGGTGCGTAATGGTGGGTGATTTAAAGCAATGGAAGTCTTAGATTGGAAGTGTGATATTGGTTCGTGGTGGTCAAGATCATTATTTGCATACGTTCCCTATTTAGATAATAACAAAAAGGGGAAGAGATGTTTGAGTGGCATGGCATGGATTAAGGGGAAGACAAAGGAAGACATACTTGTTTCATTCATGGTGAGATCCCTTATCTCAATTTCTCTACTTCGTCTAGGGAAGTTCGTACAAGAATGGTTTTGTCATTATCAACTAGGGGAAGATTGTTGGGAATTACAAGTTTGAGTTGATAAAGACAAAAAGAATGAAACAAGAGGGACTTAATATAACAAGAGGGAAACCTACTAAAAGATGGAAGGGCTTGCTTGCAATGAAAGTTTTATTATTTAGTCCTTATCCTCTAGTATATAAAGAGGACATAGGTGTAGGTTTTTAATTAAGTCTTCCAATAATGTAGTCGACTAAAAGGTGTGTGTTTAGCCTAGACGTTAGGGAAGAACGTCTAGGGTTTTAGATTAGTGTGTCCTAGGCGTATGGTTCATTGTAAACGCCTAGGTTATTAGTTTAGTTAGTAGACGTGCTTCTATAAACGTCTAATATTTATTAGAGTTAGTGAATGAAAAACCTTGTTCAATAACAAAGTATTGTTTTGATTATTCCGCTGCGTATTATGTTTATTATCTTTGTTATTGATCCCTAGCTGAGCTTATAAACGATCTTATCACCTACTCTTTTAAAACCTAAAGCCGTCACTTGTAAATGAGCAATTTGGCTACTGAGTCGTCACAAAACCTGTCCAATGGCGTCTCTAGTTGTACCTGACGCCGTCACTTGTAAATCCTGACGCCGTCCCCTTTAGTTCCAGCAGCCTGAGTGTCTCGATTCTTGACTTTGGCCATTTTCTTCGTATATTCGCGCCTTTTCGTCCAAATAAGTGTCATTCCAGCATTTTGCCTTCAAGATACCTAAAAAGTGAAAAGGAATGATATTAAGTAATAACGGATACAAAAGTGATCAAATAAGGGCTTAAACGACCCCTCAAAAAGGTACATTTTAAAACCTTATCAAATATCCCCACACCTGGTATTTGCTTGTCCTCAAGCAAATGTGCTTTTAGCCAATCAATTTATAAGTTAGGGGTCATGAAGCATTAGTTTAGAACGATCCACAACACATATAAGCCCCGCAAAAGTCATAACAAGCACGGAAATTGCATACTAGAACCTCACATGGGGTGTTTGGATACTCACATCTCTCGGGTGTATATGAAATATAACAAGTTGGAAATGGAAGATAAACACTCATTAACCGGTCCTAGTACATAGATTACCATAGGATTGAGACTAGATCAAACCTCCATCGCTTTGGCGTAAGAACCTAGGAAAGACTATCCAAGAGGTCTTTTAAAGGGTTGTAATGTTAGGCTTACGGTAGAGAAACAAATGGTTTGGTGGGATAGGCGATTTAGTGGTGGCAAATCAAAAATCTTTATGTTACAAACATGCGAAGAATGGCGTTGCTAAGCCAAGACTCGACACTCTAAACTCTAGATAACTGAAACAAACAAACATAAATTAAAAGATAGATGTAAGATGGTAGCCCGTATGTTTTTTTTTTTTTTTCAACACTCTATTTTTTTCTTTTTCTCTTTCTCTATTTTTTTTTCGATTTTTTTTTTTTCATACACTTTTACTCTACCATCCTCTACGATAACATCAAAATGATAGGGATTTATAGGCACATCCCTACACTTGAGTTTTTATTATTCTAACACTAATTTGACCCGAATTGAAAAGATCAAAACACTTAGAGTACATTATTATGTAAATAAAGGGAATTTGAATTTAACGTTCCCTTCCCGTCATCTCATAAAATTTAACTTTTCCCATAAGTCCCAATCGTCCCAAAACTGTGTACAAAGGACATGACTCGACTTAGCAACTTATGCAAACAACAAGATAATTGAACTAAGGGTTAAGTGTGATAACAATAATGCACTAAAAGTGAGTGCATACAAGGTAGGCTAAGGCGATTTGGGTGTACATTTGGGGGTGGATTGTAAACAATGCTCTTCATTGATATTCCGGAAAACCGAAACATCACGAGAACCGCGAAAAGGATAGACTCTGAGGGGTTAACTAGGGGTATCGTGTACTAAAGATGAGTACAACGCAAGGGTATGGGGGAATTACTCAACCGATGTGGAAGAAGTAATTATATTACGGGTATCAAACAAGGGTTATCCTAATGCCTCTTATCATTTAGTTATTCCTAACTACACAAGTGTAGTCTTACTAGCGATCTCGGGATGCATCACAAAACAAGTTCTAGAATCTATTATACTACCGGTTCACACTCTAAGCATTAATGATGAATTCTTTAATTCCTACAAATCTAAGGGTGATCCTCACATTTTGGGTGGAATTTAAGTGGTAAAGGGTTTTCGTGCTAGTCATATAATTTCCTATCCATGAGACGCTTTATTAAGACTAATGGCCCACTCCTATATGTCATGAAAAAATTTAAATTTGGTGCCAAAATTACCCTAACCGATATTTCTCATGGTTTATTACACAAATGGAATTGGACAAGGCAAATAGTCAAGGATAAGCATAGTTTCAAAGTTCCCGTTTTATTTTCCCTCCCTACACTTAAACTAAACATTGTCCCCAATTGTTAGCCTTAATATAATGTGTTAGAAAGTGATGGTCATTCACGTTTAGGAACTTTATAACGTGTGTTCGATATTGTATTAGAATAGTCATTGGGCTCGTGGATTGGGCCAAGCTAACCGGTTATTAGTTATGTTATGTTTAGTCGTGTATTAATGTAAGCCCAATCCACAAACTAATCAAAGCCCATCCAAAGCCCATAAGGATTTTATATTCAAAGTATAAAAGGCACGCACCTAGTCATTTGGTGTGTGTGCTTGAGTGTGTAGTGTGTGTTTTTCTATGAAATAAACCTCTTCATGTTTCATCTTTCTCTCTAAATACATACGCCCCATATATCATTCAAGTCACCATTTCATTGCTTCATATTAGTGTTAGTGTGATAGAGTTGATAGATATAAGGTCCTACAAGTGGTATCAATCGCCAAACAATGATCTAGAGTTGTGTTTGATTCGAATTTGTGGTGAAAAGCATTAAAACATTCGACTTTTTTGCTTGTTTTGGCTTAAAGTTTGTACTTTTAGGCTTAAGATTGTTATATTCGACTAGTTTGGTGTTTAGATAGGTTAGATCGTACGTTTATTGGATCATTTGGGAGTTATTCGAGCTAAAGAGTCACTTTTTCTACTAAGCGAGTTGTCAAATCTCTACTATGCATTTTGTGTTTTTGAGCGACTTGAGTGGAAAAAGTACAAAGCGAGTTGAGTGAAAAGTGTAAAAAGACAAACTGTGAAAGCGACTTGTACTTGATGCGAGTTGAGCCTATGCGAGTTGTCACTTATAAGTTTTGACGTTTAAGTGAGTTGAGCCTATGCGAGTTGTCACTTATGCGTTTTGACGTTTAAGCGAGTTGAGCCTATGCGAGTTGTCACTTATGCATTTTGACGTTTAAGCGAGTTGAGCCTATGCGATTTGTTGACTTTTCTCAGTGCAGTTTGTTGACTTTTCTCATCAAAACTTCAAACGACCATAACTTTTGAACCGTAACTCCGTTTTCAGCGTTCTACCCATCAAAACGATCGTGAGAACGAGAAGAATAGCACGCCGAAGGGTCAACCTTCGAGGCCTAAATCCGCTCAGAACAGAAGTTATCAAGGTTTTTAAGTTGTCGGACCAAATTTTCACCAAGTTTTCATCACAATAACTTTACTTAATCATCATTAATCACAACTCCGTTATCGTTGAATCGATCCTACATCAACTTTATCAGTAATACCTTCATCAATGGCTACTCAACAAGACATTCATGCAGCCGGTGCTGACAATCGTCCTCCTATGCTGGAAAAGGTGGATATCTTCAATGGACAAGTCGAATGCTCTGCTACATCAAAACCAAACCTAATGGAAAACTGATGATTCAATCCATTACGAATGGACCTTTCAAGCCTCGACAAGTCCAAGACCCTGGAATTCCTAATGCAACACCTCCCGTCCCACCATCTTTTCCTGATCAAGATGAATCAGAATACACTGATGAAGATAAAAAGCAGATCAAAGCAGATGACATGGCAATTCACATTATCCAACTGGGATTACCAAGAGACATCTTTGCTGCTGTTGATAGCTGTGAAACTGCTTACGATATGTGGGAACGTATTAGACGGCTATGTTATGGAACAGAAATTGGACAACAAGACATGGAGAACAAGCTGTTAACTGAATGGGAGAAGTTTACATCAACTCCAGGAGAATCCATTGAATCTTACTATTGAAGATTTTGCACTTTAATGAATGAACTTATCAGAAACAAATTGACACCCAGAAATATCGTGAGTAACATCAAATTCATTAACAATCTTCAAGAAGAATGGGGACGCTATGTCACTATTGTCAACCAAACAAAGGACTTACATCAAGTGAATTTTGATCAACTCTATGATTTTCTGAAACAAAATCAAGCTGAAGCCAATGAAGTAAGGAAAGAAAGAATGGTAAAGAATCATGATCCCTTGGCACTAATTGCAAAGACACAAACCCCAGTGCACACACAACAACAACCTTCTTCATCATCTTCCACCAACAACAACAACTTGCAGCAATACATTCCACAACAACAACATGTCATCCCTCAACAACAATTCTACCCACCCGAACAACAAGTCATTCAACAACAACAATATCCACAATACCAGGATCCAGGAATCATTGATATTGAAGCTGAACAAACAGAGGCGTTGTCTAATGCATTCGCCTATTTGACTAAAGCATTCAAAGGACGCTATTCCACTCCAACTAACAACAACCAAAGGATTTCTTTAAACACTCGCAACAGACAAATTGCTTAAGCAGGTTTGAATATGGGTCATCAAGGACAAGTGGTTGGAGTTATTGGGAATCAACAGGGATATGCTACTGGATTTCACATGGGTAATCAGAATATGCAGAATACGGGTCAATATGCAGGAAATCAGGCGGTTCAGTATCAGGGTAATCAGTTGGGTCAGCATGTTGGTAATCAGATGGGTTAGAATGTTGTGAAAAGAATAGTGGGTAATCCAAATGGGAATGTTGCAGCTCCAGTCGTTGGGAATTATGGAAATGTGAATCAGGCTAATCGGGTTACGTGTTACAACTGTCAAGGAGTGGGTCACATTGCAAGGAATTGCCCTACTAAGCTGAAAAAGAAGGATTTTGTGTATCTTCATAAAGCATTGTTGTTGGTACAAAAGGCAGAAGCAGGGATGCAGTTGAGTGCTGAGGAACATGACTTTGTAGCAATTATGGATGAATTGGAAGACCGAGAAGATATCAATGCAAACTGCATCTTCATGGCAAATCTTCAGGAGGCTAAGTATGTTAGGAATTAGAAAATTCTATAGTGAAGTATCGGTCACCCCAAATATAATCTAGCATAAGTTAGCTCGTAGACATTACGTTATTTACTAGTTATTTAGTTAGTTATTTAGTTTCGTGCAACACCATGTAGGAAGGACGGATCTTTACCCTCTGTATGCCTGATCCACAGTCCGAAGGAGGACATTTATTATGTAACTATAAATACCCTCTACCTCCCAAGGTAGAGGGTTGGACCTTTCACTCAATCTAACATTTCTTTCTTTGTTTACTTTCTCTCTCTAGAAAGGCTCCCACCTTCTACTTTCTCTCTCTAAACTCTTAAACCATACACCTAATATTATTATGTTATGATGTGTTTGTGAAATCCAATATATTACAATTGGTATCAAGAGCCATGGTTTGATCATCTCTCTTACATATCCTTGGATTTCTAGTGGTTTTAGATGGTTTTTTAGTTTGAAAAAGTTTAGTGGTTTTTGCATCATTTGGATCATTTCTAGTGTTAAAGTTTGAATTTTGGGTGTACTTTTGTGTTAAGAATCATTGTAAGTGCTTGGGTTTTGATTTGGAAAGCTTGAATCACTGTGGTTGAGCTTGTTTTGGATTGAAAAGTGTGTTTTTGAAGTTTTTCTTGCTAGCGACTTGGCTCTCGTAGTGTTTTTCATCGTAGCGACTTGCTTCAGTAAAAGTTAGCGAGTTACAGTGTTAGTTGTTAGCGACTTGAGCCTAGCGACTTGTCTATTGAGACAAGCCGACAAATAGTACAAGTTAGTGGATTCTCCACTACGGCTAGCGACTTGGTGAGGTTAGCAACTTTCTTAAGAAATTGTTAACGAGTTGTAGTGTAACGTGTCAGCGACTTGGTGTTAGCGACTTGGATCTTAGCGAGTTGTTCTTTAGCAACTTGACTGTGTCTTAGCGACTTGGCATTATAGCGACTTGTGTCTAGCGACTTGGTGGTTAGCGACTTGATTTCATAATTCTTAGCGACTTGGTGCTTAGCGACTTGGTTCATAGCGACTTGTGTTTAGCGACTTGGTGACTTAGCGACTTGTCTTCATAGCGTTTTGTTGACTTTTCCCGATAAAACTTCAAACGGCCATAACTTTTGAACCGTAACTCCGTTTTCAGCGTTCTACCCATCAAAACGACGGTGAGAACGAGGAGAATGACACGCCGAATGAACCATTCAGGTCAATCTTCGAGGCCTAAATCCGCTCCGAACAGAAGTTATTGAGGTTTTTATGTTTTTTAGACCTAAATTTCTCAGTAAAAACGGGCATAAACCAATCCAATTCTCAACCAAACAACATCTCTGCTAATCCTACAAACAATCATATGTCCTAACACACAATTTTATATCATTGTGTTGATCCATCAGTCATCTTAACACATTCCATTGGTCATTGCTTAACGGTTTGGTCTTGATTTTAGTAAAATCCCGCGAAAGATTCTATTTCTCGGTTTAAATCATAGACTTGTAAAATCCCGTTCATTCTACCACATCATGTCTTACTCTACTGACCCAGTGATTTCAGAAGTGCTTAAATTGTATGATGCTGTGGACAATAATGATAATGAATGCTACACTGAACGATTAAAGATGATGGAATCAATCAATGAGGATGTGAGATCTCCGTGTTCAGTATCTAAAGAGACAGAAATGCACCAGTCAAGGTTACAAAATGCCATGCTAAAGGAAAGTAACATTGAACCTTATCAGTTACTTCACTCTCACCTCGTACAGCTTTTGTCCACAATTAGGGATCGAACATGTAGTGCGATCTTCCGTCAGGATTTACCTACACTGACTAGAAACTTGCTGTTGAACTTAGAACAATTAGAACAACAACTTGATAAAGAAAAGGTTCAAAAGGATAGTTCCAGTGCTGCACTACAAGTGATCCACAACCAATTTCAGTCATTCATCAGTGGGGAATTTACATCTGATTATGATCAAGACATGACTGAAATCTCTTTCAAGAAACACACTGGAATGGAAATTAGCGTGTTCATAGAGACACTTACCCATCTTATGGACAATGTGGAGAAGCATATTGAGGAAGTTACTCAGAATGATGAAAGAAAAGATGAGAGTCTGGTGCAGTTGACAGAAAGTTGTGATGAGTTGGGTAATGTATCAGTTGAAGAATCAGGTGTTGTTGAATGCAGAATAACAGAGACAACAAAGAATGATGCAACAAATTGTTCAGTAACTCATGTTACACATGATGTAGATGCAGATAGCAGACAGAGAAATGAACAGGTGTCATGTGATGAGGTACCCTTAACTGTTCAACATAGTGCATCTGCTAATGTACCTAAACATACTGATCTTAATACTGAACATGATTATGATAAATGTTCCTTGGTTGAGGCTGAGTCTAATAATTTCAAAAGAAATGATATGGTTGATAAAAAGGTTTTAGATGAACTTTCAAACAAATTCTCAAATCTTGAAAAACATTGCATTTCACTTGAAATTGCGATACAGAGTAAAGAAGAAAGTTTTCAACTTAACAAACCATGTAAAAATCCGGAACTTCCTGAATTCCGTGAACTTTTTGAAATTAACACTTTGAAAGCTCAGCTTCAAGACAATGAGTCAACTATCAACAATTTGAAGAAAAATATTTCTAACATGCATGTGAAAAGTAATTTGGTTACAAATAATTCTGATGTTAATTCTATTGATGATATTCAAATGAGAAATGATGAATTAGCGGTTTGTGTGGCCAAATTACTAAAGGAAAATGAGTCTTTGAGAAAGCATCACATAGAACTAAGTGACTCTGTCAAAGAAGCTAGAACTAAGTCAATGGAACAAACAAACTCTTTGATAGCAAAATTTGATGAACTCAAAGCTCAACTTCAGGAAAAGAGTTTCGCTATTGTTGCCTTAAAAAATGAACTTAGGAAAACTGTAGGGAAAAGTGTGAACACTAAGTTTACAAAACCATCAACCTTGGGGAAACCAGTTTCTCATCCCATTAGAAACCGGTCCATTGTTAGGCAGCCTACTGCATTTATATCCGAAAGACCAAAATTTTCAAAAACGGTTTGCCTCCCAAGTTGATGCGATACAAGTTTTGTCAAAAACAGTCACTTCACCTAAGTTACCTAAGAATAATGCTTCTAGCTCCGTTAACCCTCAACAAGTAGCCACTTCTACTCCCAGCACCTCAAGGATTAGTTCGAAAACAGTGTCAAAACCAAGCATTAAAACCCAGAATTCATATGATATGAATGACTTGTGGAAGAACTATTATCTAGAAAAAGCTAGGAAAAAGGCACAGATTTGAAAAGACGGAATTTTAGGTGCAAGACCTAGGATGATGCATTCCACGAGATTTCAAGGCACTGCTAGCAGTAGTAAACCATTTCCTAGGAACTCTCAAAAGACTAGGGGTTGGCTTGCATCTAAGAGTAGTTATATGAAGAAGAATGCTAAGCATGTAGAAAATGAAACTAGAAATTCTGAGTCTTTTTCGAATAAGAAACATTTTCCTAATTCACATGCTAAGGTACAATCCACTAAGGCTACTAACAGTGCTAAGGCTCAACCTGTTAAGTCTAGGACTTTCAGTAAGTCATCTTCAGTGTATAAGAAGCAAAACAAACCTAAATCTTCACCTAGATGGATACAAACTGCTAAATCTCTGGAGTCTAAGAATATCGATAAGTCTTCAACTGTTCATAAGAAGCTTAACAATCCTAGACCTTGCCATAAGTGGATACCGTCTGGTAGAATGTTTAAGGATGCTGGACTTAAGTGGATTCCTATCGGAAAGCTGTTTACCGATGACATAATCAAGGCTGACCGTGAAACCCCAAAGGGTTTGGATACTAATGTCACTAACCAAAATATATGCAATCAAGTTTGTAATATTAGTGCAGGTAGTCCTTACTCAGTTGCAGATACTTCGATCCTTCACTACATGGACTGGCTTAAAGTATAGATTACAAATGGATTGATATCTCATAACTCACGGGTTCAAGTAACTCAATCTTGATATTCATTTGGCTATGACGTCTGTTCACATCAGTTCAGGCCTCGTACTTCATCATTATGGGTTCTGCAGATAACTCTTCAGGCCCCGTTCCTCAAAGAAAAGAAAGGTGTACGCTTCAGTGCGCTTTATCTTCAAAAGAAGAGAAATCTTCATGTTTATGACCATTATCATCGACATTCTTCATCAACAAGCTTCATGTTTTCCCACGCTCTGTCATCCCTCAAGTGGATCTACGTTCATTGGTGTATATTCTTATTCACTTGTTTAAATCAAAATTTGCAACTTTGGATGCAATTTTTGAGGGGGAGAAGAGTGCATATACTACATGTTGATGGATGCTTGAATTATGGTCATACGACTCTCCTCAAACGCCTAATGTTAACTGGGATCTATTGTTTGGGATTTAGTGTTTCAACCTATGTTTGATGAATACTTCCAACCTTCAACGAATGTTGATCATCTAGTTCTTGAAGCTCCTGCTCCGGTTACTTCTGACTCAACTGGTTCTCCATCTAAGAAGTGCTACTCAGACTAATCTAGAAACCCAATCTCCAGTTATTCCTCAAGGCATTGATAATGACTATCGTAATATTGTAGTTGCACTATTGAATAATGATCCGCTCTTTGGTATTCCTTTGCCAAATCTTCACAGATTATTGTTCCTCTCATTGTGCACGCTTTAAATCAACCACATGAACATTAAGGAAAATTACTATCTCATCCACTCGAAGACATTATTGGTGAATCTTCCAGATCAGTCTGTACATGTATACCTTAGGAAGAATGCATTGATGTTGAGGAATCATTTGTTCCGCTTCATTCAGTGGGTCAATGTACATCCGGTTGTATATTTATTCACGTGTTGGACATTTGACACAAGTTGATTACTTTGGAGTTAATCATTTATCACTTATTTGACATTGAAGTTGACTTTCACAAAGGCGTGTTCTTATTTGATAACTTGCTCGTGCTTAAGAATTTGAGTTGAAGACTTGGTTTATCTAGTTACCAGCAGTCGGGGTGGTTGGTTGAAGACCTGGTTAACTATCACTATTAGGAGTTATGTTGTTTTACTCAGTGTCACATGCAGATGACGATGTGGATAATCTCAAGAGGTGTTAATTGCTTGAAGCGTAGATTCTCAACACCGTTCTTCCATCATTAAGTGCAAGCTTAAGATACAAATGCGGAAAATTCTACTTCAGTTTCAAGTTTGGTATATCGGGTTTGCTTCATCACTGGTCACTTCAATTTGTCCACATATGGGTTGGTAAAGATAGTCAGGGAGAGTTTCCGTTGGAGTTGATTCTCACAGGATTCATTTGGGCTATTTGAGTTCTTCTCACAAGATTTCGAGTTTTTGGGTATATTATGTTTTGCTGAATCTGAGGTATCAAAACCAGCAAGGGGGAAGGAGACATATATCTAAAAGCACAATGAGTACACATGATGAACTTAACACTTCTACCTGATTGAAGTTATCCCGGAAAGACAATGGTCATAACCGTAGAGAAACTCAGTGTTTATCTCGTAGCCTTTGGTGTATTAAATGGTCTCTGGAGACTTTTGGTATGTGTTACTTCAGCGTTCAGTTTGAACAAATGTGAAAAGAATATTTGGTTCGTGAGATGATATTACATATCGACATCTTCTATATGATTTACGATAAAGTGCTTCCGGTTAGTGCTTCATGTACACAATGTAATGATGATTCTGATGTGATCGCAACGATCAGGGGAGATACATGTGTACATCAGGGTCGGACAACATATTCACATAATCAAGCTTAATCAGTTATTCTAGAGTTGACATCCGCAGAGGAGATCAGTGATTCAACCAGTTAGTGTGATGTTGTTGTCTCTACTCTGGTTGGGTACTTGTGTACATTATGGGTTGATTGGTTATATGGAAGATAACTGGAATGCATTTGGTAAAATGAAGATGTTGATGTATTGTTCCTCTGAATAAGACAAGTGGTCAATCTCGAAGAGTAATGTGTACATCGGGGACGCACAACAGGTTCATGTGATCGGACTTCATCAGTTATTCCGGATTTGATATCCACTGAGACGATCAATGTTTCAACTTGTAACTTTGGTGTTCTCATGTTCTTCGGGGTGCTGAGCTTCATTCAATGAGACCGTTTTTGTTCACTACTACTTCTTGGAGAAATGGTCTTTGTTCTTAGTTTGTCGGTTTGGGGGGAAGCTACCAAAGTCTCACTTTCTGAAGGCTCAAGTTCTGACGACGATTCAAGAGCCTCAAAAGCTTTGGTGGTGAAAGTTTAAGAGATGATGACTTCTATCTTCTACAAAGTGCTGAATGATTTCCTTATCTCGGTACTCGTATCATCATCTTCTTAAACTATTTCTCTATCTTTGTAAATATTTATCAAAAACCAAATACAAAAATATAAAACCAACAAAAAAAACTATGGCTTACTATTATTTCAGATAGCAACCCGCTCTTTTTTAAGAAAAGAAAGTGCTACACTTAAACAATTTTCAAATATTTCGTGCACTTATCCTAAACACAATTTGAGGAAAGTATGTCGAAGGACTGTTGTTCCTACACAAATATTTTTCCGTCTAAAATTCTTTAGAAAAATATTTGCTGTTTTCAAAAATGGTGGTAAATGAGTTGCTTGAAAATCAATCAGAATCAAGTTTTCATAAAATTGCAAAAACTCAATCAATGATTTCAGCGCTTTTAAAACTTTTCAAGAAAAAGAGTCATTGATTGAGGGGGAGAATATTTTTCATATTTACATCCTCTAACGGGATTTCTTAATCATCCTACGTGCTTATCTGAAAAATATAATTGCCTATGTTGAAGGACTAGGTTTCTAGGATGTGACTGTTAGGTTTAGATGATTATAGATTCATGAACATATAATTCCCATGCCCATGTATGATATGATTGATATGTTGAATTGACTTTTATTAGTTGATTGCTGTTTGGGTGATGTCGACCACCATATATTTGTATGTGTGTTCACTAACATATGCAGGTATATTGGTATATAAGAATGTTCCCGATCCGGATCCCACAAATGAAGATGATTGGATGCCGAAAGGAAAGGGTAACTATATCTTGGGTTGACAAATGAAGAAACGGAGCTTAATTGGACTTCTATGGAGAGTTGGCATGGAAAAAATGCAATGTAAGAGGTCTCACTGCATCAGCAGATGGTTTTCTTCATCAGCAAATGAAGAAACAGAGCTTAATTTGACCTCAGTTGGCATTAAAATGCAACATAAAAAGTCTCACTGCATCAGCAGACGGTTTTCTTCCAAGCCCTACAGCAACATCAACTGAAGCAGCTCAACCACCTAACGTATCTTGTGCAGAAAAAGTGATGATACCATTTTTCTAAAACTTTGAAAAATATTGTTTTGAAAATGGAAAAATATTGTTTTGAAAATGGAAAAATATTGTTTTGAAAATAAATCAGATTCAAAGTTTTGAAATCAACCGGACTTTATTTTGTCAAATCTTCAATGATTTCAAATTGAATATTTTCAAACGATATTTCATCAAAAAGTCCGTTTGTACAAAATAAGTGGTGATCTAAAGATTTAATGTTATGTCATGGTATGATTTTTCTTTAGAATCAAAGATCTTACAAAATGAAATTTTTTCTGTTCTTGTTTGATTGTTAAATTGTTTTATTTTACTTAAAGATCTCTTAAAAACTATCATACCTGACACTAACAATCTTTAATGTTTTAAATTTGATCATTATCAGTCTATTTCAAAAATTAAATCCTGCCGGGTCTTTCCCCAAACTTTTCTAAAATGAGTTAAATCAGTTGGGATCCCAAATATCAAATGGTTTGATATTTTTTATCGGGGGAGATCGTGATTTAAATCTCAAATCTGTTTTAGTCCTTTTAAGGCACTCCTGCCTCCATGTGTCAAACGATTTCAAATACACAATGCACATGTTGAGGAGGAGGATATATCCAAAAACAAGATGAGTATTTAAACCTGGCCACATATTCTCCCATGTTTTCCAAACCTGATTAAATCACTTGAGATCCAAAATCTCAAAGGATTTGATATTTTTGATCGGGGGAGAATTTGTGATTTAAGAATGAAATTTGGTAAAAGGTGATTGTTTGATTCAATTGTGCAGGCTGCTCTCTCATATGTGTTAAACGCTTTCGAATCTTGAAGCACATATTGAGGGGGAGCATTTCAAAAGGTAATAAACTATCGAGGTACAAAAGCTTTTATGTTTTAACATAAAGTACCTTGATTGAGTTTTTAAATGGTTTTCTTAATGGTTTTTGTGATCGTGGATGTGCTTCAAAAGAACTCTTTCCTCTATGTGATAAAATCATTTCAAATATCCTACGCACATATTGAGGGAGAGAATTTTACCAAGAAAATCAAATGGCTTTTTCTATGAAAATAGTGATCAAAGAAAATATTTCAAAGTCCTCTTGCCTCCATGTGCTAAACAATTTCTAAATCATATGCACATGTTGAGGGGGAGGTTTTCTAAATGATCAAAACTATTAAGGTACAAAATGCTTTGATCTCGTATCACAAGTACCTTGATTGATTTTCCAAATGATTTTTCAATTGGTTTCAAGGAAGAATGAACTGTACCAAAAGACCGGCCATTTTACTTTATGCATGGAGTTATAAGGATGGTGAGGTTAGGTATTAGTTCCCACGATCCGCCAGAACCGGAGGGATCTTCCCAGGGACAATCCACTATATAGTGTAGAGTCCTTAGGAATATTGAAAAAATGAGAAAATGAGAAAATGGGAAGAGTGCGGACTGAGACAGAGCTAGTACTGGAATAAACCCAACAAGCTTCTAGTAATGAAGTCTCGGTAAGCACTGAAGGGGTTGAAGAATGAAAAAGAAATGAATATGAAAAGGGTGAAAAGAAATAGCCCTCCAATAATTCAACCGTAGGGCAGAAACCGGGTTCAATTCATATGCTACTGGTGGTTACTAAGGTAACACTTGTATTGAAGACAAGACATCATGGACCCAGTGATGCACTGCACTACAACTTCCCAAGCCACTCAAGTTCCTCTTAAAAGGACTTGTTTCATTCTCACGGGGAACCGACATAATCTATCGACTTTCTCTTAGAGATTGTTGATATTGAAGAAGGAGACCCTCTCCCTAGTCTCCGGCATAGGAACCAAAATGCACAATTGAGTCTTGAGCCAAGTGATCATCCACAATATCTCATTAGGACACAAAGTTAATGAAGACTTGCTGTTTCACACAATGTGGAAAGTAAGTATATATTGAGAGTCCTACGCATTATCCTTGTGGTATTGCCAGAACATCCGAGTGATATGTAAAAATATTCACAATGAAGATGGAAATCCTTCTAGAGCCAACATCAAACAAGCTCTTGGTGGGTGACATGTGAGATCTTCTCGTAAGATTAAACTTGTGACAACTGGATAGAAACGATGGGGAGATTCAATCTTGAATCAACCTTGGTCCAGGAATGGAATTGACGAATACTTTTGGAAAAACCGTTCGATGTGCAAATCTTCTTTTCTCTAGCACATCGAATGTGTATTTATGTTTTCAAACACAAAAAGTATCTCTGATTGAAAAAATACTTTTGAAAAAACCGTTCGATGTGCGAATCTCTTCTTTTATCTAGCACATCGAATGTGTACTCTTTTCAAATACAAAAAGTATTTTTGATTGAAAATTGATCTTTCTCATAAAACCTTCGTCGTATTGCAAAACTCTTTCTTCAAGCAATAAGCGATTGTTTTCAAATCATTTTCTATCAATCAGTAAATCTCAATTTGCTGGTTCACTCACTCCGTGTTGTCTTCTTTGAGACGTTCCGGTTTGAGAACGGCTAGAACAGCTGCGAAACCCTGTCAAGGAGATTTTTCGGAATTATACCTGATCACAGGCAGTACTTGTACTGATCAACGGGGAACCGTGGGCCGTGTACCTCAATTCAACGAAAGTGATCAAAGACACTTTCGTGTGTTTTATTGCTAACTGTTGTTTGCAGGTACATTTGGACGGTTGCAGCTGATCAGAATTGAGAAGTCAATCCAAAGCCGCATGCTCACAGCATCCACACTTAATTGAAGAAATCATGACTAGTGCTAATCTACATAACCTTGCTCAGATATTTTTATACTATGCTTCTGCTACGCTTCTGCAAATATCTTGAACCAGTAAAAGCTTCCGCTACTCTGATGAAAAGATGTCATGATCCAGAAAGTGTGAGCATGTCGGTCCAAAAGTCACAACTTCACATGATGGCAACACAATAAAGGGTGATCCAAAGATTTTCTGTGGCTGATGATCTCAATGAAAGCTCGAAGATCATCAAAGATGTGGATCAGTATAAAGGCCTCCACTTAAAGTACAAAGTTATCGGACTTTAAAGAATCACTGCTAAAGCACAAAGATGCAGATGTTGAAGAATTAATGTCTACGAGCTCAAGACTGAAGATTAAATAGAATGCTAGGATTCAAAATGTAAAACATGGGGTGACCTCCCTTAGGGGGAGATTGTTAGGAATTAGAATATTCCATAGTGAAGTATCTTTCACCCCAAATATAATCTAGCATAAGTTAGCTCGTAGAAATTACGTTATTTACTAGTTATTTAGTTAGTTATTTAGTTTCGTGCAACACCGTGGAGGAAAGACGGGTCTTTACCCTCTATATGCCTGATCCACAGTCCAAAGGAGGACATTTATTATGTAACTATAAATACCCTCTACCTCCCAAGGTAGAGGGTTAGACCTTTCACTCAATCTAACATTTCTTTCTTTATTTACTTTCTCTCTCTAGAAAGGCTCCCACCTTCTACTTTCTCTCTCTAAACTCTTAAACCATACGCCTAATATTATTATGTTATGATTTGTTTGTGAAATCCAATATGTTACAAAGTACGACACTGATTCTGACACACGTCCTGTTTATGATGCCAATGCAGTATCTGAGGTACCAATCACTGATCCATGCTATAACAATGTCATATTTGATGTGTTTACTCATGACGAACAACATTCTGTGACACCGACACCTACCTATGATACATGCTTGGACAATCCGAGTTGTAGCAATACTAACTCTGAAAATCCAGATGTGGATCCTAGTAGAGGCTTTGTGGCACAAAATACTGAGACTGATGAGGAAACACGTGCTTTATTTGAAACATTAATCAATAATTGTGGCATTGAAATTGAGAAAGTTAAAACGGTCAATCGCGAAGTTAAGGCTGCGAATGATAAATTGACCGCTGAGCTTGAGAGGTACAAGGAGAATGAAAAAGCTCTTGAATTTCACAAAAACAAAGAGTCAGAATTAGAAATTGGTTATAGAAATTCCGTTTTAAGAGAAAAACAATTGCAAATTAAGTATGACACACTTGATGTTAATTTGAACTTAAAAATAAAATCTTTAAACGAAGAAATTTCTGATCTTAAAAACCAACTTTCTAAACAACAAGCAACTTATTCTGATCTTGTAAAAGAGAAGAAACAGTTGATTGCTGATTTTTCAAAACGTGAAGATTCTCTTCTTGATGAAATACTTGATAAAAATGAAAAAATCAAAAAATTGGAAAATTTGCTTGTTACAACGGGTCATTCAACCAAATCAACCAATATGCTAATTAATCAAACAAATCCGTATTTTCATACAACACAAAAAATGGCTCTTGGTAACACACCTCCTTGTTTCCTCAAGAAAGCTCAGAAAGAACAGAATGTTTTGAACAATGGAAAAGCTTTGCATGAACCCATAAATGTTTGTGATTCTCATGAAACGTTAGAACTAGCTGATGAGAGTAGATAAAAAATGAAACAAAATAATCCAGAAATCAAACCAATTGATTACAACAAATGGAACAAAATGTCTGGAATTAATTTTGTCCCTCAAAAAGAAAAGTCAAAATTTTCCGTCACTCCAAGTGTTTCAAACAAAGAGTCAATCAGTTTCAAAATCAGTTTCAAAACCAGTTTTAGAACCCGTAGTTGTTTCCAAATCTCTTTCGAACATAGAACAAATGTCTTCAAACAATCCTTTTAACACAAGTGATGCTAGAAGCATTTTAGATGATGTTAAGACTAGAATTGGGCAACTTCAACAAATTGTTAAATTGAAAATAAACATCATTACTAACAATTGGTTCTCTAGTTTTGATGATGAAATGAAAAAGGTTTTTGAGACTCAGATTGCCACTCCGCTAAATAACATCAGTGCGAGGGTAATACATTTTGAACAAGTATTTTTAGAAGAAACATGTGACTTTGTCAAGGACCATAAATCCCTGGTAAAGAAAGCTAATGAATGTTTTGAACACATCAAAGTTTTGGAAAATTTGAATGATTCTCTCTTCGAAGATGTTCTGTGTACCGATATTATGTCCATTGTTTTACAAACATATTCTGTTGAAGACCATGAAAGACTCCAGTCTGAGACCTCCGAAATTGTTTCAAAATATGAAAAAGCTCTTGAAAAACTTGAAAAAGAAAATGTCTCATATTCTAAACAACTTGATCGAAAAAATAAGGAATGCAAGTATAATAAACTGTCGTATGAGGGTGCCTACAAGGACATGAAAGAGCAAAATGACCTTTTGAGAGCTCAGCTGGAATGTCAAAAAGGAAAGGCTGTGGATACTAAGTTTGCAAAACCATTGACTAAGGAGAAAACAAATGTTTCTAAACCGGTTTCCAAACCAAAAATGTCTATTTCTCAGCCTCCTCCAACAGTCAATGAGCAAAATGATTTGTCAAAACCAGTCACTCCACAAGCCTTGCAAAAGCAAAAAGAAAAGATTGTTGAAAAAAATAAAGCGATTATCGAGAAACCAAAAGTTTTAGCTCCTGGCCTTTTTAGGATGAGTACCACTAATGCGTCTGCCTCCACATCTAAACCATACGGAACAAACGACATAAGTTTAAACAAGCACTCTAAAGAGACTAGGAAAGCCGAAACCACTTCTCTTGATAACAATGTGAATCCTAATGCGTGTGCCTTACCTTCTACATGACTAGAAAGCACCTCTAGGAGCAGCAGACTAAAGCCTAGGAGCAATACAAGGAACAATAGAGTCTCGCCTGCCTCTAAGAGTAGTAGCTTGAATAATGAGAAGAAAGTAGAAGAACACCCTAGGAATTTACCGCTTTGTAATAAGAAAGACATTTCATCTGAATGTAATGAACCTAAGAAACTTGCTACGTGTAATGAATGTGTTGAACCTATTTGTGTTACTTGCAAGAAATCTTTAATTACTATTCAAGATGATTGTGTGTCTAAAAATGTGAATGATAAGCCTGTTCAGAAGAACGTTCCAAAAAGAACTTATGCTAAACCAATAGGACGTCTAGTTGCAAGATTTAGGTCTTACACTATTGATAGGAAGCATACTGTTTACTTTAGGGATGATATTTGGAAACCAACAGGTAGAATCTTCTCACTCCAGAATGGTAGAATGAGTGTTGAACCAGTATACCCTGCAGAAAACTTCTATGAGTGTGATCAGGATTTTATCTCTAACCCAAAGGAACCAAAATCAAAACGGTTTCCAAAAACTTCTTCTTCTGTATTTGGCAGGTTATCGAAATATGTCTTTGGATCGTCGACTCGGGTTGCTCCAAGCACATGACCGGGAATCTGAAGCTCCTGATCAATTTCATTTGGAAATTCATGGGAACTGTACGCTTTGGAAATGATCATGTAGCAGCTATCATGGGTTATGGAGATCTACCTTTTGGAAATTATTTGATCACTCGAGTTTACTATGTCGAAGGGTTGGGACACAATCTGTTCTCAGTCGGGCAGTTCTGTGATGCAGATTTAGAGGTTGCATTTAGGATAAATTCATGCTTCGTTAGAAACTTGGATGGCACTGATCTCCTAACTGGGAATCGTGATACAAACTTGTATGCTATCGACATAAATCAAATGGCATCTTCATCACCAATATGTCTTATGACACGAGCATCTGGAACAAAGTCTATGTTGTGGCATAGAAGGTTATCTCATCTCAATTTTGATACTATCAACAAACTTGCCAAAGACAACATCGTCAATGGACTTCCAAAGTTCAAATACACCAAGGATCACTTATGTCCATCTTGCGAACAAGGAAAAAGCAAAAGAGCATCATATAAACCCAAACCCGTACCCAGTTTGGAAGCAAAGTTACATATGTTGCACATGGACTTATGTGGCCCAATAAGAGTTGAAAGCATAAATGGGAAAAAGTATATTTTTGATATCGTTGATGACTATTCAAGATATACATGGGTTAAGTTTCTGAGGTCAAAAGACGAAGCACCAGGCATCATCATCACCTTTCTAAAGCGTATTCAAGTACTTCTTCAAGCTCCAATAAGGATTGTAAGAACAGACAACGGCACAGAATTTACAAATCAGGAGTTAAGAAACTATTTTGAAGATGTTGGAATCACTCATTAGACATCAGTTGTTAGAACTCCACAGCAGAATGGGGTAGTTGAAAGAAGAAATCGAACTCTTGTGGAAGCTGCTCGCACAATGCTAATTTATTCTAGTGCACCGTTATTTTTATGGGCTGATGCTGTTGCCACTGCCTGTTTCACTCAGAACCGATCCCTAATCCATCCAAGATTCAATAAAACACCATATGAGTTAGTTAACAACTGAAAACCTGATATCTCTTACCTTCACGTTTTTGGCGCTTTTTGCTATCCGACGAATGACAGAGAAGATTTAGGAAAACTGAAAGCTAAAGGTGATATTGGAATCTTCATTGGATACTCAGATAACTCGAGGGCATTCAGGGTGTATAATAGAAGAACTAGGAGGATCATGGAGACGATGAATGTAAATTTTGATGAAATTTCACAGATGATGGCTTCTGAGAGACTCGCTCTAGAACCCGCGCTAAATCCGATGGCTTCTAATCAAAACAAATTAGGACCCGCACCTAACCAGCAGACTTCTCGACACATCAGTTCAGGACTCATACCTCAAGGAGCTCCATCAACTTCATTTGACACACTTTCAGGACAAGAATGGGATAATTTCTTTGAGTTAATGTTCAATGAATACTATGGTGGAACTTCGACAAATGCATCAAACCATCATTCCGCTGCAGCCGCTCAAAATCATCCACCACAACCAACAGAAGATGCATCTACCACGGTCGAAACCAATGCACCTACTCCATCTACATCATCTACATCTACTCCAGCAACTCCAATTCTTGAAACTATTCTACCAACAGTTGATGAGCAAAACCAAAACATATCATTTCAAGAAGAACCAACTCAAAACCAAAACGATGCAACGTTAGATGAAGACGTATTCGAAAACCCATTTGCTACAGAATCAGCTGAATCTTCTTCAAGCTTAAGAGAACCATCTAACTCGCATACGTTTAACTTACGGTATCCTTCTACTCTGAAGTGGACAAAAAAACATCCAATTGAACAAGTTATTGGTGAACCTTCACGGCCAATTCAGACAAGACGCCAACTTGCCACAGACTGCGACTTGTGCATTTACCTTTGCTCAATTAGCAATATAGAGCTGAAGAACATTCGTGAGGCAATGGCAGAACCCGCATGGATAGAAGCGATGTAGGAGGAACTTCTCCAATACCGTCTACATGACTCATGGGATCTAGTTCCAAGACCAATTGATATTCGTGTCATTGATCTCAAATGGTTATGGAATAACAAAAGGGATGAAGAAATGACTGTAAATCGCAACAAATCTCGTCTTGTGGCTAAAGGATACAGACAGGAAGAAGGAATAGACT
Organism: Chrysanthemum seticuspe; assembly: GCA_019973895.1. Taxonomy (NCBI): domain Eukaryota; kingdom Viridiplantae; phylum Streptophyta; class Magnoliopsida; order Asterales; family Asteraceae; genus Chrysanthemum; species Chrysanthemum seticuspe. The sequence continues at coordinate 235,659,976 of BPTQ01000008.1, read as the reverse complement.
TTGAAGAGTCATTCGCCCCGGTAGCTAGACTTGAAGCTGTCAGGATATTCTTAGCCTATGCAGCTCACAAAAACATCACGGTTTATCAGATGGACATTAAGACTGCATTCTTGAATGGAACTCTGAAAGAAGAAGTGTATGTGAGTCAGCCAGAAGGCTTCATAGACATGGAACATCCAGACTACGTCTACAAACTCAAAAAGGCAATCTATGATTTGAAACAAGCTCCGAGAGCGTGGTATGACGAACTGTCCTCCTTCCTGATTCTGAACATTTTCACCAAAGGAACGGTTGATCCTACCTTGTTTACAAAAAAATACAACGATGACATTTTGATTATTCAGATTTATGTGGACGACATCATTTTTGGGTCCACTAATCCGAATCTTTCAAAACATTTTGAAAATCTCATGAAAAGCAAATTTGAAATTGTAGGATCATAATATTTATTGTGTTGATGATTCGGGTGGTCTTGGATGATCAAAATACATGTTTTCCATAGTTAGAGAGTTAGTAGAGAGAGAGGGTGTTCTTGCTAGAGGTTTACACAAATTGTAGAATATTAGATTGAAAAACCCCACCCCTTCCATGGATGGAAGGGGTATTTATAGTTACAGAATACACGACCTCCTATCGGCCTGTGGATCAGGTATACAGTGGGTAAAGACTCGTCCTTCCTCCACGGTGTTACACTACACTAAACTACGCTACTAAATAACTAATAAACTATTAAACAACGAAAATAACGACACGTCTACGAGCTAACTTATGCTAGATCATAATTGGGGTGACCGAAACTTTAACATGGAATTTTCTAATTCCTAACAATCTCCCCCTAAGGGAGGTCACCCCATGAAATACATTTTGCTTCCTAGCATTCTTTCTTTGACTTCGTTCTTGAGCTCGTAGACTTCAATTCTTCAATTCTGCAATCTTTGTGCTTAAGCAGTGATTCTTCCAAGTCCGCATAGATTAGTACTTTAAGTGGAGGCCTTTGACTGATCCACATCTTTGATGATCTTCGAGCTTTCATTGAGATCATCAGCCACGGTAAATCTCTGGATCACCCTTTATTGTGTTGCCATCATGTGAAGTTGTGACTTTTGGACCGACATGCTCACACTTTTGAATCATGACATCTTTCCATCAGAGTAGCGGAAGCCTTACTGGTTCATGATATTTGCAGCAGCGTAGCAGAAGCATAGTATAAAAATATCAGAACCAGGTTATGTAGATATTCACCAGTCATGATTTCTTCAATTAAGTGTGGTTGCTGTGAACATGCGGCTTTGGATTGACTCCTCAATTCTGATCAGCTGCAATCGTCGGGGTGTACCTGCATACGACAGTTAGCAATAAAGCGCACGAAAGTGTCTTTGATCACTTTCGTTGAATTGAGGTACACGGACCATGGTTCCCCCGTTGATCAGTACAAGTACTGCCTGTGATCAGGTAGGATTCCTAAGAATCTCCTTGACAGGGTTTCGCAACTGTTCTAGCTGTTCTCAAACCGGAACGTCTCAAAGAAGACAATACGGAGTGAGTGAATCAGCGAATTGAGATTCACTGATTGATGAAAAATGATTTGAAAACAATCGCGTATTGCTTGAAGAAAGAGTTTTGCAATACGACAAAGGTTTTATGAGAAAGATCAATTTTCAATCAAAATACTTTTTGTATTAGAGAATGAGTACACATTCGACGTGCTAGCGAAAAGAAGAGATTCGCACATCGAACGGTTTTTCTAAAAGCATGTTTCAATCAGAGATACTTTTTGAATTTTGAAAACATAAGTACACATTCGACGTGCTAAAGAAAAGAAGATTTGCACATCGAACGGTTTTTCCAAAAGTATTCGTCAATTCCATTCCTGGACCAAGGTTGATTCAAGACTGAATCGCCCCATTGTTTCTATCCAGTTATCACAAGTTTAATCTTACGAGAAGATCTCACATGTCACCCACCAAGAGCTTGTTTGATGTTGGCTCTAGAAGGATTTCCATCTTCATCGTGAATACTTTTACATACCACTAAGATGTTCTGGCAATACCACAAGGATAATGCGTAGGACTCTTAATATATACTTACTTTCCACATTGTGTGAAACAGCAAGTCTTCATGAATTTAATGTCCTAACGAGATATTGTGGATGATCTCTTGGCTCTAGACTCAATAGTGCACATTTGGTTCCTTTGCCAGAGACTAGGGAGAGGGTCTCCTTCTTCAATATCAACGATCTCTAAGAGAAAGTCGATAGATTATGTAGGTTCCCCGTGAGAATGAAACAAGCCCTTTTAAGAGGAACTTGAGTGGTTTGGGAAGTTTAGTGCAGTGCATCACTGGGTCCATGATGTCTTGTCTTCAATACCAGTATTACCTTAGTAACCACCAGTAGCATATGAATTGAACCCGGTTTCTGCCCTAAGGTTGAATTGATGGAGGGCTATTTCTTTTTACCCTTTTATCATTCATTTCTTTTTCATTCTTCAACCCCTTCAGTGCTTACCGAGACTTCATAACTAGAACCTTGTTGGGTTTATTCCAGTACTAGCTCAGTCTCAGTCTGCACTCTTCCCATTCCTCACTTTTCTCCTTTTTCAATATACCTAAGGACTCTACAATATCTAGTGGATTGTCCCTGGGTAGATCCCTCCGGTTCTGGCGGATCGTGGAAACGAATACCTAACCTAACCATCCTTATAACTCCATGCATAAAGTAAATTGGTCGGTCTTTTGGTATTGTTCTTTCCTTCATGAAACCAATTGAAAAATCATTTGGAAAAACAATCAAGGTACTTGTGATACGAGATCAAAGAATTTTGTACCTTAATAGTTTTGATCATTTAGAAAACCTCCCCCTCAACATGTGCGTGTGATTTAGAAATTGTTTGGCACATGGAGGCAAGAGGACTTTGAAATATTTTCTTTGATCACAATTTTCATACGAAAAAGCCATTTGATTTTCTTGGTAAAATTCTCCCCCTCAATATGTGCATTAAGTATATTAAAACATTTTATCACATAGAGGCAAGAGTTCTTTTGAAGCACATCCACAATCACAAAATCCATTATGAAAACCATTTTAAAACACAATCAAGGTACTTTATAAATAATTTTTTTAAAAAAGCTTTTGTACCTCGATAGTTATGCTCCCCCTCAATATGTGCTTCGAGATTCGAAAGCGTTTAGCACATATGAGAGAGCAGCCTGCACAATTAAATCAAAACGATCACCTTTTATCAAGTTTCATTATTAAATCACAAATTCTCCCCCGATCAAAAATATCAAACCCTTTGAGATTTTGGATCCCAAGTGATTTAATTAGGTTTAGAAAACATGGGAGAAAATGTGGCCTTGTTTAAATACTCATCTGGTTTTTGGATAAATCCTCTTCCTCAACATGTGCATTATGTATATTGAAATCGTTTGACACATGGAGGCAGGAGTGCCTTTAAAGGACTAAAACCAATTCCATTTAAAACAGATTTGAGATTTAAATCACGATCTCTACCCCGATCAAAATTTCAAACCTTTTGAGATTTGCGATCCCAATTGATTTAAATCATTTAAAACATTTTGGGGAAAGACGTGGCTTGATTTAACTTTGAAAAATGATAGATAAGGACCAACTCTAGACATTAAAGATTGTTAGTGTCAGGTATGATAGTTTTTTAAACGATCTTTAAGTAAAATAAAACAGTTTCACAATCAAACAAGAACAGAAAAAATTTCATTTTGTAAGATCTTTGAGTTTTAAAGAAAATCATACCATGACATAACATTAAATCTTTAGATCACCACTTTATTTCGTACAAACGGACTTGATAGATGGAATATCGTTTTGAAAATATTTAATTTAAAATCACTCTCCCCCTCAATTGATGACCGAAGTCGATAATTGAGTGACTTAGATTTTGATAAAAATGAAGTCCGGTGATTTTCAAAATTTAGTCCAATTAATTTTCAAAAACAATATTTTTCCATTTTCAAAACAATTTTAATCAAATTTTTTAGAAAATTGTTTAAAAATGGTATCCTGCACAAAGATATATTAGTGGTTGAGAAGCTTTTGTTGTTGCTGCTGAGGGTTGGAAGAAAAACCGTCTGCAAATGCAGTGAGACTTCTTCTTACGTTGCATTTTGAATGCCAACTGAGGTCAAATTAAGCTCCGTTTCTTCAATCACTTAGAAGAAAACCATCTGCTGATGCAGTGAGACCTCTTACGTTTCATTTATGCCAACTCTCCATAGAAGTCCAATTAAGCTCCGTTTCTTCATTTGTCAACCCAAGATATAGTTACCCTTTCCTTTCGGCATCCAATCATCTTCAATTGTGGGATCCGGATCGGGAACATTCTTATATACCAATATACCTGCATATGTTAGTGAACACACATACAGATATATGGTGGTTGACATCACCCAAACAGCAATCGACTAATAAAAGTCAATTCAACATGTCAATCAGATCATATAAAGCATGGGAATAATGTGTTCATCAAACTTTAATCATCTAAACCTAACAATCATATCCTAGAAACCTAGTCCTTCAACATAGGTAATTATAATTTTTTCAGATAAACACGTAGGATAATTAAGAAAGTCTGTTAGATGATATAAATTTGAAAAATATTCTTCCCCTCAATCAATGACTCTTTTTCTTGAAAAGTTTTAAAAGTGCTGAAGTCATCGATTGAGTTTTTGCGAATTAATACGAAGACTCTGATCCTGATTGATTTTTCAAGCAACTCATTTTACCACCATTTGGAATACAACAAATATTTTTCTGAAGAATTTTAGACGGAAAAACATTTGTGTAGGAACAGCAGTCCTTCGACATACTTTCCTCAATATATTTTAGGATAAGTGCACGAAATATTTGAAAAATGGTTTAGCGTAGCACTTTCCTTTCTTGAAGAGCGGGTTGCTATCTGAAATAATAGCAAACCATAGTTTAAAGCACGGGTTACAGTCTGAAGTAACTGCAAGCCATTTTTGAAGCGCGGGTTACAGTCTGAAATAACTGTAAGCCATTTTTTAAGTCCGGGTTACAGTCTGAAATAACTGTAAGCCATATTTAGAGACATGTATTGGAAAGAAATATTTACACCTCCTGCTCGAACTTCATCTATGGTCCCGTGCCATTATTGAATGACATTTCTAAGACCGTAGATGTTATCGATACCAGAAGACATGTCTAGGAAAACATATTTTTGGTATTTTTGAAATTTTCTGATTTTTATGGGTTTTTGAAGGTTTTATATTTTTCTATTTTCTTTTGTTGGTTTTATATTTTTGTATTTTGTTTTTCAGATAAATATATACAAAGATAGAGAAGATGATATAGTTAAAGAAGATGATGATACGAGTACCGAGATAAGGATATCGAGCAGCACGTCATAGAAGATAGAAGTCATCAACTCTTAAACATTCACCACCAAAGCTTCCAGGGCTCTTGAATCGAAGAAAGAAATTGAACCATCTGAAAGTGAGACTTTGGCAGCTTCCCCCCAAACCGAAAATCCTTTAGCCAAGCAGATTCGAAGCTCTATTTCAAGCTTGCCTTAGCCAGGTGCACAGAGAAGCACACCATTATCATAAATCCCGCTGCTCCTTTCAAGAATAATCACCGTGATTCTTCGTTCGAGGTTATATCATCAACAAGAACAGCAACGTATCATCCCACGTATAAATAATCTTCTCAAATATCTTTTTCACTGAAGTCTGAAGCGATCCATTCCAAAAGGTGTCAAGAGAACAATTCCCCCAAGTAGTTGAATTGATGCAGTCAGCCTCTTTGTATAATGCTCAAGAACTCTCCCAAATACACATCATGAGGGGAATGAAAGCACCTCCCCATGTTCACATTTTTCTTCCTTGATGATCGTGTATGAAGCTCAAGAACCCGAAGTACACCAATATCCAAGAGCTCTCCCGAATACACATCATGAGGGGAATTAAAACACCTCCCCATGCTCACATTTTTCTTCCCTGATGATCGTGTATGAAGATCAAGTATCCGAAGTATACCAATACACAAGGAATGAATAACTGATAACATTGAAGAAGCAGGCCAAGTCACTGATTATCTCTGCGGGTGACAATCTCTGCGGATGTCAACTCCGGAATAAGTGATTATATCTCTGAATCACTGATTAAGCACTCAAGTGAAACAGCTGAGCATCCCCAATGTACACAATCTCTCTCCCCTGATCATTGCGATACCATCGAAATCACCACACACTAGTGTACCTCTTTTATCTACAGAAACTTTCTCTAGCATCACTTCCCCCACGTAGGTGAAATGCTAACACTAAACGCCTTGATGAGTAAAACCTTGAGTTTCTCTGCGGTCATGACATTTGTCTTCCCGGGATATCTTCAATCACTTAGAAGAATTAAGTTCATCAAGTTTACTCGCGTTTAGATGCTTGTCTCCTTCCCCCTTGCTGGTTTTGACACTTCAGAGTCATCAAATCATTATAAGCCCATATACTAGAAATATGTTGAGAAGAACACTTGAACTCTTGTGAGAATCAACTTGCTGAAGACTCTCTCTGACTATTTTTTATCAACCCTTATGTAGACAATTTGAAGTGACCACTAAAGAAGAAAACCCGATATACCATACTTGAATACTGAAGTCAACTTCCCCACATTTGTATCTTAATCTTGCACCTAATGATGGAAGAACGGTGTCGAGAATTTATGCTTCAAGCAAATCTCTAAGTACTCACTACTCAAGCAAAGTATGAGACATTAACACCTCTTGCGATTATCCACACCGTCATATGCGTGTGACACTGAGTAAAACAAAGTAACTCCTAATAGTGATAGTTAACCAGGTCTTCAACCATCCACCTCGACTGCTGGTAACTAGATAAACCAAGTCTTCAACTCAAATTCTTAAGCCCGAGCAAGTTATCAAATAAGAACACGCCTTTGTGAAAGTCAACTTCAATCTCAAATAAGTGATAAATGATAACTCCGAAGTAATCGACTTGTGTCAAATGTCCAATACGTGAAATAGTCAATAACAACGTCTCGAGGAGTCACTGCTAAAGAATATGAGCAAGTCTAATTGGGGATTGAATCTGACTTATAACTCTCTCCCAATTAGTGCTCTCCCCTAAACCGACAATCTGTTTGATAAATGCCCAGATTAAGAAGAAGTCTTTAGATCGTTAAATGCAACTCGTCTTTAGTCTTCTAACATGTAGCAGAAAATGTAGAACAGACTGTAGACTCGACCTTCTTCAAGATTGTGCAGTTGGGGAATAGATAGTTAACATCTTCAACTCTCACCAAAAAGCATCTCACCAAAAAGCATCCCAATTAACTTACATCTTGCAAATCCCCTTAACTAAAATCCCTCCCAATCAAACAAGAACAGAAAGATGTTCATCAAGGAAATCAGCAATCAGGCCGCAACGAACACACAAGATGGTAACACCAAACTACCAATCACATCAAACAAGAACAGAGAGATTGTTCGGAATCATCATGTTGATGTATGCGTGAAGCATTAACCGGAAGCACTTTGTCGATAAACTCATCAATCCGAGTGAAGATGTCAACCAACGGCTCTTAGAAGAGAAAAACTCCATGTGAAGATGACCCGATAAGAAGAAGCTCGGTTCTTACATGAGTTTAGAGCCGTATGACCATTTATATTCTCTAATATCAATCAACAATGCAAAAAATTCACACTTCTTCTCCCCCTCAAGAATTGCATACAGAGATGCCATTCTTGATTAAACAAGTGAACATTATCCAAATGTAGTCTATTCACACTTCTCCCCCGCAAAATCAGCACAGGATGTCGCCATCGTCATTATAGTTGAGAAAGTGGAATCAGAAAACAATCAACAGTAGCCTGGTTCACTTGATGACTGAAGCGCATGGAAAAAGTATGAAGCATGTTGATGAGAATGGTCATAATAGTGAAGATTTCTCTTCTTCAGAAGATAATGCGCACTGAGACGTACACATTTCTTTTCTTTAGAGTACGAGGCATGAACTGATGTGTTCATACGTCATAAGAAGATTTCTCTTCTTTTGAAGATAAAGCACACTGAAACGTACACTTTTCTTTTCTTTAGAGTACGAGGCATGAACTGTAGTGTTCATACGTCATAATCTCTCTCTTTTCTGCTCTCTTAGCAAAACATGCAATCATCCCCATTATCATTCTGTAGGCTCTTTGTTGTGACAACTGATGGAGAAAACCCAATATGATGAATTTGACTCTGAAGTAAGCTAACCCGAACTCGTGACTTAAACTTGCACATATGTAACAAAGAGTGGTGCCGAGACTTCATGCTCCATTGAATCTCTAAGTACTCTATACTCTTCATCCAACCAACCATCAAGTATAAGACGTACATCACCTCTTGAAAATCCACAATTGAATGTGACACTGAGCACTACAACGTAACTCCTTTAAGTGATAGTTATTTTGAGGTGATAAGAGCCCAATTCCCCCAAGTGGTAAAAGAAAAGGTAAAAGACACCCAATAATAACTAGATTTCCATGTCTTCGTTTTTTTATAATAAGTTCGAACAAGGATCATGAAGAATCTTCATCCATCCATCCCCGATACCTTCAGATACTAAGTACACTCGCCCGTGATATTTCACTTCAACCTCAAATAAATAATACAGAATTAACGCCGTTGTCACATCTTCTGAACTGCTCAAATCTAGCCTTCTTTGACATTTAAATGAACTTTGATAATGGTTTCATCCCGACCATGGTTAAAAGTACATAACCCCGTAAAACCATGTAATAACCAAACTGCCATGACGAATATCCAAACACACATCCAATTTATGAAGTACACCCTTTTATCCCTTCTTCGAAACACAACCCGTAACACCAGCATCAGAAGACCCCGAGATACGCTTTCCTTTCTCCAAGATGGTTCCATCATCACGGGATTTTACAATTCTATAGTTTAAACCGAGAAATAGTTTCTTTCGCGGGATTTTACAAAACCAAGAATAAACCGTATGATAGTTCCGGAAATGCACTTTACAATTACCAGGATGTTTCCATTGACACGGGGTTTTATAGGTCTATGATTTAAACCGAGAAATAGGTTCTTTCGCGGGATTTTACAAAATCAAGACAAAACCGTAAACAATGTCAGCTTGAATGTATTATGACAATTTTGGTTTCGGTGAATATCTGTCTTAGGGGAACATGCAGAGGTTCATCAACGGTTCATAATCCAACATCATCAACCAAGTGATAAATTATTCGACCCATAATAAATCAACAATCTTAAATCCAATTCCACGGTATATATCATTCTTGGGCTTAAAACAACTATTATGCTTGACTAATCCAACATTAATTGTTGGCCCGTTTGTACAACTCACTTATAAAAATAACAATTCATCCATTCAAACCCATGTGAAAATTAAATATCCTATATTAAAGTCCGACCCTCCAAGCATAATACCCGTTTTATAATTACCACTTAAATTCGACTCAAAAACTTATAACAACTTCCATAATGATATTGCCCACACTTAAATCACGTCAAATGACATTATCATACTTCAAGCATAACTCATTATCAAATGATAGTATCTTTCCCAAGCACAATATGCATCACGGAATGTGCATTAAAGTCACAGGATGTGCCACCTTCGTTAAAAACTAGGCCCAAAATTACCATGAAATGAAGCCCAATATGAAAATCACCCATTCATCCAATCGTTAAATAGGCCATTCCTTCATATTCTATCCGTTAGGCCCATGTGACATCAAAACCCGAACTAAATTCACTTCAAACCTAATATATCGATTCATATATATAGCTAACACTTATTACACTTCACACACTTAGCCCTAATAATTCTCATCAAAACAAACGCCTCTCCCCTAAACTTTCTCAAACCATCCGCCTGCCTCTAACAACAATATTTCAGCTTCACCACAAATCTAATCCGATTGGAACTCTCCAAACCCTAATCCCATATCAGTGCGCCTCTTTTCACAGAATACTTCCCACAAAAACTTTTCTTCAAACCCTAAATATTCTCAACAAAGAAACGCCTCCCCTTCAATATAATCCGAACATAACATCTTCAATATAATCCGCTCCTTAATATAACAATATTCTCCTAACCTCCCATCAGACCCTAATCATTATCCACACAGAATCAGCCTCCATTTCTCAAAATGTATCAAAGGTTCTCACGAAACATTTACCTCGCCACAGGGATGGCTCGAGGGTTTTGATGGCCACAAGATTAACTAGATGATTCACGGTAGGTTTTATTCTTTATGTTTGAGTTGATGTTTAAATTCGTCCCATAGCTTTTATGAGTCTTGAACGAAACAAAGAAAAAGGTTATAACAGATTTGTTATAAATCTTTTCTTGATATTTTCGGATATTGAAGATGGAGTATAAACTTCAAACAAAAATCAGTGATGATTGAATTTCGTGTTTAACTGACCTCTCAAAGGTCTGATATGCTTTTGGTAACACACGAAAAATCTGAGATTTATTTGATTATGTTTTACAATTTGTTTGAGTCTTGGTTTAGATGTAGGATAGATTCAGATGTTGTTAAAATGAGGAGAATGGTTAGGATAGATTTAAGTTTGATGTTGTTGGGTAATGACTCTGTTGTTGGTGATTGATAGGGGGACCGATGATGGTTATAACCTGAGGTCGAGTATGTTGGTGTATGGTTTTGTGTTTGTGGTCGTGGTCTATTCTTCTTCTTCCTTTCTGTCTAAGTCGCTAACTTAAGAGTCAAGTCGCTAGGTCATGTTTAGCATCAAGTCGCTAAGACTTTTATTTGACTCAATAGTCAAATAACCCAACTCGCTATTACCTTTAAAAACCAAGTCGCTACCCATTTTTTTTTTTTTCAAAACAAGTCGCTAACTCATAAATATAAGTCGCTAGGTCATATTGTCAAGTCGCTAGGTCCATGTTTTAGCCAAGTCGCTAATCCAACTCGCTACAGTTGTTGACTCAATAGTCAACAACTCGTTACCAGGTACAAGTCACCATAAAATTTGCAACACAAGTCGCTACATAGATACACTGATTCTGGACAAATAGTGACTAGTCGCTAACATGAAATTTGACATTTTCCGATGAGTTTTCCGGCCATATTCCGACCATGTTCATAAAGACCCAGAAAACATGCAAAAAAAAGATGCACCATTTAACCCATTATACCCATTATGACTACAACAATGACCAGATATTCATATTATGGACAAGGCATATTATGGACAAAGCGAACATAAACAGAACTTTGGACAAAAACCAGTTAAGACCATAGACCAAAAGAAGAATACAAAAAACTGTTTACCCAAAAAAAACGTATTCCGACCACTAAAAAGAACACAAAACAGTTAACAAACATGTATCAAAACCACAAAAAAAAATCAACACAACACAATAACCTTGGCTCTGGTACCAATTGTAGGATCATAATATTTATTGTGTTGATGATTCAGGTGGTCTTGGATGATCAAAATACATGTTTGCCATAGTTAGAGAGTTAGTAGAGAGAGAGGGTGTTCTTGCTAGAGGTTTACACAAATTGTAGAATATTAGATTGAAAAACCCCACCCCTTCCATGGATGGAAGGGGTATTTATAGTTACAGAATACACGACCTCCTATCGGCCTGTGGATCAGGTATACAGTGGGTAAAGACCCGTCCTTCCTCCACGGTGTTACACTACACTAAACTACGCTACTAAATAACTAATAAACTACTAAACAACGAAAATAACGACACGTCTACGAGCTAACTTATGCTAGATCATAATTGGGGTGACCGACACTTTAACATGGAATTTTCTAATTCCTAACAGAAATGTCCATGATGGGGGAACTAAAAATTTTTCTTGGGTTACAAATACATCAATCCCCTCGTGGAATTTTTATAAATCAAGCTAAATATACAATTGAGATTTTGAAAAAACATGGTATGGATAATTGTGATTCGGTTGGAACACCAATGGTAACTTCACCAAAAATTGGAGCCGATTTATTTGGGAAACCCATCGATCCGAAGATATATCGAAGCATGATTGGTTCTCTCATGTACCTCACTGCTAGTCGACCCGATATTCAATTTGCTGTTTGCTTATTAGCACGGTTTCAGGCAAAGCCTACCGAACTTCACCTCAAAGAGGTTAAACGGATCTTTCGGTACCTGAAGACATCCATTCACATGGGACTTTGGTATCCGAAGGAATCCGGATTTGATCTAATAGCGTTTTCAGATGCGGACCACGCAGGTGATCAAGTTACAGCAAAAAGTACATCTGGAGGAGCACAATTTTTGGGCGAAAAGTTAGTCAGCTGGTCTTCAAAGAAACAAGATTGCACTGCACTATCAACCGCTGAAGCATAATATGTGTCTTTATCTGCATGTTGTGCTCAAGTTCTATGGATGAGGACACAACTCACAGATTAAGGCTTTACTTTTGATAAAATACCTATGTATTGTGACTCGAAAAGTGCCATAGCCATCTCATGCAATCCTGTTCATCACTCGAAGACTAAGCACATTCGTGTCCATTACCACTTCATCAAAGAGCACGTAGAAGAGGGTACTGTTGAATTATTTTTCGTGAAGACAGATTACCAACTCGCCGATCTATTCACTAAAGCCCTTCCAAAAGAACGGTTTAACGATTTATTTCGACGAATTGGAATGCGAAACCTAACCCTTGAGGAGTTAGAACGTCTTCTCGAATCTTCTTGAAAATGATTTTCCAAAAGCTTCGCTGTAAATATTTTTGAAAAACAAAATACAAAATTTAAAAAACCAACAAAAGCAAAATATAAAAATATAAAACTTTCAAAAATACAAAAACAATATAAAATCATAAATCCAAAAATATTCTTCTCACGACATGTCTCTCGTATAATCGATATTCTGTACATTTCTAGAAATGTCATTCAAGAATGATACGGACATGTACAGATGCTTGAGCGAGAGTTATTTAAATATTTTCTAAAACATGTCATTTCTCAAAAAAATTCTTTCAAAATGGCTTTCGTATACTTCAGTACGAAACCCGGACAAAAAATGATGACTTTTGATTATTTCAAATCAAAACTCGTATTTCAAAAGAAAAACTAGTGTACGCTTCAGTGCACTACATTTAAAACCGGTGAGAAATCATCATCATCTTGAGCACCTTTTTCAAGATTGTTCAAAAAGATTTTCAAAATCTTTCAAAATATTTTGTGTTCAAGATAACTCCCTCTAAAACCCTTTAATTTATTATGCTTTATTAAAGGGAGGGTATAAAACAAAAATGTTCCAAATTCATGCTTAAATCAAATCCGTTTGTCTCCCCAAAAGATTCTAAAAATGTTGTTTAATCCGTTGATATCAAAAATATCATGAATATGCTATTTTTGAGAGGGAGAAGACATGATTAAAATGTGATCAAAAAGTTTAATGATCGTTGTTTGAATCTCAAAAGAGCTCGACTCAGTTGAAACCATTGAATTGACGAGGAATCAATGTCTGTAAATGTACCATTTCTAGAAACTCGTGATAGACATGCACTTTCATGGGTCTAACCTTCTTTACGAGAAGAGTTTACAACTTCAAGGTAGTTATTAGAGTTAGTTGTCACCTAAAAACTGATAATGGAACTCTTTAACTAAGCTACGTAACCGTGTCTCGTGGGGAATTGTTTATCATGAGCAGATCAATTCAAAAAGTGCGAACTCTACCCTCACTGTGCAGATTTCTGTCAAAACTTATAAGCACATGTGAAGGTGGAGTGTTTCTGAAAATATAAAACTCTCAGAGTGTATCAAACATGTTTTCAATCATAAACACTCTGAGAGATTTTCAAGAAAAATGGTTTTATGGCAACACGGGACAGTCATGGAGTTATAAGGTGACTAAGGATAGGAAATCCGTCCTATGATCCGCCAGAGCCGGAGGATCTACCCAAGGACAATACCCATAGTTAGTATTAGAAGTCCTTAGGTATGATTGAAAAAAGGAGTAATGTGAGATAGGAGAAAGAAGGGGTTGAAGAATTAAAAAGAAAAGTAAAAGAAAGGGTGAAAAGAAATAGCCCTCCATAATCAACCTTAGGGCAGAAACCGGGTTCAATTCATATGCTACTGGTTGTCACAAAGATGACACCGGTATTGAAGACAAAGATGTCATGGACCCTGTGACGCACTGCACCTAACCTTCTAGCCACTCTGTAAATCCCCTTTTATCACGTATACCTTATCACAACACTCACGTTCCCAACAGCAAGAATACGTATAACATAAACAGATGTGTTATGAGTAGAAGAAAGAGGAAAGATTAAGAATAGAACTTGGTGACTTGAATGATATAATAGGCGTGTATGTTTAGAGAGAAAGAGATAAGAAAGGAAACTTTATTCCAAAGAAAACACACACACACTCAAGCACACCCCTCAAATGACCATTTGAGGGGTATTTATACTCTAAATACAAGATGCCCTAAAAGGCTTTCTATGGGCTTCGTGGGCTTGGACATGGGTTGGATTGGATATAAGGCAAGCTTAACTAAACTAATACCCATTTAGCTTAGTCCAATCCACGAGCCCGTTGACTATACAAAGTTCCTAAACGTGAATGACCATCACTTCTAATAAAAACTATTAAGGCTAACAATCTCCCCCTAAGGGGTGGTCATTCAAAAGATGCTCCACTTGATTAGGTATTTACTTTTCTCGAGCTTGAACTTTGTGTGTTGATGTAGAATAGTCTTAATTCTTTGTTCCTTCATGCTTTGTGATCAGTTAATGTGGTTGTCTGCCATTGTCAACTTCGTTGGTTGGGTGTCTCCACGTCTTTCTCCACTATGCTCACACTTCTATTTGACTTTGATTACCAATGATGTAGTTCTCGAGTCTTTAAACTTTGTAGATTCTTTGACATTGACGATGAATCATCTTTAACTTTGTGTTGCCTTTGATTTTGATGAGAACTTTCATGTGTTGTTGGTATGAGCATGTGGAAAATCTTGCACGATCAATCCGCTCCGGAGCTTCCATAAGAAGAAAACATAAAAACAGGTTAGTAATAAGCGGATTCCGGCACTTACAAGTTTGAATTTCGAGGTTGTTAACAGCATAGTGTGAAAACACATCTCTAATTCTTACAAAGGTCGTTCCTGAACTGGAGTCCCACAAGTGAGATAACATGATATACCGAAATACATCTACAATTCAGATGAGTCGCTGAAGTATACCGAAGCATCACTCCACGACTGTAGACCGTTTGAGACACACTAAGCGTAATCCACGGGGAGTTACCGAAGTGACCTGCTGTCAGGGCTGCTTGATGTTGACCCTGGCAGGAGTTTCCATTCAATCACTGAGGATCACAATTGTGAAACCTCTCATAAATGTTCAGGCAGATTGCTAAGATCTGCGTAGGACTCTATAATATATCACTTGTGTCCTTATTGATGAACAACAGGCGATGTCATGTCATGTGTTCCTATGAGATCTTTTGATGAATCTCGTGGCTCTAGACTCAATAGTGCATTTTGGTTTTCCTGAGCGGAGACTAGGGAGAGGGTCTCCTTCTTCAATATCAACGATCTCTAAGAGAAGGTCGATAGATTATGTAGGGTTCCCAGTGAGAATGAAACAAATCCTTTTAAGAGGAATTGAGTGGCTAGGAGTTTTAGTGCAGTGCGTCATTGGGTCCATGACGTCTTTGTCTTCAATACCAGTGTCATCTAGTGACAACCAGTAGCAGATGAATTGAACCCGGTTTCTGCCCTAAGGTTGAGTATGGAGGGCTATATCTTTTCACCCTTTCGCATTACATTTCTTTTTAATTCTTCAACCCCTTCTTTCTCCTTTCTCACATTACTCCTTTTTTTTCAATCGTACCTAAGGACTTCTAATACTAACTATGGGTATTGTCCTTGGGTAGATCCCTCCGGCTCTGGCGGATCATAGGACGGATTTACTATCCTTAGTCACCTTATAACTCCATGACTATTCCTATATTGCCATAAAACCATTTTCTTGAAAATCTCTCAAAGTGTTTATGAATGAAAACTTGTTTGGAACACCTTGAGAGTTTTATATTTTCAGAAACACTCCCCCTTCACATGTGCTTATATTGTTTTAACTTAAATCTGCACATAGAGGGTAGAGTTCGCACTTTTTGAATTGATCTGCTCATGATAAACAATTCCCTACGAGACACGGTTACGTAGCTTAGTTAAAGAGTTCCATTGTCGGTTTTTAGGTGACAACTAGCTCTAATAACTAACTTGAAGATGTAAACACTCCTAGAAAAGGAGGTTAGACCCATGAAAGTGCATTTCTATCACGAGTTTCTCAAAATGGTACATATACTGACTTTGATTACTCGTCAATTCATTGGTTCCGTCTGAGTCGAGCTCTTTTGAGATTCAAACAACGATCATTAAACTTTTTTTTATCACATTTTAATCACGTTTCTCCCCCTCAAAAATAGCATATCCATGATGTTTTTGAAACAAAATGATTAAAAGATATGTTTTTCGGAAAGCGTTTGGAGAGAAACTGATTTAGCATGAATCTTGGAACAATTTTTGATTTATACTCCCCCTTAACGAAAGCATATTTTTCATACAGAAAATTTAGAATCAATTAAAGGTTTAGAGGGAGTTATCTTGGTACCAAATGTGAGAGATTTTGAAAAATCTTTTTGAAAAATTTTCGAATCAATGGTACTCAAGATGAAGATTTTTAAAAAATCTTTTGAAGATATTGAAGAAGAATTATCTTCATTTGATTTAGGATAAGTGCTCGATATTTATGAAAATCGATTTTGCGTAGCACTTTCCTTTCTTTAAAGATCGGGTTGCAAGCGGAAATACTTACAAGCCATTGTTTTTAGGAAAAGTGCTTGAAAAAAATATTTAGAACCATTAATTTGGATACGCACTTTCCTTTCTTTGAAGCGCGGGTCCTGAACTGATGTGTCCAGAAGCCATTAATTTGAAGTTCGGGTTTCGTACTGAAGTATACGAAAGCCATTATTGAAGAAATTTTGAGAAACGACATGTTTTAGAAAACATTTAAAGAACTCTCGCTCAAGCATCTGTACATGTCCGTATCATTGTTGAATGACATTTCTAGATACGTACAGAATATCGATTATACGAGAGACATGTCGTGAGAAGAATATTTTTAGATTTTTTATTTTATATTGTTTTTGAATTTTTTAAAAGATTTTATATTTTTATATTTTGCTTTTGTTGGTTTTATAAAAGAAATGGAAAATCAAAGATAGAAGATAGAGAGAATGAAGAAGAAGAGTTTACAGAATTGGAACCCTCTGATGAGCTGGGTTCTGAGATATTTGATTCACCTGCAACAAAAGACAAAGAGATTTCACAAATAACAGTGTTAGAAGTATTTGATTCCTCACTCTGAGGGTGTTCACTGTCAACAGTTATATTGGTTTCTACTTCCTTATCCTGATGATTATCACTATTATCTGTGTTGGTGCAAGTATCAAAAATCTTTCCTGAGGGAATCCATCTAAGACCTACTTTGTTGAAAACTTTTCCCGTGGGAATCCACCTAAGGTAAGATCTAGGAGTTGTTTTCTTATCAGATTCAGCGGAAGACTCATTTTTTGAAAAACTGCGTCCTGAAGAGATCCATCTGTTAGGTTTCCTTTTGATGTGCATCTTGTCAACGGGTTTGTTTCTATTTGGGGTCTTAGTGGATTGTGCCTTGGCACGAGAATTATCTTTCTTGAGATATTGTGAGACACATGCATCATGATTAGCTGAAAATACATATTTTTTACATGTAGTACAGACAAATTCAATATTCTTGTTTAAAACAGCAGCTTTAACTTTGTAACTATAGTCTTGTGGACATTGATTCTTGTTCGAAAAAGACTTAGAATTCCTAGTGTTGTTTTCTAATGGCATAGCATTTTCTTTTGCGCAACTACTCTTAGATGCAAGCCAATCCCTAGTCTTTTGTAGAGTGTTCCTAGGTAATGGTTTACTACTATTAGCAGTGCCTTGAAATCTTGTAGAATGCATCACCCTAGATGTTGCACCTAAAATTCCGTCTTTTCGAGTCTGTGCCTTTTTCCTAGCTTCTTCTAGATAGTGATTGTTGACCATGTCGTTAGAACCAACAGATTCTTTAACTAGATTTGTGGTCACATTTCGTGTACTAGTCTTAGAAATGTCAGGTGTAATCACTTTTGGTGTTTCAGCAATTGCTTTTTCTTTTTCAAAACCTTTGATAATTCTCTTTTTAATAGGCAGGGACTGTGGAGTGACTGTTTTGGACAAATCATTTTTCTCATTGACTTTTGGAGCAAACTAAGAAATAGACATTTTTTGTTTGAAAACCGGTTTTCGAACATTTGTTTTCTCCTCAGTCAATGGTTTTGCAAACTTAGTATCCACAGCCTTCCCTTTTAGACATTCCAACTGAGCTCTCAAAAGATTTTGCTCTTTCATGTCCTTGTAGGCATGCTCATACGACAGTTTGTCATACTTGCATTCCTCTGATTTTCGATCAAGTTGTTTAAAATAGGACACGTTTTCTTTTTCAAGTTTTTCAAGAGCATTTTCATATTTTGAAACAATTGCGGAGGTCTCAGACTGGAGTCTTTCATGATCTTCAACATAATATGTTTGTAAGATAATGGACATGATATCAGTAGTCATAACATCTTCGAAGAGAGAATCATTCAAATTTTCCAAAACATTGATGTGTTCAACATATTCATTTGCTTGCTTTATCAGGGATTTATGGTCCTTGACAAAGTCAACTGTTTCTTTCAAAAATGCTTGTTCAAAATGAATTACCCTTGCACTGATGGCATTCAGCTGAGGGGAAATTTGAGTTTCAAAGTACTTTTTATTTTCATTATCAAAACTATTAAACCAGATGTTTGTAGTAATATTGGTTTTAGTTTTAACAGTGTCTTGAAGATCCACAATTCTAGTTTTCACATTTTCTAAAATACTTCTCGCATCACTTGTGTTAAAAGGATTGTTTGAAGACATTTGTTCAATATTCGAAAGAGAATTTGAGACAACAACTGGTTTTGAAACAGATTTTGGAACAGGTGTTGACTCTTTGTTTGAAACATTTGTTGTGATGGAAAACTTTGACTTTTCTTTTTGATTAACAAAAGTAATTCCGTTAATTTTGTTCCATTTGTTATAATCAATTGGTTTAATTTCCGGATGCTTTTGTTTCATTTTTTATCTACTTTCCTCAGATAGTTCTAACGTTTCAAGAGAATCACGAACAGTTATGGGTTTATGCAAAACATTTCCATTGTTTAACACATTCTGAGATTTCTGAGCTTTCTTGAGGAACGAAGAAGGGTCGTTACCAAGTGCCATTCTATTAGTAGTATGAAAATGTGGATTTACTTGATTAGAAAGCATCTTGATTGTTTGAGCAGAATGACCCGTTTTAAGAAGCAAATTTTCCAAAGTTTGGATTTTTTCATTTTTATCAAGAATTTCATCAAGAAGAGAATCTTCTCGTTTTGAAAAATCAGTAATCAACTGTTTCTTCTCTTTTTCAAGATTAGAAAACATTTCTTTTTGTTTAGAAAGTTGGTTATTTAAATCAGAGATTTCCTTGTTTAAAGATTTAATTTTCAAGTTCAAATTCACATCGAGTGTGTTGTACTTGATTTGCAATAGTTGTTCTTTAGAAACTAAATTTCGATAACCAATTTCTAATTCTGATTCTTTGTTTTTCTGAAATTCAAAGGCTTTTGCGTTCTCCTTGTAACTCTCAAGCTCAGCGGTCAATTTAGCATTCGCGGCCTTAACTTCGCGATTGAC
Organism: Chrysanthemum seticuspe; assembly: GCA_019973895.1. Classification (NCBI taxonomy): domain Eukaryota; kingdom Viridiplantae; phylum Streptophyta; class Magnoliopsida; order Asterales; family Asteraceae; genus Chrysanthemum; species Chrysanthemum seticuspe. The sequence goes on along the minus strand of BPTQ01000008.1, from coordinate 235,640,131 downwards.
CGTTCTAACTTTCTCAATTTCAATGCCACAATTATTGATTAATGTTTCAAAATAAGCACGTGTTTCCTCATCATTAGCACCATTCTGTTCACCTTGACCTTCATTAGGATCCATATATGGAGTTTCAGAGTTAACATTGCTATTAACTTGCTCCCCCACATATGTGTCATAATTAGGTTCGGGAGACACAGAATGTGGCTTCTCATGAGTAAACGAATTAGCAATATTACTATAATTTGGTACCTCATTGAGTGGATATGTGTCGTAGACGGGAGTTGTGTCACAAGTATCGCTTGATGTTGTGTCCTGCTGGTAGATTGTATGACTGGAGTTAGCAGTATTGATTGCTTTATCTGCCCGTCCTCGATTCATGAATTCGTATTCCGCATCAGTCAATTCAATTCCCGACTCTTCTTTTTGTGCTAACATCAACATGTACTTGAGCCTTTCAAGCTTCGTCAGTCTTTTGACCCTAGATTCTGAATCAAAATAACCTGAATTTTGGCTTTGATGTTCGGAAGTAGCATTCTGAACAGAAGTCATAAAACAGTTATTCCCATTTTGATTTCCCATATTCTGATATCCCATATTCTGATTCACAATCTGACCCCTCTGATGTCCATCAAACTGCCCTGCATATTGCATCTGATTCCCCATTTGTATACCCGTAGCAAATCCATTCTGATTCTCAATAACATCAACCATTTGTCCTCCTTGACCCATATGCATACTCGGTTGAGCAAACTGCGGATTATACGATGAAATCCATTGGTTGTTGTTATCCGGTGTAGAGTAACCACTGATGTTTAATGCATTATTGGCGAATGCAGCAATAGCATTTGTGACAGCAGTTGTATAACGATCTTGCATAGTTGCCATTGATGAAGGTATGAATGATAAAGTTGATGTAGGATCGATTCAACGATAAAGGAGTTGTGTTGATGGCTGTATGAAGTTTTTCAGAGAATCTTACTCGTAAACCTGTTCAAAGTCGTAAAAAATTTTTTCTCCCAAAATTTGGAATTCACTATAAAAATCAATTCTAAGAGTGTATGAAAAATTTGAGTTTTGACAATTTTGACGCCAAATTTTACCGAAAAAATTTGAATTTAGGTCCAAAAATTTGAATTTTTGACCAAAATTTTCCAAGTTATACCAAAATTTGAATTTCGCGTAAAAATTGAACGTTTAGTCTCCCCTAAAAAATAAATTTTACTCAAATTTTCCCGCCAATTTTTTTTTTTTTTTTTTTTTTTTGAAGAGCTTAGGCGTAGAGAGAAGAAGTTACGAGTAGGATATGGTGCTTATGCGTAGGATGCTTAGGCGTAGGATTGTTATGCGTAGAAAGTAGCTTACGCGTAACCTTAGGCTTAGGCGTAAACAAAAAACTTAGTCGTAAACTTACGCGTAAGTGTGAGCTTATGCGTAGAGTGTTACTCGTAAGCGTTTATGCTTATGCGTAAACTTAGGTTTAAAACCAAAAATCCTTTACACTGTCACAGCGTAAAAGATATCCACAAGTCGAAGTGTTCCACACACTTATCCAAGTGAGGGAAGCACTGAGTAAACGTTGAAGCTCGAAGAATCTGCACCAAAAAGTTATGCGTAGAACCTTATGCGTAGAAATAGGGTGTTGACTTTTCTTACGCGTAGAACTAGGGTTTTGACCTACGCGTAAAAAAATTTCAGTGATTCAAACGATTTCTGATGCACAAACAGCCTTAAAAACACTCAAATAACACAAAAGTTTTGACCTTAATCACCCAAAGTGCTTAGATATCTTATGCGTAGAAATGACCAACGAACCAAACACGAGTTTAAAAATGAAGAAAAACACGTAAAGCTTCTAACTTTTTGCAAAAAACTGAGACTTTAACACTAAATAAACCTTAAACCACAAGAATCTTGAATTTATAAGTGTAAAAATCAAAGCTTTAAGCGTGGCAAAGATGACTAACATGAGCAGTACGTGTAACTTCAAAACAAACACAACCACTCCTAAACCATTGTTAGGCGATTGATACCAAGTGTAAAGCCCCTTTTACTACGTATACCTTATCACAACACTCACGTTCCCAACAACAAGAATACGTATAACATAAATAGATGTGTTATGCGTAGAAGAAAGAGGAAAGATTAAGAATAGAACTTGGTGACTTGAATGATATAATAGGCGTGTGTGTTTAGAGAGAAAGAGATAAGAAAGGAAACTTTATTCCAAAGAAAACACACACACACACACACACACTCAAGCACACCCCTCAAATGACCATTTGAGGGGTATTTATACTCTAAATACAAGATGCCCTAAAAGGCTTTCTATGGGCTTCGTGGGCTTGGACATGGGTTGGATTGGATATAAGGCAAGCTTAACTAAACTAATACCCATTTAGCTTAGTCCAATCCACGAGCCCGTTGACTATTCTAGCACGATATCTAACACACGTTACAAAGTTCCTAAACGTGAATGACCATCACTTCTAATAAAAACTATTAAGGCTAACACACTTAAATTCCTCTTAAAAGGATTTGTTTCATTCTCACTGGGAACCCCACATAATCTATCGACCTTATCTTAGAGATCATTGGTATTGAAGAAGGAGACCCTCTGCCTAGTCTCCGCTTAGGAAACCCAAAATGCACTAATTGAGTCTAGAGCCACGAGAGTCATTAAAAGATCTCATAGGAACACATGAAATTTCATCACTTGTCGTTCTACATCTGGGACACAAGTGACATATTCTAGAGTCCTACGCAGATCTTAGCAATCTGCCAGAACATTTATAAAGGGATTCACAATTGTGATCCTCGGTGATTGAATGGAAATTCCTGCCAGGGTCAACATCAAGCAGCCTTGACAGCAGGTCACTTCGGTAATTCTTTATGGGATGCTTCGGTGTACTTCAGCGACTCACCTGAATTGTTGATATACTTCGGTATGTCGTGTTAGCCTTTTTTAGGGCCTCCAATTTCAGGAACAGCCATTGTAAGAATTAGAGACGTGTTTTCACAATATGATGTTAACACCCTCGAAATTCGAACTTGTAAGTGCTGGAAATCCCGCTAAGGAGATTCCTTTCACGAATCGAATCCTGAAGATGAGGGTCGTTACTTGAATTTATTCAATGTAATGCCAACTATCCCTTATGGGATTAGGACGGCTAAGGTAAATGGAATCAAGACATTCATCAGTATAACAATCGTAGTGGTCAATTCTTTAAGAAAAACCCACAATGATCGATTGGTATTTTTCACTAACATATTCATGCAGGTACTGATGACTGTTCCTTGGAGGAGAGACCGCACCATCTTCCCATGCTCATACCAATAACACGTGAAAGTTCTCATCAATATCAAAGACAACATAAAGTTAAAGATAATTCTTCGTCAATGTCAAAGAATCTACAAAGTTCAAAGACTAGAGAACTTCACATCATTGGAAATGCAAAGTCAAATAGAAGTGTGAGCATGGTGGAGAAAGACATGGAGACACCTATTCCAAAGAAGTTGACGAAAGGCAAAAAACACCATTATCTGATCACAAAGCATGAAGGAACAAAGAATCAAGACTATTCAATATCAACACACAAAGTTCAAGCTCAAGGAGAGTAAAGACCTAACCAAGTGGAGCATCTTCTGAATGACCACCCCTTAGGGGGAGATTGTTAGCCTTAATATAATGTGTTAGAAAGTGATGGTCATTCACGTTTAGGAACTTTGTAACGTGTGTTCGATATTGTATTAGAATAGTCATTGGGCTCGTGGATTGGGCCAAGCTAACCGGCTATTAGTTATGTTATCTTTAGTCGTGTATTAATGTAAGCCCAATCCACAAACTAATCAAAGCCCATCTAAAGCCCATAAGGCTTTTATGTTCAAAGTATAAAAGGCACACACCTAGTCATTTGGTGTGTGTGCTTGAGTGTGTAGTGTGTGTTTTTCTATGAAATAAACCTCTTCATGTTTCATCTTTCTCTCTAAATACATACGCCCCATATATCATTCAAGTCACCATTTCATTGCTTCATATTAGTGTTAGTGTAATAGAGTTGATAGATATAAGGTCCTACACCAATGTTCCCCGAAAGTATCAAAGTTATGATAACGAAAGGTAATAAAAGACGAAAAAAACTAATACTCCCCTGATTAGCTCGGTAGGATCCGTGTAAAGTGGTGGTTACATCTTTCTTCAAGAAGAATGTTTGCGTGAAAAGCTCCTCCTCATCTTATGTATCTTCTTCTTGGTAAATTAAACTTGCACACTTGAATAAAACAAACGAAACCTTCGCGTAAAATCGGCGGTAATAATATATATATGACTCTACTAAACTAGGATATAATGGTTGTGGAATGGATGTTTACAGATTTTTTGGAAAATTAAGATCTGGAAAATTCCAAAAATTTATAAGTATCTTAGAAAATGAGAAAAAGTAATCAGTTGTTTCTGCTCCTTCCTGACGCCGTCAGGTTGCGATCCTGACGCCGTCAGGTTATCCTGACAGAAACTGGTTTGCTATCTTCTAGAAAAAATTCTGGAAAATTTACACCTTTAGAATCTGGAAAAATTTCCTGCAAAACATCCATTATGACTCGATACAAGCATTTGACTCGAACAAACACACATGTATATCTTTTAATTAATTGAAATTCTCATGTTTACGTTTCTTTTGAAAACATGTGTAATCCTCCCTACACGTATCCCTTATGTAAAATACCTTTATATGTAATTAAGACGAGGTTAAAGACAAAATAAAGCATTTTTACAAATTTAAACATGAGAATAACAATCAATGAAAAGATATATGACACACAAACAAGCAAACAATTAAGCATGGGTTGCCTCCCAAGTAGCGCTTGTTTTTGTTCGAGTCACGAGCTTGACTCTACCCTTATTTAACGGATAAAGGGGAAGGCTTTCCTACACTTAAGCTTAAGTGCGGGTGATAGTAGCGATACACACCCTTAGGGTGGTGATTTGCTACGTGAGGAGAGGGTGATGGGTGATTTATATGCTCAAATGGGTGTGCTCCATTCATTCTAACCTTACCTAATTTTATGGGTGTAGCTGGTGAATCAAATCTCTCTCCTAAAAATGGATCATCTTCTATCAACTTCAAAAGATTCTTAGTTAAGGATCCATCTTGACCTAATAAACCCGGTTTAAACCAATAATGTTTCTTGTTATCAACCATGAATGGGTAATATAAGTGTGTAAGGCCATGGGTTGCTCCTATATTAGCTTCCACTCTACATGGCCTAGAGTCTACCACCTTTATCAAGCAACTACCCAGACTATTTATTTTGATGGGTGGATTGGGGCCTAATTCAATTCCAAGATTCACATCTAAAGACGGAAAATTGGGTAAGGTTTTTGGTTAAGGCTCCGGTTCATCAAAATTAGGAACTTCCCTAGGACTAAGAGAGAGGTCATGAAAACAAGCATCTAAACCTACATTCTCTAGTGGCGAGGGCTTGTGGGCTTGGAGTTTCCACCTCATTCTCCATTATATCTAGATCTCCTAAATGTTCATCATGTCTTTTAGTATGATCTAACCCAAATACACTCCTAAGTATCTCAAATCCTTCTTTAGCCATTTCAAATTCTTGGTCCGATTCATAAGAATCATTCTCAAAAATTTGATCACTATGTTCTATTTGCCTAAAGGATTCCTCACGCGTGTCATATATTTTGGTGAAATCTATTCCACGCATGCAACTAGGTAGTTCAACTATAACCATCTCACAATCTTGTTCGGGTTTAGGTTCCATGTTCTTAAAAACTAGGTCTTTTTGATCATGATGCCTAAGGTTGGATAAATCCTCCTTATCCATTTCCTCAAGTTGTGACAACTGATGGTTTATGCTTAGGAGGCTTTTCTCAAAAAATTTCCAGAGGGTCTCACTAAAAGGAGTTGATTCTAACAATGATCGTTGAATAGAAGCCACACAAACACAAAATTTATCAAATCCATCCAACCTTACACCCGTCTCCTTTTGGATATCTCTAAGATCACTCACAAATTCATTAGAACAATAAAAAGCAATCCAATCTGCGAAATTCAATTGTTCCTCATTTGTTAATGATTCAAATGCAACTTCACTTGCCATAGCGACAAATGAAAAGGGTTTTACGAACACAAACACAAAGAAGGGGGATAGACTACAAGGAAGCTAAAAATGAGAAAAAAGCTTACTTGATAGGAATCAAGCAAGGGAACCTAAACGAGGTGGACTCCTAACTAGCTATTCTATTCCCCGGCAGCGGCGCCAAAAACTTGATAACGCTTACACAGCGCGTTCGGGGTCAAAGGAACTTCCTTTTCGTCGAGCAAGTTTTTCAACACCCTAGGCAGTGAACCTAATCGTTGTAGTGTAGTATTAGGGTAAGCCACGAGAATTGATATCGTTCTCTAGGGGAATAGGAATGCTAGTGAGAAGTTACTACGCTAAGGTTGGGGTTGAGGAAGATTATTTTTTATCTTTTTTATGTTTTTTAGGAAATGGAAAGGTCGAATCTCGGGGTTTGGATTTGGGGGTTGGTATTTCTACCGATTACTTCTACTTATCTAATTATCTATACTAAGGTAAGGGTAGTCTATGTCTATTGTTGTGTGCTCGTATGATAGTTAAAAATGTATTTACTTAGGCTTTATTACTCCCTAGTTATCTTCTATTGATGGTTGAATTGTTACGTCCTTATTCTTAATCGCGTTGTGTTTCTAAGGTCGTAGGGTATGCGTTTATCCCTAACCCTTTGAAGCTACCAAAGGTTAATGACTACAAAATCTCTAGGATTTATAAACTTTAACTCTAAGGTATTCTTTGGATGTATAGTCTACAATTACTCTAGGTGATTATAAACTATGGTTCAACAAAGATTAATCAAGCATTATTAGCACAACGAATGACCTATCGCAATACTAGGTCAATCACAATTAAGATAAGAGACAACCAATCAATATTCAATAACTAAGTTTCATATTACCCAAGCAAACACACAAGTAAATTAGTCGGACATGGGGAACATGCAAGCATACACACAATCAAAGGAAGACATAATTAAATTAATGGAGTAAAACACTTATCTTGATGTAAGATAGGGTATGGAACCCTAAAATACTGTATAAGACAGCCTTGGTTCGGTTTAGGCAGTGTTGCAAAAATTGGCCAAATCGGCCGATTAATCGGTAATCGGCCATACACCTTGTAGAAATTTGAAAATCGGTCAAAAAATCGGCCAAAAATCGGCCGAATCGGTTAAAAATCGGCAGAATCGGTAAAAAATCGGTCGAATCGGTCAACTTTAAAAAAATAATAATTTCACTTATGACGTACAATGGGGATCGTTTATTTCACTTATAACGCACAATGAGCCTCATAATCAGAATTGGAGCCTTTTATTGAGGTTTGGAAACATAGTAGGCTTGTAATCAGTTAAGAACTTTAGTTTGGTCTCCAGAAATACCCAAAACTTGCAGGAAATGCCAATCCAATTAATCACCGATTAATCCCGCCTTGACCGATTACTTGTTGCAGGGTGGTCGACCGCCCGACTACCGATTCACGATTTTTGCAACATTGGGTTTAGGTTTTTACTCCAAAAGACTACACACTGAAAACTGAAAAATTCGGATTCTATATATAAGATTACAAATGCGACGGCGTCACCCTTTAATTTGTGACGCCGTCGAGGTCACCGTTATTAGGGTTTCGTCTTGGCCACGTTAGTCTTGCGACGGCGTCACCTTATGCTTGTGACGCCGTCCCCTTCAGTCTCTGACGTCGTCTGGATCAAATCTAGGCCGTCTAAGCTGCGACGCCCTACTCTTTTAAAACCTAAAGCCGTCACTTGTAAATGAGCAATTTGGCTACTGGGTCGTCACAAAACTTGTTCGACAGCGTGTCTAGTTGTACCTGATTCCGTCACTTGTAAATCCTGACGCCGTCCCCTTTAGTTCCAGCAGCCTGAGTGTCTCGATTCTTGACTTTGGCCGTTTTCTTCGTATATTCGCGCCTTTTCGTCCGAATAAGTGTCATTCCAACATTTTGCCTTCAAGATACCTAAAAAGTGAAAAGGAACGATATTAAGTAATAACGGATACAAAAGTGATCAAATAAGGGCTTAAACGACCCCTCAAAAAGGTACATTTTAAAACCTTATCAATTCAGCATCTACAGCTTCACTGTCTTTGTTCACAACTTCTTTATCGTCCTTATCATCATTATCAGAAGGCTGAGGGTCATCATTCTTTGCATTCTCTAAAGATAGTAATAACTGGAGAATTGTCCTTCCAAAGTGGAATGATGATGCAGTCTTTCTCTGATTATTTCTCCATGATAAGGATTTAAAACATACACTTTTAAGGAGTCATTTAAGCCCTTAATTGACCACTTTTATATTCGTTACTGCTTAATTTCGTTCCTTTTCACTTTTTAGGTCTCTTGGAAGCAAAATGCTGGAATGATGCACATTTGGACAAAAAAGAGTGAAAACATGAAGAAAATGGCAAAGTCAAGATCGAAGCCACTCAAGCTGCTCAATTTGAAGCTGACGGCGTCCCAATCAAAGGGTGACGCCATCCCTCTATAAAAATTTGATAAATACATGCACCAGATGGCTTAGTGGAATTTTTGCTCATAACACCTGACGGCGTCAAGCTTTGAAGAAGAAGGGCGTCACTAAGACTTTTCATCTCAGACGACCCAGATCCAGAACTAAGACGACATCCCACTTGAAGACTGACGGCGTCACAACTCCAACATGACACCGTCCCATCGATAACTTGGCCAGGACGAAAACCCTAATGACGGCGATCTGACGGCGTCCCACCTATAAGGTGACGCCATTGCACTTGTAAATCTATATATAGAATTTGATTTTTCTGTATTTAAGGAGGTAGACTTTTGGAGTAAAAACCCTAAACGTTTGTAGTCCGACTTGGACAGTATCTTAGAGTCCCAAACCCTATCTTATACATCAAGATAAGTGTTTTAATCCAATAGTATCATTATGTCTTCCATTGATATTATGTATGCTTACTTGCTTAACATGTCTAGCTAAATTTCTTGTGTGTTTGCTTAGATCTATGAAACCTAGTTATTATTATTGTAGGTTGTCTCTTATCTTAATTGTAATTGGCTTAGGAGTGCAACTAGGCTATCGTTGTGTTTAAATGCTTGAGTAATCTTTGTGAAAGTTAGTTTATGAATCACCTAGCGGATTTCGTAGTCTAAAAACCCAAAGATAACCTTAAAGTTAGTTTATGAATGACTTAGTGGATTTCATAAGCAAACCCTAAAGGTAATCTCAAAGAGTTAGGGCATAGGTACACCCTACGACCTTAGAAAACACAACGCGTTAAGAATGAGGACGTGACAATTCAACCAACAATAAAAGATAACTAGGGAGAAATAGTATCTAGGTAAACACATTTTTAATTATCATATGAGCACACATCAAATAGACATAGCTACCCATAGTAATTTAGATAATTAGATAGTAGAAGTAATCGGTAGAGAATACCAACCCCCAAACCAATTGCCTCGAGATTTTACCCTTAGCTTTCTAAAAAACATATAAAAGATAAAAAAAAAAAATCATCCTCAACCCCACCTTAGCATAATACACTTCTTGCTAGCATTCCTATTCCCCTAGAGAACGATATCAATCCCCGAGGCTTACCCAATACTACACTACAACGATTAGGTTCACTGCCTAGGGTGTTGAAAAACTTGCTCGACGAAAAGGAAGTTCCTTTGACCTCGAACGCGCTTCGTACGCGCATCAAGTTTTTGGCGCCGCTGTCGGGGAATAGAATAGCTAGTTTGATTTTTATCTCGTTTAGGTTCCCTTGCTTGATTCCTATCAAGTAAGATTCTTTCTCATTTTTAGCTTCCTTATAGTCTATCCCCCTTCTTCGTGACTTTGTTCATAAATCTCATCACTCACCATGATTCGCATCTTTCGCCGGAGAAACTTTGCACTACCCGCTCCCAATCCCGCATTGGAAAACGCAATCCCACAAAATCTTTCCCCCGTTCACCACTTTGGAAATCACCTAGGGCATAATGAAATAAATTGGCAACAACATAGTCCTTTCTACAATTCAGATTCCGATGAAGAATTTGATTACGGAGAGGCACTTGATAACGGGGAGGTCATCGATGAAGTTAGTTTTGAAATGGAAGAAGACCCCTCCCAATGTTTTGACCCTAGGTGTAAAATTAAGGTTGATGGCCCTTTTAACATGCAATTCCCTTGTAAAATAGGATTTGAAACTTTTGATGCTTACTTGCATTCATTCTTAACTTTAAACTTTTTCTCAAGGAATATATATAATAAAATTAAGGTGAATGAATTAGCCTATCAAGGGGACAATGTTGTTGATGTGGTCACTCACTTGGATGTGTTTGTTGGAAGTTTTGCCTATTTGGTTGAATTCATGGTCGAATTCATGGTCTTAGAAGATTTAGGAGAATTCATTGATGGAAGCCTCACTCAAGTAATATTTGGAACATCCTTTAGGAGAATGATTAAGTTGAATTAACTGATGATTGATGGTTTAGTCACATTCTCTAATGAAGTTGAGGATTTTGTCTATCAAATGCCCCGTATGCACCCTAGGTTTAAACACAAAGATATAAAGGCATGTAATCGGATGGCTCCCATTATGATACTTAGTGAAAGAGACAAACAACATGGACTTAGGCATACTTATGGAAAAAATGAAAGGTACTATAAAAAATGCCTAGAGTTAGGAGATGAATACAAGAAAAATGAAAGAACATTGGAATGGCTTAGATATGGGCACGTAAGCGTGCATGAGACAACGTAGGAGCACGACTTCGAGTCTAGCTACAAGACTATTAAATAAAGAAAAGCGCTTCGTAGGAGGCAACCCATGCTTAATTGTTTGCTTGTTTTTGTGTCATATATCCTTTTCATTGTTGTTTATTCTCATGTTTGATTTTGTGAAAATGCTTTATTTTGTCTTTAACCTCGTCTTAATTACATATAAAGGTATTTTACAAAAAGATAAGTGTAGGGAAGATTACATACATTTTTAAAAGAACGTGAACATGCGAATTACAATTAGTGAAATTGATGTATATGTGTGTTTGTTAGAGTCAAATGCTTGTATCGAGTCATAATGGATGTTTGCAGGAATTTTTCCAGATTCTAAAGATGTAATTTTTCCAGAACTTTTCCAGGAAAACGCAGCAGACGAATTTCTGTCATGACAACCCGACGGCGTCAGGATTAAAGCCTGAAGACGTCAGGTCAAGCAGAAACAACTTATACAAAAAATTTTGTTTTCTGGTGCTACTTATAAATTTTTGGAAATTCTCAGGTCTTAATTTTCCAAAAAATCTGCAAACATCCATTCCATAAACATTATATCCTAGTGTAGTTGTGTCATATATAGTTTAACCGCCGATTTTACGCGAAGGTTTCGTCTGTTTTCTTAAGTGTGCAGGTTATATTTGGAAAAAAGGAGAAACTCAACATTGGATGGAGCTTATCACGAATGCATTCTTCTTGGAAAAGAATTTAACCATAACTTCACACGGATCCTACAGAGCTAATCAGGGGAGTACTAGTTTCTTTCTCTTTTAATTACCTTCCTTTATCATAACTTTGATACTTTTGGGGAACATTGAGGACAATGTTCAGTTTAAGTGTAGGGAGGGGAAATAAAACGGGAACTTAGAAACTATGCTTATCCTTGATTATTTGTCTTATCCTTGGTCATTTGTGTAATAAACTATGAGAAATATTCGTTAGGGCAATTTTAGCACCAAATTTAAATTTTTTTATGACATGTACGAGCTAAAAATTTAGTCTTACTAAAGCGTCTTATGGATAGAAGTTATATGACTAGCACAAAAATCGTTTACCACTCAAATTCCACCCCAAAAATGTAAGGTTCGCCCCTAGATCTTTAGGAATAAAGCATTCACCTTTAATGCTTAGAGAGTGTACCGGTAATATAATAGATTCTAGAACTTTTTTTTGTGATGCATTCCGAGATCGCTAGTGAGACTACACTTGTGTAGTTAGGAATAACTAAATGATAAGAGGCATTAGGATAACCCTTGTTTGAAACCTGTATTATAATTACTTCTTCCCCATCGGTTGAGTAATTACCCCACACCCTTGCGATGTACTCATCTTTAGTACACGATACCCCTAGTTAACCCCTCAAAGCCTATCCTTTTCGCGGTTCTCGTGATGTTTCGGTTTTTCACAATATCAATGAAGAGCATTGTTTACAATCTACCCCCAAATGTACACCCAAATTGCCTTAGCCTATCTTGTATGCACTCACCTTTAGTGCATTATTGTTATCATTACTAAACCCTTAGTTCAATTATCTAGTTACTTGCATGGTTGCTAAGTCGAGTCATATCTTTTGTACACAGTTTTGGGATGATTGGGACTCATGGGCAAAAGTAATATTTTATGGAGTAATGGGAAGGAGCGTTAAATTCAAATTCCCTTTGTCTACGTAATTAAATACTCCAAGTGTTTTGATCTTTTCAAATCGGGTCAATTAGTGTTAGAGTAATAAAATAACTCAAGTGTAGGGATGCTCCTATAAATCCCTTATATTTTGATGTTATCGTAGGGGATGGTAGAGTAAAAATGTATGCAAAAAAAAAATCGAAAAAAAATGTGTTAAAAAAAATTAAAAAAAATAATAATAATAAGAAAAAAAAATGATGAAAAACATACGGGCCATCCTACATCTATCTTTATGTTTATGTTTTTCAATTTATGTATGTTTGTTTAAAGTTATCTAGAGTTTAGTGAGTCGAGTTTTGGCTTAGCAACGCCATTCTTTTCATGCTTGTAACATAAGATTTTTGACTTGCCACCACTAAATCGCCTATCCAACAAAAACCTTTGTTTCCCTACCGTAAGCCTAACCTAACAACCCTTAAAAAGACCTCTTAGATAGTTGTTCCTAGGTGCTTACGCCAAAGCGGTGGAGGTTTGATCTAGTCTCAAGCCTATGGTAATCTATGTACTATGCCAGGTAATGAATGTTTATCTTCCATTTCCATTTACTATATTTCATATAAACCCAAGAGATGAGAGAATGCAAACACCCCTTGTGAGGTGCTAGTGTATAATTTATGTTCTTGTTATGACTATTGCGGTATTTTTACTTGTTATGAATTATTTTAAACTCATGCTTCATGCCCCCTAACTTATAAATTGATTAGCCAAAAGCACATTTGCTTGAGGACAAGCAAATACCAAGTGTAGGGATATTTGATAAGGATTTAAAACGTACACTTTTAAGGGGTCATTTAATCCCTTAATCGACCACTTTTATATCCGTTACTGCTTAATTTCATTCCTTTTCACTTTTTAGGTCTCTTGGAAGCAAAATGCTGGAATGATGTACATTTGGACGAAAAGGAGTGAAAACATGAAGAAAATGGCAAAGTCAAGATCGAAGCCACTCAAGCTGCTCAATTTGAAGCTGACGGAGTCCCAATCAAAGGGCGACGCCGTCCCTCTATACAAATTTGATAAATACATGCACCAGACGGCTCAGTGGAATTTTTGCTCATAACACCTAACGCCTTCAGGCTTTGAATAGGAAGGGCATCACTAAGACTTTTCATCTCAGACGGCCCAGATCCAGAACCAAGACGACGTCCCACTTGAAGACTGACGGCGTCACAACTCCAACATGACGTCGTCCCATCGATAACTTGGCCAAGACGAAAACCCTAATGACGGCGATTTGACGGCGTCCCACCTATAAGGCAACGCCGTCGCACTTGTAAATCTATATATAGAATTCGATTTTTCTACATTTAAGAAGGTAGACTTTTGGAGTAAAAACCCAAAACGTTTGTAGTCCAACTTGGACAGTATCTTAGGGTCCCAAACCCTATTTTACACATCAAGATAAGTGTTTTAATCCAATAGTATCATTATGTCTTCCATTGATTGTGTGTATGCTTGCTTGCTTAACATATCTAGCTAAATTTCTTGTGTGTTTGTTTAGATCTATGAAACCTAGTTATTAATTATTGTTAGGTTGTCTCTTATCTTAATTGTAATTGGCTTAGGAGTGCAACTAGGCTATCGTTGTGTTTAAATACTTGAGTAATCTTTGTGAAAGTTATTTTATGAATCACCTAGCGGATTTCGTAGTCTAAAAACCCAAAGATAACCTTAAAGTTAGTTTATGAATGACTTAGTGGATTTCGTAAGAAAAACCTAAAGGTAATCTCAAAGAGTTTGGGCATAAGCACACCCTACGACCTTAGAAAACACAACGCGTTAAGAATAAGGACGTGACAATTCAACCAACAATAAAAGATAACTAGGGAGTAATAGTATCTAGGTAAACACATTTTTAATTATCATACGAGCACACATCAAATAGACATAGCTAACCATAGTAATTTAGATAACTAGATAGTAGAAGTAATCGTTAGAGAATACCAACCCCCAAACCAATTACCCCGAGATTTTACCCGTAGCTTTCTAAAAAACATATAAAAGATAAAAAAAGAATCATCCTCAACCCCACCTTAGCGTAATACACTTCTTGCTAGCATTCCTATTCCCCTAGAGAACTATATCAATCCCCGAGGCTTACCCAATACTACACTACAACGATTAGGTTCACTGCCTAGGGTGTTGAAAAACTTGCTCAACAAAAAGGAAGTTCCTTTGACCCCGAACGCGCTTCATACGCGCATCACTCCACTCTACATATATCTACATCATGACCTTCATTTGTACCTGCAAAATCATTAGAACCTGCAACAACTGGTACATATTTCATAGATTTTGTTAGCATGTCAATGTCAAATAGCCACTTAGGTTCATTCCATTCTACACTAGGTTTATTCTCCAAAAACTCTATGTGTAAGTAGACTCCATCAAAGGCTGACAAGGGAAAATGTAAAACTACAATAACTGATGAGTCAGAATTAATCAAAAGAAATGTGCCACATTTGGAACTAAGTGGATCATTTCTAGACACCTCACTCTTTTCTGAATTCAGAACTGCAAACGAGCCACCAACGACTCTTGAAGAAGTTGCTGCACTTTTACAAGAACATAAAAGACTGAAAGACCTTCACGATGCAAATCGAAAGTCTAAAGAAGCTCTGGAAAAGCTAACTCCTGCACAAAAAAGGGCCCAAACAGAGAAGCTAAAAGAAACTGAAGCTCTGAAAGCAAAACGACTAGCTGGGCTACAATAGCAATACCACGACTATGATAACTACAGAGCTAATGATCTTCCCATCACAAAATTCAAGTACAGGATTGATTCATACAAAAGAGCTGAAATGACCATTAAAAGAAATTATCAACCCTAAACTTCAAAGTGTACACTCACTTTAGACTTCATGAAAGAGGGTTCACTGAATGGATCGAACTCTATAAATTGGTTGAGAAGAAGTCATGAAATTCAAACACTTAGTTGTTGAAGAATTTTGCATTCAAGTTCAAATGGGTCAAAACGATAGCTGAGAAAATTAGAGGTCATCCCCCGCCACAACTAACAGAACAGTTACTCATTGTTCCAAAAGAGAAAGCACCTAGTAAGGGCTGAAAGAGAAGAAGAGCCTTAGGGTAACAAAGGAACCTCTGGTTGATGGATCAAAAAGAAACACCATTTCTCCTGAAGGAGTTTCTGGAACAGATGGTCAAGTCATCAATCATCCTGAGTCAAGACTCTGCTTTCTTAACATAAGGGGTGAACTATGCTTTTAGAGAGAAAGTAAATTTGGACTCACAACAACCACTCGGCTGATTGATCTATGGAAAGGAAGAAAGACTCACAGACAACTGAGAATTTTGCCAATAGAATGGAGTACACTATTATGAACAGACATGATTACAAGGAAGCTATTGAAAAGGTTGCAAATAAAGAATATCAGAGTTTTATCTGTTTTGTAGTATAATGAATGTTTACGAATAAAACTTAATTGTCTTTGTTAATGAATGTTCACTAAATTATGTGTAAGAAAAAGTTGTTTTTCTCACTTACCATAATTTTAGACCTAGTATAATTTATATCCAAATAGGGGGAGATTTTGTTGGGAAAGTATAAGTGCCCAAATCTCTAACAGGATTTGAACATAAATTACACTAAGGCAACCAGCTAATCTAACATCAGCTGATAACAAGACTCAATGAGATACAACCTCAACGAGCTACCCCAGATAAGTTCAAGTCCCAAACACCGTCTAGAAAGTCAAAGACAACTTGAAGACATACTCACTGGCTGAGTTGGATATCAGATAGAATGTAGAAGGAACTTACTAAGTGTATATATCAAAGGATGACAATACTCTGATATATTGGAATTCTCTTTGAAACATCCAACAGAGCATATCTCTGATGTTCTCAGATATACTAAGGCGGGAGTAATTTGAATAAAGCAAAGACGCAGGACAAATAAGTTGTTCAAATTAAAGCCTATCAAAGTCATGATGGTGAAAGGACATTGAACTATTGGGAAACCGTTCACTAAAGCAGTTGAGACAAGACTATGAGTAGACGTACATTAAATGGGATATGTACTTCTCCATTATATTCATGACAAGTCTCAAACTACCCATGATTAAGACACCTTCCTACCACTATATAAGAGAATGTTGGTCCAAAGTAAATGCTAAAATTTTTATTATTATAATGGTATCTATCATTAGAAAATGATTTACTCTCTTTGTCAAACTTCCAGGTAGAGTCTCTGATTGAATCAGATACTCTATATAAATTTTCCTGTAAACTTGATTCATATTAAATTTACTTTTTTTAAAGAGTTTTCCACCCATTGTCATTCAACTAGTGTTATCCAAAACACTTTGTAATTATTTGATTATACATCAATAAATATTTACACATTTGAAAAGTTAAAACATTGTGTTGTTTTAATATAGTTTGTTTTAAGGCATTAATTAGGAAAAACATTTAGTGCAAAATAGAAGCCCTAGACTTAGATTTAAAGGAAAATTTTGAATGAAATCAGTTACAATGTTGTTAAGAATGAAATGAATTAACCAAGAGAGCGATTTGTAATTGAGTAGTAATATGTTTTTGTTTGTCTTTATGTTTAAGAGTAAAGAAAAAGTGATCGTGTTTTTGTTTTTGGGCTACTGTTGTAGTCTGAAAACAGGACCCATGGATCCCTTCCTAAGGAAGACAGATCACTTTTGTAGGATGCGTGGTCTGGTGACCAGAATAGTTATTTTTTTAACTATTTTGTGATGGGTTTGTTTGGGTAGGATCTACGGGATCTGTTTAAACGTTGGTTAGGTCTATTTTAATTTTAGCTGGTCATGAATATCTCCGGTTATATTCATACAAGGATGAAAGGATCTACGGATTTCTTATGTAGAGATTGTGAGTCCTTTGTCACCCGAAGGTTGATGGAATTGCGTGTTAACATATGTTTTTAAAACGCTTGAATCATAAATACAACGATTGTGATAGAAAGTTAAAATCACTTGAATATTTCGGAAGAAATATTAAATCATCAATCCTACTTGCTGTATATTTACGACCTGTGTTCCATCAAGCCCAATATTAGTATAAGGAAATTAGAGGGTTTGCATTTTAATGGTTAAGATATCGGCTAGGTTATCTTCCGAAGTGACTTTTTCAGTGGAAATATTACCTATTTGTACGTTATCGCGAAGTAAATGATAACGGATTTTGATATTTTTAGTTCTAGAGTGTTGGACGGGATTTTTGCTTAAGTAGATATCTCCTTTGTTGTTAATTGGAATGTTGTCGAACTTGATGTCGTAGTCTACGAGAGCTTATTTTATCCATAGTGCTTATTGACATGCTTTTCCAATAGACACATACTTGGCTTCTATTGTAGAAATAGCGAGGGACGTTTGTTTCTTCGAAAACCATGATTTTAAGCAACACCCTATAAAAGTACAAACTCCGCTAGTACTTTTTCTATCTACATAATCTCTCGCATGATCGGAGTCAGCATAAACTATGGTTTCTACTCCCGTTCATTTGGGATACCATACTCTTAAATGAGTTGTACCCTTTATATATCTAAATATGCGTTTAACAGCTTCAAGATGTGACGTTTTAGGATCTTCTTGAAAGAAAACACATAGATAAACACTAAACATGATATCCGTTGTGAGATAGAGTAAACTATCTATCATGCCTTTATATTTAGTATTATCTATGGATTTACTATGTTCGTCTTTGGCAAGTTTAGTTTCCTACGACATTGGTGTCTTAATGTGCGTATAATTTTTTAGACCGAATTTCTCAACCATTTGTTTAATGTACTTAGAGTGATTAAATAAGATGCCATCTTCCATTAGTTTAATTTGTAAACCTAAGAAAAAATATAGTTCGGCCATCATACTCATTTTAAACTCGTCGTGCATGATTTTGGCAAAATCGTACCATAACTCTTGACAAGTCGATTGGAATATAATTTCGTCAACATATATTTAAACAATTATGAGATGTGATTTTCTTTTCTTGGTGAAAAGAGTATTTGAACAAATCCCATAGTATATTCATGTTTTAGTAGAAAAGCTTTAAGTCTATCGTACCAAGCTTTGGGAGTTTGTTTAAGAACATATAAAGCCTTTTGAAGTTTGTAAACGTAATTGGATTTTCAAAATCGATGAACCCGAGAGGTTGAGATACATAAACTTCTTTATTTATAAAGCCAAAGCTCAGAAAATATGTGATTAACAAAGAATATCGCAAGTATAGAGATGAAAAATAGTGAAATCGATTTCAAAACCAGAACATGCCATTAAGAATGGTTGAAACTATATATTTGAGCGTGACTAGTAAATCCATTTCAAAACCAAAACATGTCATTAAGAATGGTTAACCAAATGCATGTTTTAAACACGGAAAATGATTGTCATGCCTAAATGGCATGACTAATTTTATACCTAATCCACTCAACATATGACAAGTGGAGTATGATATTTCTCTCTCTTCATGATAGCCTTTGATTAGTACAAGTGTTGTAATCTAATTGTTAGGCATGAAATTAGGCATGCCAATTACTACTCTTTAAACACAATCCCCAAACCCACTAGTACAAAAGGTACAAACCCTTATATACCCCCAAATAGACATGCACGCCCGAACCGGTTTTTAAAAAAATCGCCGCCTAAAACCGGAACCGGTTTTTACTTAACCGAACCGGTTTAACCGGTTTTCAATTTTTTCATATGACCGGTTTTTTACCGGTTCTAAACCCTGGTTAAACCGTTTTTTTTAAAACCGATTAAAACCGTTTTTTTTTTTTTTTTTTTTTTTTTTTTTTTTTTTTTTGGGTCGAAAACCTGTGAAAACCTGTGAAAACCGGTAAAAACCGGTTTTAAAAACCGGTCAGCGCAAAGTCAAAAAAGACGTTGGAATTCAATAACGGTGAAAACCGGTTTTGAAAACCGGTCAAAATCTGACCGTTGGAATTCAAAACCGGTTTTCACCGGTTTTCAAATCCCATGCCCATTTTCAATCAGTAGCCGTTTTCCAACGGTACTGTTACCGTTTTTTTGTTTTTTTGTTTTGAATTTTTGAATATTTTGAAGCTAGAACTTGTAGTATAAATATGTGTATTGGGTTGAGGCTTAAAACACATCAAATCTCTCTTTAATCTCTCTAATTTCTTTATAATGGAAAACTCACAATCACAACAAGGTTCCACTAATCCCTCCGTTCGGTCTTCCCGGACACGAAAACATTACACACAAGATGATGTTGAGGTTGTTAAATCAACTTCACGAAAAGGCGATGTTTGGTCTCATATGGATTTGTGTATTATGAAGGATGGGACGGAAAAGGCTCGTTGCAAAAAAATGTTTTAACTTTTATGCTTCCGGGGCTAACACTACACTAAGGGGTCATATAACCGAATGTACCGCGATACCTCAAAATGCTGACGGTACTATTGGTGAGGATGGTCAAATTTGTGTATATGATAATGATGCGCTTCAAAGAGATTTTGCGGGGTGGGTCATTCAACATACTTATCCATTCAACCTCTTCGACAACGCCAAGCTTACGGCCATCATCAAAAAGAGGCTACACTCGCGGTATAAACAAGTAAGTCGTACTAAACTTAGAAGTGATGCTTTTAAATTATGGGAAACGGCTAAAAAGATACTATTGATGGTTTTCGTGATTATAAATATGGTGTTTCTATAACTACGGATGTTTGGACCGCACCACATGGTTCGGCAAATTCTTATCTCGCCTTTACGGCTCATTGGTTTAATCCCGAATCTTGGTTATTAATGAAACGGACAATTGCTTTTAAACTATTTGGTTATCCTCATACGGGATCTAATTTAAGAAAAAATTTACATGACACTTTAATTGAATATAATTTAGATGATAAAGTTTTTACGATTTCACTAGATAATGCATCTAATAATACTAGGGCTATGGAATTGTTAAAATTAAGTATAAAACCCATTTTAGATGGTGCTTTTTTCATTCCCGTTGTGTTGCTTATGTTATAAATTTATCCGTTCAAGCGGCATTAAAAATATGTGATAGATTACGTTTGACATTTAGGGGTATGTTAACAAATATATATCGCTCGAGTAATGAACGACAAATGAACTATAAACGTTTTCGTAAACAATGTAGTGAACCATTCCTAGGACCGAAATTTGATACACCTACTAGGTGGAATTCTACTTGCATTATGTTTGAAAATATATTACGACAACGTACTACTTTACATGCTTTTAATGAATTACTTGTTGAAAAAAACCGTTCCACTTCGATAGATGACCAAGATTGGGATCAAGTAAATGCTTTAACTATTTTTTTACAAGTTTTTAAAGAGGCAACAACTATAGTATCGGATGTTTAGTACCCAACTAGCCCATTAGTTTTAAATCAAATTTATGCTATGACGGAAAAATTAGACGAATTAAAAGACTCACCTACTCAAATGTTTAAAAAAATGGTTAAAGTTATAAAAAAGAGATTTATAAAATATTTTGCTAGTTTACCTTTGGTTTATACTTGTTCCGCCGCACATATTTAAATGTTGGAGGCGTAGAACTTTTAATAAGAAGAATAATGGAAAATTTAGAATTATCCTTTGGGTTGGACGGTGAAGATCCCAACAATATAGATGCTCAAGTTTTTAAATTTAATGATTATTTTAAAAAATTGTTTGAAATTTATGCAACAAAATATGGTCAACAACCAAACCCAATTCTCGACCCAATGCGGGCCGGTTCGTCTCGAATGACAAGGGACATTAACATAAACCTTTATAATACTTTATGTGAAGACGCTACAAAGCGTCAACGATCATCGGCCCCAACAAGTGAGTTGGGACAATATATGGCTACAAACTTTTTAACAACTTTAAGTCTCGATGAGTTTGCAAACTTTGACATTTTGGCTTGGTGGAAAGAAAGGGAAATCCAATTTCCAATTTTAGCCGCCATGGCTCGTGACTTATTAGCGGTCTAAGCTTCGACGGTAGCTTTCGAATCGGCCTTTTCTCATAGTGGTAGAATTATATCGGAAAAAAGGACAAAACTAAGCCCCGAATCCGTGGAAGTATGTGCATGTTTGAAAGATTATATGGACGGAGTAGATAGGGTACAACATGAAAGATCGTTGGAAGGTTCGATTGAAGAAGTTGAAGAAACTATAGCAGAAGAAGAAGATAAAATGGGGATATCACCTTCGCCTACCGAATTAGATGAAGGTGAATTTGAACCATTTGATGTTGAAGAGTTAGATGTAGAAGAATTTTTGGATGATTTAATTTCTTGAGTATACACGGGTGATGGCAATGCCGAAGCTCGATATACTTGAGTATACTAATATGTTTTTGGGTGATGGCCATGCCGAAGCTCGAAATGTATTAGTATTTATTTATTTTTAGTTCGATAATTGTATTGTTTAAATAAAAGTTATGATTGTATTCGAAATGTATTAGTATTTTATAGTTTTAGTTGTATAATTGTATTGTTTAAATAAAAGTTATGATTGTATTCGAAATGTATTAGTATTAAATGTTTTAAATTCCGAAAAAAAACCGAACCGGTAAACTACCGATAAAAAAATGGATCCGAACATTTAAAACCGAAAAAAATCGAACCGGTAACAAACCGATAAAAAACCGATTCCGAACATTTAAAACCGAAAAAAACAGATTCCGAACTTTCAAAACCGAAAAAACCGATTCCGGAACAACCGAAAAAAACCAAAACTTATTTTTGGAAAAACCGGTTTTTTAAAAACCGATTTTCCAAAAACCGAAAACCGGTAAAAACCGGTTTTTGTGCACCTCTACCCCCAAACGGGCTCATAGTTTTTCTCACCGCAATTTTTCTTCTTTTATGGAACTTGGCTCAAACTTTTATTTGTATTCGGCCCAATCCATCTAATGAAAAGAAAACCTGTTAAAAAAAGAAAGAAAAGATCGACCTTCATCCACCCTCCACAGTCACTCTCCTCATACAAAATTCTGACTCTTTGATCAGCATTTTAATTCTGAATCTGGTAACCAATAACAACCCTAACTTCAATTTTTACATCATTTTGTTGCTCTAATCTTCTGATTATGCGAATTTGAATGTTGATTTTTGCTGTCTTGCTATGATATAATAGTCTTTAGCTGCTTATAATTTGCTAATTGTTGCATTGTTTTTGTCTTATTGATAAACGATTTGTTTTTGCAGCAGCTTTTTTGCTTGGGTAAATGGTTTTCATTTTGCTCCTTAAGATAAACTATGTTTTGCTGGAATTTGTGCCCATCTTTTTGTTTTGTTTTACACAATGTTCTAAAAGGCGTGAGGCGTGGCGTGGCGGCACAACCACGCCTCAAGCCTTACAAGCCTTTGCGAAGCCTTGGCGTTTCTTAAGGCGTGCTTAAGGCTGCCAAAAAATATTTATAGATTTATGTATTTATAATTTTATATTATTTTTTAGGAACAATTTCAAATACTAAAGCCCAAATCCAAAATAGCCGGACTCAAATACGAGGCCAAAGTAGGAATTAAGTTTTGAAATTACGAGGCCCAAGAAGGAAATAGCCCAGATACTAGAAATTCAAGCCCAAATTCGTAAATCTCCTAAATGCTTCTAAAAATGGCGCCACGCCTTACCAAAGGGGCGCATTTTCACGCCTTTTCGCGCCTTATCCCACGCCTTTTCACACGACACCTATACCT
This sequence comes from Chrysanthemum seticuspe, assembly GCA_019973895.1. Taxonomy (NCBI): domain Eukaryota; kingdom Viridiplantae; phylum Streptophyta; class Magnoliopsida; order Asterales; family Asteraceae; genus Chrysanthemum; species Chrysanthemum seticuspe. The sequence continues at coordinate 235,616,932 of BPTQ01000008.1, read as the reverse complement.
CGCGCCTTGGTCCATTTCGTGGCGCCGAGGCCACCCCTCGCGCCTTGGCGACGCTTTGGCGGCGCCTTGGCACACCTTTTAGAACACTGGTTTTACATCGTATTAGCTTCATATTGCTGTATTGTTTGCGTAATATGAGCTATTTTTATTTTTTTGTGTGGACAACATCTGTGAAGGGTATTATTTTTTTGCTCCAAGGAATCGCAACTGATTACGAGTTCAAGTTACACTAGACAAAAAGTGATTATGATTAATGTATAACAAAAAGTGACTATGGCTTGACCATCTTATATAGATAAAGATACAATTAGCTGTGGTAAGAAACTTGATTATTCAGATAAATGTACAATTGTCTAACAATGGGAAACTTTAAACGCCGAATTATTTGGTTATAACTTATAATCACTTTGAAAATGCACATCGGGACACCCACATGTTGTTGTTATGAATTCTTATTTTAGATAATTGATAACAAAATTGAAGCTTACAATCATTTGAAAGTAATTTGTTTGCCTTCAAAAAGCTGAAATCTTTATCTTTTATTTTACTCTTTTTCATTCTAGGCATGTAAAATATTCCACATAATCCAATTTGTAGTATGTAGATGACCCTCTTGATTACCTTATTCAAATATTGCTCTATCCGAAAATGAGAGGGAGTGTTAATATGGCAATCAGAAAAAGTAACAAATGTGTTTTAATATTTTTTTATGTTCTCTTATGCAAATTTCATCGGTTTTCAAGTTGTGAATTATTTAGAATTCTTCATACGGATATGGGAACCAAGGATATTATTTTGAACGCTTTAAAAAAGTATATCGCAATCGGGCTTGTGGGCATCACTGTAACAGACCGTTATGCTGGAGTATGTCCTGTTCGAGGATCATCAATGTCTCCAACATTTAATCCTTCTTTAGGATCATTTACAGGTAGCTTTCGTAGAGCAAAAAATATTTATGTAGTATAGGTGAATCGTGATGTACGTGTGGCCCGTTAATGACTAATTTGGATGCAGATGATTATGTTTTCTTAGAGAAATTTTGCCTTGACAAATATAGATTCTCACATGGCGATGTAGTTATTTTCAGGTATGCAAAATTGTCATTATTTAGACACTTTCATAAATTGTATTCTTGGAGATGCTAGATATCTAGCATGTTTTATCTTCGATATGTTTCATAATAAAAAGAGCACCAGCTAAATAAAGAGTTAATGTAATACATAGTTGACGTAAAGAAGTGCAAGATGTGCAACAATTGGTGTTGGTGCACCTTGTCACAGTGGTTCATATGAGATTTTTTATTTGTAATGTCTGTAAAGCCCAATGTTACTTGTAGTGAGCTACGAGAACCATTCTTGAAGATTTTAAAGATTCTATTATGGTTTTTGACTATAAGCTGAGGTCAAATATATCTCCGCTAAACATAAAAAGCTAATTAAATACAGTTTTATTGCATTTTCTGTATAAACCATCATTTTTTGGTATTTGCTATTTGATTCCAAATTCCAGTATGTATAATGATTGTGATATAGTCCCCCTATTATTTTGCAGCTCCCCAACTAGTTACAACGGGAGATCCTTGAAAAGAATAGTCGCGATGGAAGGTGACTATATCAGTAACGTGAATGGTGCTATAAAGGTCCCGGAAGGACATTGCTGGGTTGAGGGAGACAATTCAGTCTCTAGTGTTGATTCGAGATCATTTGGCGCGGTATGTGATCTCTATGCTAAATTCTGACACTATTTGAAGTCAATATCGCCATACTTCATAATGCTACAATTATTTAGCTATAAATGCAATAGGATTAGAGGGGGCAATATGGGGCATTATGAGTAAATTTTTTATTGATAATGGGTTAGAGTGATGAATTCAAAAATTAAAGCTAGAAATTGGACCTGTTGAATGGTTTAAAATCGGCCACCTATATCTTACAACCTTCTGAACTGTTTTACTAAAAATGAAGCTAGAACATTGTGGAGTAATACGTATTGAGATTAGAGAAATGGACAAAGTAGTGTGGGCTGGTCAACCCAACCGGTTTGACCCATTACCAATCGGCGCACCAATCAATTTCCCAACTTACTCACGGGATATTCTATGGTTGATGTTTGTAGATGTCTTTCATGTTTTTAGCCTGTAATATTTCTTTAAAGGAGTGATTGGTATTTAAACCATTGACCATGAATCAACCGATGCATAAAAAAGACTTCAGGTTGGCAGAAAGGTATGAATATAACATGCTGGTACAGTTCGATTTAGCTATCTCTGCCGACCATAGTGTTCCCTTTGCTATTTTTGGTTATTTTGAACTGATATTATTGCATTTTGACAAATTTATTGGTTTAGCAAAATCTAAAGATGCATGTACACTGGCTTGGAATGCTTACAGTACATTTTTAAAAATATCAACATCCGAAACAAGTTTCTCGGCCATAACCAGTGTAGTATAGGTAAATATTCAAAAAATAAACCTAGATGGTTAGGCTTGTAGAAGACTATGGGCCTTTCTGCAAATTCCGAACTGAAAACGGGGTGAATATGTAAAGTTTCATCACATCTAGGAAATAGGAGTATATAGTTTGATCTAATCTCAATTCCAACATGTACCACCATTTACAAAATATCGAAGTTGTTATAAGACCCATCGGCCATTTGTGTTGGAAACCCTACCCTTGAATGATAACCTTGAGATTAGATGTGGCAATTTAGAGTCAGACATATTGATGTGGGTTGATTTGCGTCAAGTGGGATAAAATAGAAAATTTAACTAATAATGAAATCGCTCAAATTGGCTAAAAGTCACCCCAAATGTATTCTTATGCTTAAACTTATAACAATGTATTGGTAAGACTTTAAATTATTATTGTAACAGTAAGTTTATCCATTCAGTATCTATTAAGTTATAATTAATGTTTGTAGATGACCCCAAGGGACCAACCTATCCAGTTGGCGACCACTAGTAACTGTAGAATTGATGTCAAACGAGAACTGTTGTTGGTTGTTGACCAACGGAAAGAAATGGGATTGTGTCAACTTCGTTCTTCTGTGAGCAGTAATTCGGAACATGGAGGGAATAAGATCTGGGTAGGCTCTAATTGTGGACATTGTTACAAGTTTTTCATAGCAGCTTACGTCTAGTCAGTAGGAATCAGTGACAGTTACATCCTTTTCATCAAAGAGTGAAACAACTTATAATCCTTAATACAAAGATTGAATAAGAGGTAGATGACCTATAAAGTATGATTAGAAATATCAAACTACTTACTTAGACAGTTTACACTTTATTATTATGTATTCAACATGAAATGCCTGATTGTAGATATTAATTATAGTGCATTCCACAAAGAAGGTTCACAGCTAAGAAAAAGAGTATATAGGGGTGTAAAAGCTGAAGTACATAAACAGTTTGCAGAAAATCAGTTAAATACCTTAATAAAGTTTGAAACTTTTGTGGGGCTGTTAGGATCAGGGGAGAATAATCAGTAGCAAAACAAATGGAGATCAGACAAAAGTTTCTTGTATTACAAATCAAAGGATACAAGATGAGTAGTGTTGTGTACAAAATAGATAATTACAAATGGGGGGATAAGCCCTTATTTATACTAGGGCTTATTGGATTCTAGAAGATTCTAATACAAATATCTTAGATTTTCCTATAAGCTAATATCTAGCTTATTCTAGATTATTCTACCAAAGTATCTAGCTTATTTCTAGATTATTCTTAGTAAATATCTTTTAGACCAAAATTACTAAACTACCCTTAGGACTAACAGTCAAACATCTAACAATCTCCACCTTGACTTTAGCTCCTAAGTAGCGCCATATTTCCAATTATCAATATTGAGCAAATCCAGACAGTGACGAAACTTGCTCAAAGGAACCGGTTTAGTAAACACATCCGCAAGATTGTCTTTGGTGCCAATCTTCTTCACTTTGATTCTTCTTTCGGAACGAATGAAGTGATAACGAACATCAATGTGTTTAGTCCGGTCATGGTAAACTTGATCTTTAGCCAAACAGATAGCACTCATGCTATCACAAAACACGATCGCTTGATCTTGAGGGAAACCAAGATCTTCAATCAGACCTTTCAGCCAAATTCCTTCCTTAGCTGCATCCGTTAAAGCCATATACTCCGCTTCGGTAGTAGATAAAGCGACTGATGGTTGTAATGTAGCTTTCCAACTTACAACCGAACTTCCAATAGTGAATACATAGCCTGTTAAGGATCTTCTAGCATCAAGATCAGCAGCATAGTCCGAATCTGAGTATCCGGCAACCAAATATTCACTTTCACCACCGTAAATAAGGCTAACATCAGATGTCCCTTTTAAATAACGAAAAATGCGTTTCACCGCATTCCAATGCTCTTTTCCAGGATGAGCCATATACCGTGACACAACACTCATTGCGTGAGCTATATCCGGCCTCGTACAAACCATAACATACATCAAACTCCCAACAGCACTAGCATAGGGTATTCGGGACATATACTCTATCTCTGCTTCGCTTTGAGGTGCACAAGCAGTGGATAAACGAAAATTGGCCGAGGAAGGAGTATTTACCGATTTTGCCGAACTCATGCCAAAACGAGAAATAATCTTCTCAATGTAACTTTTCTGTGATAAGAAAAGCTTACCATGTTTTCTGTCTCGAATTATTTCCATGCCCAAAATCTTTCGAGCTGCTCCCAAATCTTTCATATCAAACTCCGTATTGAGAAGGATCTTCAACTTCTTAATCTCCTCCATATCTTTTGCCGCTACGAGCATATCATCAACGTACAAGAGTAGGTAGATAAGTGATCCCGACGGTGCCCTTTTATGATAGACACAACAGTCATAAGCACTTCTACTAAAACCATGCTTCACCATAAAGCTGTCAAATCTCTTGTACCACTGTCTCGGCGACTGTTTCAAACCATAGAGAGATTTTCGGAGCTTACAAACATAGTCTTCTTTGCCCTGAACAACGAAGCCTTCGGGTTGGCTTATATAAATTTCTTCTTCAAGGTCACCATGAAGAAATGCAGTTTTTACATCTAATTGTTCCAACTCCAAGTCATGATGTGCTACTAAGGATAGTAACACACGAATAGATGTATGACGTACCACTGGGGAGAAAATCTCATTGTAATCGATTCCCTCCTTTTGGCTAAATCCCTTCGCGACCAAACGTGCCTTGAATCGAATGTTGTCCGAGCTCGATAAACTGGGTTTCTTCTTGAAAACCCACTTACAACCAATAACTTTTCTTCCTTCAGGAAGTTTTACCAATGCCCATGTATTGTTCTTATGAAGAGATTCAATCTCTTCACTCATAGCCGCACTCCACATATCAGAATCCTTAGAAGTAATAGCTTCTTGATAAGTAGCCGGTTCAAGAGACTCTACCTCTTCCGCTACTTGCAATGCATATGCGGCATAGTCCTGAAAGCCAAAACGACTAGGAGCTTTTGCATCTCTACGAGGTCTATCAAGGGCTATAGACCTATATTGCTCATGTTCCAAATGTGCTGAATTTGGAGGATCATCTAGTGGAGTAACATCGTGGTCCGTATCTTCTGGAACTTCATGCTCCACGTCCACCTGTTTAGCAACATGCTCCACCTTTTCGGAAGCACCTTCTTCAAGCTTCGATTCAACCGAATCTTGCTTTAAGCGAAACAAGTGATCCTCGTCAAATGTCACATCTCGGCTAAGAATGACTCTTCTTTCCGATGGTGACCAAATTCGATAGCCTTTAACCCCGTCACCGTATCCCATAAAAATGCCTTTATTGGCTCTCGGATTTAACTTACCGTCACTAACATGATAATACGCGGGGCATCCAAAAACACGAAGCTTTGAATAATCTGCAGTTTTCCCAGTCCAAACTTCAATTGGAGTCTTGCAATCAATAGCGGTGGCAGGAGACCTGTTGACTAGATAGCAAGTTGTATTAAGTGCTTCAGCCCAAAAACTTCTATCTAATCCGGCATTCAACAGTAAGCACCGAGTTTTTTCTAACAGTGTCCTGTTCATTCGTTCAGCTACCCCGTTTTGTTGAGGAGTGTAACGAACAGTGTAATGCCTAGCAATTCCTTCATCTCGACAAAAGGCTTCAAATTCTCTCGAACAAAATTCCAAACCATTATCAGTACGAAGACGCTTAATCTTCCTTCCAGTTTGGTTTTCAATCAGAATCTTCCAATGCTTGAATTTCTCAAACGCCTCACTCTTGTGTTTCATCATAAACACCCACGTCATTCTTGAGAAATCATCAATGATTGAGAGAAAATACCGAGCACCACCGAGAGAAGGTACTCGAGAAGGCCCCCAACAATCAGCATGAAGATAATCGAGAGTACCTTTTGTTTGACGAGTTGCTTTCGAGAAACTAACCCGCTTTTGTTTTCCCATAACACAATGCTCACAAAACTCCAAGTTCGCAACTTTGTGGTTGTCAAGGAGTCCTCGCTTACTCAAAAATGACCATGCCTTTCTCACTCATGTGACCAAGACGCATATGCCACAACTTTGTCAAATCTGAATTACTCTTCTCTGTACACGAAACAGAAGCAGAACTTGTGATTGTTTCACCTTGTAAAGTGTAAAGAGAAGAAGTACCTTTAGTTGCTTTCATAACCACCAAAGCTCCTTTCGAAACACGAAGGACACCATTCTCACTAGTGTATTTGAAACCTTTCGAGTCGAATACACCTAGCGAGATCAGATTTTTCTTGAGATCTGGAACATGACGAACATCGGTGAGCGTTCTAACAACTCCATCATGCATTCTAATCTGAATTGTTCCGATTCCAACAACTTTGCATGGTGAATCATTGCCCATAAAGACATGCCCGCCATCAAACTCTTCATATGTCACGAACCAATCCCGATTGGGACTCATATGAAAAGAACAAGCAGAATCCATGATCCAAGCAAGTGGTGTACCTTTATAGTCAGCAATTGACAATACCAACTCGCGTTCCGAACCCGAGTCATCTTTAGCAACCGCGGCTACCTGGCCTTTCTCCTTGAGCTTAGGACATTGGTTCTTCCAGTGGCCTTCCTTATGGCAATAATAACACGTATCTCGAGGATTTGACCCTCGAGATCTCGACTTCGATCTATCTTTATATCTACCTTTTCCTTTGCCTCTTTCTGTTCGATGCCTGCCTCTATCCTGGCTCGTAATTGACAAGCCAACGGGTTGAGATTCCGAAATTCCTGATGCTTGATGGCGAAGCTCTCGTGAATGCAAACTGGATCGAACATCTTCCAATGTAATAGTCTCTTTACCAACAACAAAGGAATTTACAAAGTTCTCATATGAGGGAGGTAACGAAACAAGCAGAATAAGAGCAGCATCTTCATCATCAATCTTGACATCAACATTCTTCAAATCCATCAGGATGGAATTTAAAGCATCAAGATGATCTTTTAATGCCGAGCCTTCTTTCATCCGCAATGAAAACAACCGTTGCTTCAGTAACAACTTATTCGTCAACGACTTGGTCATGTAAAGCTTTTCTAGTTTCTTCCACACACCCGCAGCCGTTTCCTCATCCGCAACCTCGTAAAGAACCTCATCCGATAAAGATAGCAAAATAGTAGAATGCGCCTTTTCATCTAGTGAGTTGAATTTGGCATCGGTCATATCAGCCGGTTTGGGACCGGCTAGAGGTGCCCAAATACCTTGTTGCTTCAATAAGGCTCGAACCTTAACTCGCCACAAACTGAAGTTGCTTTTGCCATTGAACTTCTCAACAACACTAACCGATGATGATGGCTGAGAGGACATTTTTATCCAACAAGGGGTTTTCAAAAGTTTACTAATGTTCTCTAACCTCCCACGATACAAATTCTGATCTTCCACAACACAAATTCTGATCTTGATTTCTCCTACCTTCAAACCCGATCGAACAGCAAACACCAAACACCAAAACGAAGAACAGATCCAAAATGATATCAAGATATTGAATCTTGAAAATCAACCAGAAGCTTGCTTCAAACACGATCGGTTAGCTCTGATACCAATTTGTTAGGATCAGGGGAGAATAATCAGTAGCAAAACAAATGGAGATCAGACAAAAGTTTCTTGTATTACAAATCAAAGGATACAAGATGAGTAGTGTTGTGTACAAAATAGATAATTACAAATGGGGGGATAAGCCCTTATTTATACTAGGGCTTATTGGATTCTAGAAGATTCTAATACAAATATCTTAGATTTTCCTATAAGCTAATATCTAGCTTATTCTAGATTATTCTACCAAAGTATCTAGCTTATTTCTAGATTATTCTTAGTAAATATCTTTTAGACCAAAATTACTAAACTACCCTTAGGACTAACAGTCAAACATCTAACAGGGGCAGCCCAAAAAATGGTAGCAAGACGAGGAAGTCTAAGTGATTTTAACTCAAGAAGTTGGAATGGAATTTCTAACTCATGTATAGAGAATCTGTGCAATTTGGGTATTCGATAGTGGAGTTCCATTGTAGAAAAAAACTTAGATTGAAATGCGTCTAACGAGTAAATAGGTCAGAAGTCGAGTAATGCGTATGCAAATGCTTAAACTATCCTAAATCACATTTCAAAAAATAAATTAAATTTAGGAAATATAAGGAAATACCTTTTTTTTTTCTTTTTCTTTTAGGCAGGCTTCAAACGACAACGACAATAAGTCCGCCTTAGCATCCTTAATAGTTTTACCACAAGTTTGCCTTGGCATCCTCACTACATTCTATTTCCTTGAGCCTTCGTAATCGGCCAACTCTAAGACCCGTATTGCTGCCCTAATTGCCACCGATAAAATATTTCGTTTCACTTGATAATTAGGCACGTTTCAGAATTTACCTACTTATGTGTCATCATCATTACAAATGATTGATAAGATTGAGTTAGAGTGATTACAAGCTGTCCGTTGTGTGCCATGAGGGGCATGTTCAACATTATATTAGTAGTGGAAGTGTGGAACACATGTTAATTGAAATTATAATGATAATAAAGACGAATTTATAATATCTACTCTACTAAGCTGAAATCTTATCGCAAGTTACAGAAATAATATTGTTCGGTTTTCTTGAAGATTCCCTTGGGTTTAATTCACGGAAGGGTTACTCACATTATCTGGCCGCCACAAAGAATCGGAAAAGTTGATAGAAGAATTCCTCAAGATGGACTTTCTTTGTGATACCTGTATGTGTAACATTCATTTTGTTGTTTGTTCCCTATATGCTTCTCGTGAAATGCATAAATAATTCAGTCTTGAAAAAGGCAGTTTCAGCGGGTTTTACTCTCAGAACTTATATCGATAACATCTTCGTCGGTTCTTTTTTTGCATTCATAAAAGTCTTCTTGTTTAGATTGGTGCAAGAATTATCTTCTGTATGTGCTCATTTTGACATGTACTTGAAAGTTTTCTCTACTATTTTGATTTTTGAGTAACAAGAAATCTGGTCAAGCATATTTTATTAATAGGATGTGTAGTTGTTTGCATCTAAATAATACTGCGTGCTGCGTGTTGCGTGTTGGAGTAATGTTTGGATGTGTAGTTGCTGCATCAGATTATCATTTTAGGAAATGCATTTTTCATGTTAGCTTTTTAGAGTTTTAGGTAATGTAACTTTCTTTTATTCTTGTTGGAGGCACGTCACCCAAAAAGTTGACATTATGAAATCTAAACCTGTTGCTCATTCTAGTACGCTGCACAAACAAGAAGTGAAAGTGTAGAAATTTTATCAATCCTTAAATAATTCTAATTTATGAACATCGATAATTAAAAGGCAACGTACATCTTAGGGTAAAAGCTACAAAATAGTCACGTACTTTCAAATTTGTGTTGACGTAAAACACTTATTTTTTTATTCAATGATTTTAACAACGTACTTTCTAATTTTGTTCTGACTTCACTAATATGACCATAAAATGACTATATTACCCTTTCTTATTCAATGACTTCAACATACTTTCAAATTTTGTTTCGACTTCATCAATATGACCCTAAAGAAGACAAGGGTAATATAGTCATTTCAGGTCATATTGGTGAAGTCAGAACAAAATTTGAAAGTACGTTGTTGAAGTCATTGAGTAAAAAAGTAACTGTTTCAAATCAGCACAAAATAAAAAATACGTGACTATTTTATAGCTTTTACCTTAAATCTTACAGTACATATTGACATTGCCAATCAAATGTGTGCCCCAAACCATCATATGAAATACCTAATGTTGCGGGGCCAAATGAATCATCATTAACTTATTTAATTCATCATCATTTCTTAAACAACATGAAATTGTCACATTTCTATGAAAATCATGCTAATATAAGATTTAAGATTATTTGAGGACAAATTTTTTTTACATACTAAGGGATCAATCTCCATCCTTTATACTTATTAGATTTAGAGAAAAGTTCATTATAGTTTTCATATTTGTCATAGAACCAATCAACCAATCCTAGCCACTCATTTATTTTATTAAAATATATTCACCCTTTTTTTTAAAATTAAATATCTCATAAACCGTTAATCGTTACGTCAAAAAAATCATACCATCTCGATGAGAATTAAATTATCTTTCTATAGATATGCATTGTTATATACATTCGACGAACTTTTTTTTAAAAAAATTTCGTCCAGAAAAATCACATGTGATTTGTAAAAATCACATGTGATTTGTAAAAATCACATGTGATTTCTTAAAATCATATGCGATTTGATTTTTACGAATCACATGTGATTTTTCTGGACGAACTTTTTAAAAAAAAAATTCGTCGAAAGTATATAACAATGCATATCTATAAAAAGATAATTTAATTCTCGTCACGATGGTGTATTTTTTGTAGCTTGAAGTTTTACCGTTTGCAAGATATGTTGTTTTAAAAAAAATGTGAAAAATAATTTTTTTATTAATTTAGATAAAAAAAAAATAGATGGATGTGATTGGTTAATTGGTTCTATGACAAATTTGAGTTGTATATGGATCTCAACTCATTAGATTTAATGGATGTGATTAATCAAACAATTAAAAAAACCCATTTTCATCTTTTTTTTCAAATATAAATATCTTTCAAACAGTTAATCGTCAAGCGAAAAAAAATATACCATTACGACGAACATTTAATTATCTTTCCATAGATAGGCACTTTCATATATACTTTCGACAATTTTTTTTTTTTTTTTTTTTCGTTTTTTTCACTTTTTTTTTAAGTTTTTTTTTCGTTTTTTTACGTTACTGAAATTTGCGAAAAAATCATATATGATTTAACACTAATTTGAATACCACATGTGATATTAGTGTTAAATCATATATGATATGTATATCAGATGTGATTTATCATATATGATTTAACACTAGTATCACATATGATATTACATATCATATATGATTTAACACTAATATCACATGTAATCTTCAAATTAGTGTTAAATCATATATGATATTTCATGCAAAAAAAAAGACGAAAAAAGTGAAAAAACGGATTTTTTTTCTTTTTTCAGAAGTATATCAAAGTGCCCGTCTATAGAAAGATAATTAAATGCTCGTCGCGATGGTGTAATTATTTTTGCTTAACGATTAACGGTTTTAAGAGATATGTAAATTATAAAAAATATGTGAAATAATAAAATGGTTTTAATATCATCAATTGATTTTTTTTTTTTAAATAGATAGTGGAGATGAGTCCCTTGAAGTTTGGTATGTAAAATAACTCTTCTTCTAATATAAATATAATAAATTAGAAGCATATTAATAAAATATTATTCTTCCCATCATAGACAATTGCATTTTTAAAAATAACCATCGTAAATACCCAAACCTTGCCGAAAATGCCAATACGATTAATAACCGATTCGTTATTTTTACAACCTTCAACAAGTGTAGTCATTTATAATCGCTGTTTATATCACTTACAAGATGTTTTTAAGGAAAATCTTTTCGGGATTACCCAAACTCGTCGGAAATACCTAAAACTTGCTAAAAGGTCGACCGCCTCACTACGTATTCGCGATTTTTGTAACCTTGCTAAACACAAAAGAAGTCTTAAAGTTGATAACTGCAGAAACCATGAGAATGTTTAACTGAAGCAGCAAATTGAAACATCTTTTGCATATTATTTTGGGGAAATGATGCTTACATTATAATGTAGTCAATTGCCCAAATTTCTTTTGAAAAAAGGGAGGAACAAAGGAAAAACATGTATCAAAGACTTACTGCAAGGACTGAACTATAAATTTTTTAAACTTTTTAAAAAAATGTAAGCAATTTGCCTACATTGTAAAGTAGGCATTATTTCCTCTTACTTTTTTTTTAGTGAGATTTCATTTCATAAGTAAACAATACCTATTGGCTGCAATTTTAGAATGTGAATAAGAGAAAAGTTTAATGGAGACCCCAAATTCTTTATATATTCAATAAACCAATCCTAGCAAATCATTTTTTGATAAAAAAAAAAAAAAAAAAAAAAAAAAACTCACTTTCATTTGAAGATGATCATTTCATGAAGCTTCACACCCAACAAATATACATTTACAATATAATTATTAGTTGTCCACATAATTTAAGTCGTGCACGGACATTAAAACTAGACTAAAATACACCGTTGGTCACTAAACTTGTATCGGAGGATCGCGATGGGACGAAACCGGGCATATTCATCGTCGGGGGTCCCTATTTCAAGGTTTTCACTTGCTACAAGTCCCTTTGACCATTTGCCGTTAGTCAAGGACATCTCAAGGCGTTACATTTGTCTTTAGTCCAAGGGCAATTTTGACATTTTACCACTGTCCATTAATTACCGTGCCAACCCACTTGTTTAACCAGCGGCGCTACAGTAAAACCTCTCTAATAAAATGAACATTGTATCACCACTCATCCTTTATCTTTCCTAACAACTAAAATCCTATCTTCTTCACCGACGGTAAAATCTGAAAAATGGTGGTGTGTTCATGTAACAGAAGGGCCGTGATTAGAACATGCTGGAACACAACGAACCCCGGCAGGAGGTTCTATGCCTGTCCAAGACAGGTTGAGACACTTAATTTTATTTCATACTGTATTAAAGTTTGCATGTAGTGGTTTACCTTAAAATGTGTTGATTATGATAGTCTATCTGGTTTATTATAATTGTGATTTTATACAAGTGGGTTTAGTTTGTGTTTATGAGGCACGCAGATGCTAACATATTGATTATCAATTATAGGCTACAACATGTCCATTCATAGGGTGGTACGATCCACCCATCCAAAGGAGAGCAAGAGATGTGATCATCTACTTGCAGAGAACAATCTACAGGAATGAGGCGGCATTACAAGAATACGAAGCCGCCCTCGTTTATGAGAATATGGAGGCGGTCAACGCTGGTGACCGGGAAAACGAGCTAGAGGCTGCTTACCAAGCAGCCTTGGCCGATCTCCTTGTTGAGAAGGCGAAAGTTTGCCGTCTAAGGAACTTTTGTGTGTTGTCTTGGATGGTCATCTTCTTGGTTTTTCTATGGTTCTTCTACTGGGTTTAGATAGGTACTGGTTTTAGTGTTTTGAATCGGTGGTAGATGGTGCAGTTGTGTTTAAGAAGTTTTAGAGTACGTTGACTAAGAATAGTATTTTGGTGTATAATGTTTGGTCCTTGTACAGTGTTAATATATTTCTTTTATGCTTTGGTCCTTATACTGTGCTGCCTTTGCTAGTAGGTCCTTTGCCCCAAGAATATATATATCACTTGCCACACAAATGGTCAAACTCATTACAGAGATACGAGTTTCAAAGATGGATGAATGATGAGAGATGGATGAACAGACACCACTTTCGAGTGTCAACATAAACTTGATGTATGGTGTTGTTCATCCATCTTTCATCCTTCATTCCTGTTTGTGATGATAGAATAACCGTATCCAACTCGAAACCCAGATCCAAGTATCAAAGATGGATGAATGATCAGTGATGGATGAACAGACACCATTTCTGAGTATCAACATAAACTTGATATGGTGTTGTTCATCCATCTTTGATCCTTCATTAGTGTTTGTGATAATACAATAACAGTAACCAAACTCAAAACACAAATCCAAGTTCAACAGATCCAAGAACCATAGACATATGAAGTCTCAAGGATGGATGACCAGACACCACTTTTGAGTATCAACATAAACTCCATATGGTGTTGTTCATCCATCTTTGATCCTTCATTAGTGTTTGTGATAATACAATAACAGTAACCAACTCAAAACACAGATGTATGAAGACTCTAAAAACAATACAATAAAAACACAATTAAACCCATACATTAAAATGACATGATTTCATACATAACGCAAATGGATATATTTCCAAATGCATAAAATTTTGGAGTCTACAAAGTTCAGAAACATACATTGTTTAAACACAGCAAATATTGTTTAGGGGAATACATATTCGATGGATAACATTGGCTTTCATATGCTTAACTAGCATTTTTTTGTGGTGAAGAAAGCTTTGCTGCTATAATCTTGGTCTTAGTCCAAAATTGCTTTGGAGACCCACCAGAAGCAGCATCAACTTGACTTCCAAATTGAGACTGGACCACACTTGGTTGATCATTACCTGCATAGTTGTCACCTGTAACGTTTGCCTTCTTCTTTGTTGTAAGTTCGGCTGGGATGAACCTGTTTTTTGAGAATGTTGTGTAGTTCCTTGACTTCCTGTAACACCTCCTTGCCCAAGACATGTTTTCTTGTTGTGACCAACATTGCCACAAATACCACAAACCACACTCTTACTAGACTGTGACAAGTTACTGGATTTTTCACAATTATCATTTTCATTAAAAGCCCTGGTTGTTTTCTTTCGTGGCCTACCTAATGGTTTATGATGTTTAGGTGGAAGAATGGTTGTAGGCACCTGTGACTTATACCAATGCTCATAACCGTTTATTGGCTGGATGTGGTGTTTGTAAGTTTCTTCCCAAGTCTTAAGCAAGTAACATGGATGAACCCATGATTCAACAGATCCTATTTGCATTCCATTCAACCTCATACACCGGTGGGTAGCAACATCATGTTTACATGGCATACCTGTAAGCTCCCATCTTCTACATGTACAAGCCCTAGCTTCAACATTCACTGTACACTTGTCTCCCCATCCACTGACCTCATACTTTTCTCCTTCAACCCGTAAAGCAGTGTACTTATAAGCCTCTTTCTTGATTGCATCTAACATGAGTGTTGCCTTTGGTGTTAATGGTCCGGCACATTTTTGAATCACATTCACAACGTTCACTATTCTTTTCATACAGTACTCTCTAATGTATTCCAAAGCAATAATGATCGGTTGGTGCCTACCTCCCACTAGTTTCCCATTGAACACCTCACACATGTTATTAAGTAGCACATCAGAATGAGCCCTCCCTACAACTTGTTTGGTTAGGTTCCTTAAAAATGTCGTAGAACAAAAGATGTACAAGTAGACATAGATTTGGTTAGGTACCTGAAAAATGCGACCTTGACCAATGAGTTGGTGGTATCTTACTTAACCGAGCATGGGCAGGTTCACTAAAACTCTTGAATTCCAGCATGGCTGCCTCAAATTGTTGGACGGTTGTTGCTGCTGCACATCTCCACAAATGTTCCTTGTATGCTTTAGCATTCCATTGCAATTTCATATTATCATGGATGTGCTTCAAACAATATCTGTGTTCAGCACTAGGGAATACTTCTGCTAACGCTGGAATGATACCCTGCACAAATAAACATCAATTCCTTACTAATACAATTTGCATATAACGAAAATACAAGTGATTCTAATCAACAAAATGGTAACATCACCTTTTGCCTGTCGCTGATAAAAGTGTAGTTTGAGTTTCGTTGCAAGTCAAGATCATCTCTTAGACATTCAAGAAACCAAATCCATGAGTCTTTGCTTTCAGCCTCTGCAACCGCGCATGCTACAGGGTATATTCCATTGTTGCTGTCTATACCGACTGCTGTTAGAAGCTGGCCAGGAAAAGGACCCCTCATAAAAGCACCATCTAACCCCAACAACTCTCTTTGACAAGCTTTGTATCCTTCCTTCAATGCGCCTAAGCATACATACATTCTCTTGAAAACTCTGGTTGGATTTGTTGCATCTGTTGCAGTTTGTACACTTATCCTAACTGTTGTATCTGGGTTAGTTTTCTGCAACTCATCAACATAGTCTCTTAAAAGGGTGTACTGCTGCTTATGATCACCCCTAATCTCATTTTATGCCTTGTTTTTTGCCCTTAATGCTTTTTGCATAGACACTTGAACTTCAAACTGTTTACTGAGCTGATCTTGAACAACCCTGATTGGAATATCTGGATTCACTTGAACTTGGTCAACTATTTGCTTCGAAAGAAACTTGTAGTCACAAGCTTTAATGTCTCTTGATTGCAAACATCTGTGTTCATCCTTGAAAGTTCGAACAATCCATACATCTTTATCTGTATTTTTGGCTACATACAACAACCATGGACACTCTGTTGCTTGCTCCTTGCGCTTTCGCAAATACACATCCCTACCGAGGCCTCTAGTTATCGGACCATTTCTCCTCTTTGGGAATGTGCCCAGCCCTGAACCTTCGGTTATTCCACAAACAGGTATTTGTCCGAGACACCTAACCCTAATTCTCTGTTTGTCATTCTTAATTAGTTGCAATTTCCTCCTAGTCTTTATTGAAAGCATGTAGATCCTATCTTTCACTTCTTTTGCAGTTACAAAAACTTTGACCACAGAAAAAAAAATATTTCGTCCTCTGTTTGTGCTGCCTCACTTAACTTTTGTTTCTTGTATGCCCTAAATTTGTTCCTCCTAATAACATACTCATCCTCATTCTCAGAACCACTTGCAAAATCAGTATCATCTAACAGATCCAAGTCATTTTTCTTAAAAAAATCATGTGGTAGCTGGCTGGTGGTACCTATAGATGGTAAATCTGTAGTCTCGGTCACTTTGAACATATTAACTTCAAAATCAGGCTCCTCAAAAGTATTAGCCTCATCGACAACTGTGTTTCTTTCACCATTGTTCTCAATATCATCATCGTGACTCATATAATTGTCCGTCTCACTCACATTGTCATCACTTACAACTTCATCAATTTCACTAACCTGCACAGATTTACCTTTTTGGATATGATCCACAGGATTACATGTTTCCTCCTCATGATGACCAAACTCTTGATCATTTTGAGATACCTCTTCAGGACTATCTATTTGGATATGCTCAACATGTGTATCTATATGCTGGTTGACATCACCTGCAACATCTTCAGTATGACAGACGTCTACAGCTGGAAACAAGGGTTGTGTTTCTGGCATCTGACTAGATTGTACCAAAGTATTGACTTCCAAAGGTTGATCTGTAACCTCACATAAGTCCTCTACCACAGACTTATTAACAATGTTTTCTAAGAACAATTTCTTTGAGCAATATGGAACAATAGCAAGAGCTGCCTTTTTCTTTGTTGCATCCACATCACCAATAACTGTCCTAATAGACTTTGGTGACATTTGATCAACGTCCAATGTTGTCTTACCATTTTCAACATAAACCTCTATCATCTTATGGTCATCAACAAGATCTTTCAATATTTATAAATTAGCACTCTCACTTAAGCTATACAAACCATCATCTAAATTACTACCAGGCTTAACAAAGTAATAGTAATTTTTTGAACCGAGCTCATAACCCAATTCATACATAAGCACATCCAACTCTTCAACTGACACACTATCAACATCAACCAAATCAACTAAACTTTCCATACCTCCAACGTATATTCTACCAGGCCAGTACTTAAAGACACCATTGTGATGAACCCTCATACTAAACATTTTAGATCTACCACATGAAAACATGTCAATATATGTTTGAAGCAATCTATAAACTTAATTGGGAAACAATAAATACCACAATTACAAATTCCAATGACTGTAATCAACAAAAAAAAACCGTACCGTATTTCTTCTTAGCGGAGTCGTATAGGACGGTATCATCAACTGGATAACCTGACTGTCTTCTTACTTTCCATAGGGTAAAGTCCATGTTTCAGTTTTATGATCGATAAACAGGGGTTTTGTGACATGCAATTAGGGTTTGTGAATTCTGATCATTCTTGTAACGAAAGTTCTGGGACGATTGATAATACAGACTATGTGTTTATTGGGGCGGGAAGAGGGTTACATTACCTGTGGCAATAATTAAGAAATTTTTAATTGAAATATGGAAATGTCAAAATTGCCCTTGGACTAAAGACAAATGTAACGCCTTGAGATGTCCTTGACTAACGGCAAATGGTCAAGGGATTTGCAGCGAGTGAAAACCTTGAAATAGGGACCCCGGACGATGAATATGCCCGGTTTCGTCCCATCGCGATCCTCCGATACAAGTTTAGGGACCAACGGTGTATTTTAGTCTTAAAACTATGATAGTGTTTGATATTGACTTAAAAAGTTTTAATTCATAAATAGGTAAATTTATTAAGTCATTAATTGAGTGTTTGTTTGGTGCTTAATTTAAATGGATAACCTTTTAGAAAAAGCCATAAGAGTGAGGGTCTCTATATTAAATCATCACTTTTATCCTACTTTTATGTATTTACCCTTCACTTCTTAACCTTTAATTCAACACTTATTTCAAATAAATGGGTATAACAATAATTTAGTTTAATTCAGACACTTTATTCAGCACACAAAACAAACAACCATTTATTCATCTACAAACAAACAATATATATATATATATATATATATATATATATATATATATATATATATATATCATAAACAAACACTTTAATTTAACAGGACTTAATAAAAATACTAAACAAACATGCCCTAACTTAGGTGCTGTTTGTTTATTCAGATGCTCTAAATTTGAATCTGAACCGCACATCTGAATCTGAATCTGTGTCAATAAGAGGCATTAAGACACCCTCTCAAGTCTAGACCATTAAGATGTAATTGCCTCTGATTAAGAGGTTTGGCTCGTTAAGAGGCATTAAAAGGCTGTTAAGACATTCTTAAAAAAAAAAAAAAAAACAAACACCACCTTAGATATTATCATATATACTATTAGGCAAGACACACTTTCCTCACACGCCAAGTGTCAAAAGCTCATTTGCGGAACATTAAATGAAAACTTTCGCAAGTTGGCAAAAATAGCCCCTAAGGTTTAGGTGTCGTTGCAAAATACGTCCTTTAGCATTAATTGATATCTATAGCAATTTGTCACAAATAGTCCCTAAGGTTTAAGTGTTGCTGCGAAGTAAGTCCTGTAGAATTAATTGGTATCTATAGCAATTTAGCAAAAATAGTCCCTATCCAAGTTCACGTCTACAAAAGCAATCCCGCTGCATCGCGCGGGTTTCCACACTCGTTTAATATGAATTGTAGATCAATTTTTTTTTCCTTAAATTTTATATCATAAAGTTGTTTCAAATGTGATCAAGATGAACACAATCCTAGATTAATTCTAGTTTTTCGATGATAATATAGAACAAATAAGTATATAGAAAATATATAAAATAATAGATAGTTTGACGAATCTATTTAAAAAAATTGTTATTTTGTAACAACAATTTTTTTTAACACTAGTATTTTTAACAAGATTTTAAACTCAAAATTCTTAGTTGATAAGCAATTTACATACCATTTGGTCAAATCCCTTAGGTAGGAAAATCAATTTTCCTCATTAAACTATATTAGAAATAAATTATAAAAGCCAGATACGTGGAAATCTATTCAGCGCATTCTCGTGTGGAAATAGCTTTAGAAGTTTTGATTCTACGACCAAAATATGTTGTAATTGGCTTTTTTTAGTCACAAAAGGGAAACGCCATCACAAGTCAAAAAGATAAAAATAACTAAAAAGCAGGGAAAGTAATCGGTCTCTTTCACCCTACAATTTGATGCGGGTGGCAACCGCCAATAGAGCTGGCTGAAGAGTCAATAATTGGCAACTTACATTATGTTCTCAAGATAATTGTAACAGCTTAAGGTGTCATAACACAGTAAAATAAAAAAATACCGATATTTTAGTGTTATTTCAGTTTTAACATTTTAAGATCAACACCTCAAAATCACCCTTATCATAACACTATTTTTAGGACTTACATTTTTTTTGCTTTTCCGTTTACTTAAACAAACTAAATATTAAATAAAAATACAAAGGGCAAATCGCATAAAAAGGTATCGATCTTATGTCCAATTTCAATTTAGGATATTCAATTTTTTTTTCAATTTAATGTATCGAACTTCTTTGTGTTGCAATGTCGGGAAATTTTTACCTATATAAAAGGTTGCAGGTCATCACCCCCATACATCATCTTCTCCGGTCAAAATTTCGGCCAATTTCCAGCTAAAAACTAATTTCCGGCCAACCAAATTCACTTGACCTTAAGAAAACCCCAGCTGCACATTAAACACGAGAAATGTTTACGATCGAATACACCAAATTTGATCTAATAGACCACTTGCTGCACATTAAACACGAGAAACCCCTCACTAACACCACTTTATCTTCCTCTATGATACATTATACATATTAAAGATGTAAAGAAAACTTTGTACTTCACACAAATATGAACATTAGATGAGAAAGTAAGCAACATAAACCATAAAGAGTAATCAGTTACGAAAGTAAAATCTAATATGAAGTTAATACCATAATTCTCGAGTGCGGAACCTGGTTAATTAGGGTGTTAAGTCCAGCGACAACAAATGTACACTTTTGACAATCAATAATATTGTAACACCCTCAAACCCTCAAATCTAGGGCTGAGCAAAACCGACCGAAACCGAATTAGCCTGTCAAACCGACCCGACCGAATGTTACCCGAAACCGAACCGACCAAAAACGGATCGGGAATCGGTTATAACATACTAATTTAATCGGTATCGGGTCGGGTCGGTATACAAACCCGACTGTAGCCGACGTAACCCGCTAGCCCGAGAACAATTAGGTTTTGACAAAAAATAAGCGCCCCTCTCATTCATTCATTTTTTTTCTACTGACAAACAAACACATGCCAAGAACAATTATGCAACCCGATTGATTCTCATCTGAAAATCAAGAACAACTAATCTAAATGGATCAATCTCATCTAAAAAACACCACATATGAATCAATCTCATCTTCTGTACCTACATATGAATCATTCTCATCTCAATAAAACAATGCAATGAATGGAAGTAAGTATTGTACATTTTTAATATCTTTATGCTTTTTTATGCATCTTATGACGAATTGAAAGTTAATGCATATATAGATAACATTGGTAATTTATTCTTAATATATACATGTCAAGTAATTTATTCTTAATATATACGAATTGGTCAATTGGAAGTTAACAGTTATAAACAAGTTATAAGTATTCTTAATATATACGTATTATAAGTATAAGTTATACTTATAATTCGTATACTTCCAATAACACAATAGGTTAACATTGTGCACACGGTCAATTTTCATGAACTAGAAATATCCTTTAGACTTGCTATAATGAGAAATTAATCAATCTCGTATGAGTATTTGTGGAAAACTAGAAGGGGGGGGGGTTGAATAGTTTTACCAATTAAAACTATGTTTTAAAATATTTAGATCAACTTATGTCAATCTATTTGGATGTGTATGTTGGACATTGATAGATAGATATGTAAATGTGTAATGGAAACATAAAGAGTAAGAGACACATAACCACGACACGAGTGTTTATAGTGGTTCGGCTACAAGGACACCTCCTTGCCCTATTCCACTCCCCGAGTCACCTACTCGAGAGTTTGTAATCACTACACGACACCAACTACTTATGGCGGAGAAGCCTTCACAATGTCGCCTACTCTTTTTCCGGTAATAGGCTAAACACCGGGTTCTTCCACAAGGTAGAACCACACCTATCACAACGTCGCCTACCCTTTATCCGGTACTAGGCTAGATACCGAGTTCCATTACAATAGAGGAACTACTACCCAACACTACACAACACCTAACCCAACCTTATTACAACATTATCAAGGATATCAATATCCTTGGATACAACCTATCTCTATTTGTACATCGATGCACCTCATCGATTATACACCCTTGGCATCTTTCACTAATGCCACTTGACTTGACTTCTAGGCACCCTTCACTAATGCCCTTGACACGGACGTTTGACACCTTTCACTAATGCCTTCGTCTTGACTCCTTTGGCATCCTTCACTAATGCCTTTGACACGGACGTTTAAGCACCTTTCACTAATGCTTTCGTCTTGACTCTTTCGACATCCCTCACTAATGCCTTTGACACAACACTTCTATGGAGGAAGAAAGAACTATCAACAAGAGAACCTCAGTAGTCTTGATGATGATGAAGCATGGCAACTCATGGACTTGAGCTTGCTAGAAATCAAGAGGTGGTGATCTCGCCTTTAAGAGGAACCTAGAGAATCACACAAAAAACAAAACACAAACTACATAGAGAGATCCTTTAGGATCTAAGGTTAGAAGGTTTACAATACTAGGAGAAAGTATGTGTGGGAGTGGCAACCCAAAATGAAGAAATGGCTCACTATTTATAGAAGAAATTTAGCTACTGTTCCACGGATCCCTCACTTGAGGGATCCGTCCAGTGTATTCCAGGGGATCCGTGGGACGCTCCTCTATGCCTATGGGTTTTGGGTCATGGGTCATGGGTTATGGGTCATGGTTCCTAGACTTTGGACCATGGGTAACCAAGTAGATACAATGTATCTACAAGATGCAATGCATCTAGTCCATGGGTCATGGGTTAAAACCATGGGTCATGGATACTACCCATTTATGACTTGTGCATGATGTCATGCAATGGATTATGGGTTTTGCTCCATGGGTATGGGTCATGGACTTTGGGTTATACCCAACTACATTCAATGTATTTGGTCAATGGGTCAACTACTTAAACCTCTACCCATTTATATTACCTATTATAACACATACTAGTTATGTATATATCTACCCAATATGTAAACACTAGTTGTGGTACATATGTATTACTAAATCATAAAATCACTTTTACATGTTTAGTGTTTTATGTGAAAACGTAAGTGTGTTAGTAAAATATTGGCTCAAAACATTTACGTATTTTATTTGTTTCGTTAAAATGATTTTGCGTTTGTTATCGACAAAACATTAGAAGATCGTAAAATATAAATAAACTTTTTCACGGCTTATTTGCATTAACAATCTCCCCCTTGTTGTTGATGACAAAACATAAAATTATTTTAAGGAAAAAACTAAAATTCGTAAAAGTTTGAATTGGAGTTTTTACTCTCTTCTCCCCCTTTTTGTCGGAACAAAAAGAGCGTCGAAAAGAAACTAACATATTGTTTTAAGAAAAACATGTAAAAAGAAAGAAAATAAGAATATAGAGAGCAAGTGATGGGAAGTGTTCTCGTCTTAGCTCCCCCTTGACGAGTCCATCCCTTTGTGAGGGCGTCAAGTAAGAAGAAATACTAAACTAATGCATTACAACTATGTTTGCAAATGGTTTCGTCTTTGTGACGAATATGCTCCCCCTTGATGATTGAAACTTTGCAAAGGGACGTCATGTAACATAATCCTAAAATATATTGCAAATGATTGTGCAATGTATCGCTTTGACACGAAACTCCCCCTAGCTTAGGGTGTCAAAGTCTTCATGTGTATATTGAAAAACTACAAAACAAATGTTAGAAAACAAGTATATAATGCACAGATCCCACGGTTCCCTCCTTGGAGGGATCCGTCTAGGCAAAATTGAGGGATCCGTCTGTCTGAAATCTTAAGACAGCAATGGTGATGTAACAAGTGATGTTTAGCATCAAAGTGAGATATGTATTCAAGCAACAAACATATACTCAAAATAATATGGCATATAACATGTAATTTCATTCAATAAAATATGAGAGACGATCTACGAATCTCTAAAACTAAGAGAATGATTTAACCATGTAATACATTTTTCTACTAATTCTAATAAGTGACCAAAAGCTCAAAGAGCAACAATGTGCTTGAATCTAAGGATGAGTAGATTTGTTGATTTGGTCCAATCGTTCAAGAAGATGATTAAACATGAAATGCAACTCATTTCGTACTTCTTGAGCAAGTCCTTGGGTGATTAGACAATTAGCGCAATTATTTTCATGATTAGAAACCGGAGAAGATTGAATGTTTCGAGGAGGCTCTACAAATGTTGGTGGAGGTACATTGAGCAATGTAGGACGAGGTTCTACTAAGAATGAAGGTGGTGGTAATGGGAATTCCTCTATATGATTCAGTCCTTGGTGGTTCCTTGTCTCCAACGGTGGATTATTTGGTGATGTAGGTGGTTCCCTATTTAATGAGAAGGTTGGTGAGTGGGAAGTTCTCGGTGGTGAGTGCTCTAATGAATAGAGATTTGGATGAGAAAGAGGTTCGGTGAAGGAATGTAGTCTATGTTCTAGGAATGAAGGCTTAGGCATTTTACTAGAACTAGGTGCGTTTGGTTTAGAGCTTGATGAACCCTTTTCTAACCCAAGAGGTCTAATACTAATCCTTGCGGTTCTCTTGGCTATTGTTGATTGGGATTGTTGAGGTGGGATTCTAGCATTGTGACCTCTTACGGGTGATGATTTGGTGGATGATATCTCATGGACCATATGGGTATTCCTTTTAGATGAACCTTTGGTTGAAGAGTTGTTGCTAGATGCTTTAGTCATAGTGACGGTTTGGATGTAATAGAAGTTTTTAACTACTGATTTTTAGAATTGTGGTAAGAATGGTGACTTAAGCTCTCAAGAGTGTTTGGTTTATAAAGGGTGAATTTGAGTTAGGGAAATAAATTCATAACCACTAAGAGAATTAGGCATGCACCAAGGTCAACTATGGTGTTGTTTAGCTCTAGGGAATCATTAAATGGTAACTAAAAGTGTTTAGATTACCAAAGATGGTTTAAATTTTGAAAGAAAAGCTGATTAGAAGCTTTCTGTAGACACGTATCCCACGGATCCCTCTCACTAGGGATCCGTCTGGTTATAAACCAGGGATCCGTCTTTCAGACAGAAATATGGTGAAGTGATTATGCTCTTGTAAGGTCTAATGCCTATAAATCTTGAGGTTTTGACTTTCCTTAGATGTCTTAAGTAATAGATGACTTAAATGTCCAACCATAAAGAGTGAGGATACTTAATGATGGTATTGGGTAGTAAAGTGGACTTTTTGAGAGTGTAACTAAATGTTTAAGGATGATACTCATTGATTTGAGTATAAAAAATGATGGCAATTGAACCTAGAGATCAGATGATGACTTAGGAGAAATTTGAAAAATTCCTAAAAAATAAAAAAAATTAAAAGAAATTAAAAACTTGTTTTAAACCTATTTTAGGGTAAGGATGACTAAAATCAATTTGATAAAATTGATAGAAATATCAAGCTAAGTGTTTTGAGATGTGAGGAACAATGTGTGAGCATTGGAGTGGAAATATGGTGAGTTTTGATGAGTTGATAAATAAAAAACACTTTGAATTTGATCCTAAGTTAGCTACGGGTGAGTGTGAGACCTACTGAGCTTGAGAAAGACTTAAGTAGTTGTTGGGTTCAGTAAATACCCAAACCCCTTAATCTAGGATTTGAATAGAAAATAACCTAAGTGCTTAATCCGTTAAACACTAACAGGTCACTGAGTGCATAGTATCTCAGTGAGCCATCTTCAGGATACTCAGTATGAGGCGAAGAAGAAGTCTCCCCACTCAGTAAGGTGGAACTTAAAGAGTGAAGACTGAGTCAAGAAGAAGATGGTGGATTCAGTGAGTGATGACAATAACTCATTGAATCCCTCAAACTCCTCACCAACTACAAACACTGAAGACAAACTGAAACTGAAGACTGAAGACTATGAAGACTGAAGAATGGGCGGGACAAAACGGTTATGCTTGAAGAGATAAAGACGGAGTACCTATCTTCATTAAGTCAACTTTCCCTGAAAGGGCCAGCATCAGTACTGACAAGTAGAAAGTGACTTTGTCCCTTTACCTAATATAGTCTTTGTAAACAGAGAAAAAATACATCAGTATTTTGTCTTCTGCAAAATTGTTACTTTGTCACTTAGGAAAGAGTTAAAACTCATACTTGTATAAATAGCATAAGAGATGGAGTGAAAGTTTAAGCTTGTGAATTGTAAAAACACACATACACGCAAGCCATCTTTCACTCCTCCAAATGCAACTTAATCCCTGAGATAGCTCAGTGGGTACTTGTAGTTGTGCTCAGACTTAGCCTGAGCTTCGAGAGGAGTTACCAAAACTTTGTCATTTCAATCCCTAGTACTGTTCCGCAAGTACTAGGGTAACATATTCTTTTGATTCATTTCTAATAAGAATATGATGTTGAAAATTACTCTTTGTGTTTTACTTATATCTTTTCAGTCATTAATTCATTATTAACTTATTTTACATACTTAACTGTTTTTTAAGATAGTGAATAGGGAACAACAAGTAGTATCAGACCAAGGCTGATTATAAAACTATTTTTAAGCCGCTCTAAACGTTTTTAAATCAGGATCCTAAAATAGCTGAAATTGATGTACCCCAACTAGTCGATAAAAAGGGTGGAGCTTATTCAGCTGTTGCCCCTAGACTTGAAGTTGGTAAATTCAACAAATGGAAAAAGCGTATGCTTTGCTATTTGATTGGGATGGAACCTTATTATATCAAGTGTATAAATGAAGGTCCATTTATCCCAAAGACTGCTGAAGGTTTGCCGAAACCTGAAGCTCAGTGGACCCAGGATGAGAGAAGAGTGGTCAACCAGGACCAAAGACTCAAAAGTATCATTATATCATGTCTTCTGATGATATTATGGAGTCAGTTATAAGCTGTAGTACAGCTAAACAAACCTGGGATGACCTAGTCCATAGCCATGAAGGCCCATCTGATACCAAGGAAAACAGGATAATGGACCTGAAACTTGAGTATAACACCTTCAAGGCTAAGGACTCAGAAACTCTGTCTCAAACTTACACCCGGTACAAAACTCTTTTAAATGAACTATCTAATGATGGTGTTATGTTATCCAAACATGAAATCAATGTTGGTTTTGTCAATAGTCTCCCTGAGAAGTGGCTGAATTTCTCTCATGGACTTAGGAATGCTAATCATATCCTGAATCTTGAACTTCCTGAAATTTATGGGAAATTTTTCTATGAGGAAAACCTCATCAACAGACGATACCCTGACTTAAAAAAGTCTCAGGAAGTCAAGAAGTCCCTGACCACCACTTCAACCCCTATTTCAACTGCTTTCTACTCTAACAATGTGGTTCAAGATTTCCAGGAAAATTCAGATGATGAGCCTGATAAGAGATCAAGTGAGGAGTACCTAAATGACCTGAACGTTGAATTTCAGGAAAGGGCACTCCTTGCTAACTCTCGGAGGTTTATAAAAAGAAACAAAAGTTTTTCAAATGCTAAAGCAAATGAGGACACTGAATGCTTTAAGTGTCACAAAAGAGGTCATTTTGCAAAAGATTGTTTTTCAAAAACAATTTGAACCCTCGTATAAACCATCAGGGTCAAATCAGTCATCAGGCTTTAGCAAATTTCAACCTAAAATCTATCAGTCTCATCAAAATTTTCAAAACAAATCTGATCAAAATAAAACCATTGATTATGAAGCTAAGTATAAGAAAGCAAAAGCTAAGCTCGCATTGCTTGAGGCCAGTCCCTCAGAAACAACAAAAAGTGTTCAATCTGTGTAGGGCAAAAACAAGGGTCTCGTTGCTGAAACCTTCGCTGGGATGAAGAGCCAGTCTCATCGGATGATGAAATGGTGCATGTCAGTGCACTGATGGCCCTCTCAGAAGAGGACAAGCTAGCTATTGGGAAGAATCGTGCCAGAAATGGGGAATGGGTCAACATCACAACGAAGAAGGTAAATATTCTACTTTTTATGGATGATGACTCTGATTGGCAGTCTTATATGAATTATCTTAATGTTGACCTTAAGTTTTTAGAAGAGCAATGATTAAATCTTTTTTCAAAATATAACAAGCTTAGTTTTGAATTAAACAAGTGTAGAGATAAACTGCTTCTTTTAAAACAAGCCAAGCTTGAGGCTGTCACTTTGCAAATTCAGAACACTGAACTAGTTAAAAGAAATCAGGCTCTTCAAGATGAACTTAAAAAGGTACAAGATATCCTTGATAGTTGGACTGCTAAGAATCCTAGGGTCTTTGATGCTGTGGGAGCCCCCAGTAGCAAAAAGAGAGTCTTAGGTGAAGATCATCTTCCTGACTCTCACAACAAAGACCATTCTCCTAAACCATTTGTGTCTGGTGGCATGATAACCACTATGTTGTCAACCCCTAAGCCCAGTGACTGGATTGAAAGGAAAAACCCTGAGAGTAAGCTTCCAAACTTCGATTCTGGAAGAATACTAGAGCCTGAGAGCCAAGATCTCAAGAGCATGATTGGACTTCCTGATGTGCCCAGTAGTACTGAACACATCTCTGAGTCTGAAGCAGAATCTAATGCACCACTTCCACCCCTGAAATCTCTTCAGGGTGCTGCACCAAGCTCTGAGCTTACTCCTCTAAAATTCAATCCTCACTCACCAAAAGAAAGGTCTGGACTTGGTAGAACCATCCTGAAAAGACCAACAAAACCAATCCAACAAGAATCTACCCCTACTGAGACTTCCACATCCTCAGTCCCCACTGAAGCTAACCAAATTCAGCAACTGACTGAACTTGTGAGGAAGCTAACTGAAAAAATGGAGTCCATTGAAAAAATTCCTGAATCAATCAAGGAGACAAAATCAGCTTCCTCTAGTTCCTCAAAGTCTAAGTCAAACATCAAACCCAAACAGAAGTGTGATCTATGCCACTATACCAGTCATACCACTGACAACTGCTATAGAATCCTTTTTTGTATGATCTGCAAAAAGGATGATCACAGAACTTCTGATCACTTACAATATGTAAGTTCACTCAGTGAAGAAAACTATACCAAAGTTGGTCATCAGTATGCTTCATCCTCCAAATCAGCTCATAAGCATAGAGCAAAACCCTTTCCTCTTTGCCCACACAGTGGCTTCAATGATCATCATCAGGATGATTGTATCATGAATACATGCTGCGATATTTGCGGAAATCCAGCTCATGAGACATCCCATCATGACAGTGTCATCCATGCAAGGAGAAGTTCCAAGCAACCCCGAGTCACTAAGTCACTCTCATTCTCCAAATGCAAAACTTATGGTAGCACAATGCACTCAACCACTGACCATGAGTCAATTGCCAAATTCAAAGAGACCTTGAAACCCACACCCACTAGTAAGTGGGTCACTAAGAGAAACTAATTCAGTTTACTACTTGTGCAGAGACATGCCAGGGAGCCTATCTGGCATCTAGACAGTGGATGCTCAAGAAGCATGACTGGCGTTAAGGAGTATTTGCACAAGTATGTAGAGGAACCAGAACCCAATGTAGTATTTGGTGATAACTCATCATGTCCCACTGAAGGTTATGGTTCAGTAAACTGTAATGGAATAGTTTTCTCTAGGATAGCTTATGTCAATGGTCGCAAATACAATCTCATCAGTGTCAGTCAACTGTGTGATGCTAAGTACATTGTGCAATTCAATGACAAACAAGGTACCATTTTCAATGACAAGAAAGAAGTTGTTTTGATAGCTCCTAGAAGAGATGATGTTTATGTCTTAGAAATGTCTACTCTTTCTCAAGATGGAACCTGTCTCTTTGCCAAAGCCACTGAAACTATCAACTGGCTGTGGCACAAGAAACTCTCTCACTTAAACTTCAAAAACATCAGCAACCTGGCAAAACAAAACAAAGTCCTTGGCTTACCATTAATAGTTTTTGCAAAAGATAAACCATGCTCAGCCTCTGAAAAAGGCAAACATCAAAGAGCATCTTTCAAAACAAAACAAAATTTCTCAATCAAAAGCTGCCTTCACCTCTTGCATATGAATCTCTTTGGACCAGTCAATCCTAGATCAATCCAGCATGAGAAGTATACACTTGTCATTGTTGATGAGTTTTCAAGATACACTTGGGTATACTTTCTTTCCAAAAAGAGTCAGGCAGCTGATACTATAATGTCATTCATCAGGAACATTGAAAACCAGAATGACATTACTGTAAAACAAATCAGAACAGACAATAGTACTGAGTTTAGAAATGAAGAGCTTGAGAATTTCTATGATGAAAAGGGAATCTCCCAAAAATTTTCATCTTCTTACACCCCTGAACAAAATGGGGTGGCTGAAAGGAAAAACAGAACTCTCATTGAGGCTGCAAGAACCATGTTAAATGGCTCAACCCTCTCAAAGCATTTCTGGACTGAAGCAGTTAAAACAGCCTGTTACACTCAAAACAAGTCAATCATTGTCAAAAGACATAACAAAACCCCATATGAGATATTCAAAGGTAGACTTCCTGATATCAGCTACTTTCATGTGTTTGGATGTCCTGTGTTTGTTCATAACCACAAGGATCATCTAGGAAAATTTGATGCAAAAGCTGATGATGGATACTTTCTAGGTTACTCACTGATCTCCAAAGCCTTCAAGGTATTTAACACAAGGAGACAACAAGTTGAGGAAACCTTTCATGTCACCTTTGATGAGAGTTCAGAAAGCATCAGGTTCACCAATACCTTAGTGGAGGAAATAGGAATTGATAACTCTTCAAGATATCCTCCTGATGAGTAGAACACTGAAATCAATTCCTCATACCAAGCTGATGCTGACATCTCATATTATGTCTTACCTCACAACCTACCTCAACCAACTATCAGTGAATTCATTGATAATTAATTAGTCCCTGCTGGGATAGGTAACACTGAACCAAATGTTCAGGAACCTGTAATTCATGAACCCTAACCTGAACAAGACATCTCAACAGATGTTCTTAATGATTTTGTGGCTCATACTCCTGAACTCACTCGTGAGTCTCCATTGACCTCTTCAAGCTCAGATCCTAGACCAAAAAGTAAGTGGACAAAATCTCAGGACATTGAGCTTGTAAACATCATTGGTGAACCCACTAAGGGCATGCTCACTAGAATCATGGCTGCCAAGTTGATTGCAGCTTCAGCCAATGAATGTCTATATGCTGATTACCTATCAGAAATAGAACCCAAGAGTGTCACTGAGGCTCTAAAACACCCAAGCTGGGTTCAGGCCATGCAAAAAGAACTTCAACAGTTTGATAAAAACAAGGTCATGACCTTGATCAAATGTCCTCAGGATGTCATTGTCATAGGAATGAAGTGGGTTTTCAGAAACAAAACTGATGAAAATGGCACTGTCATTAAAAACAAAGCCAGACTTGTAGCCAAAGGTTACAGTCAACAAGAAGGCATTGACTATGATGAGAAATTTGCTCCTGTTGCAAGAATGGAAGCATCAGGATCTTCCTTGCATATGCCACCTACATGAACTTCAAAGTTTACCAAATGGATGTAAAAAGTGCATTCCTAAATGGTGAACTCAAGGAATATGTGTATGTTCAGCAACCTCCTGACTTTGAGAGTAGTGAATTCCCTGACTATGTCTGCAAGCTTGATAAAACCCTTTATGGACTAAAGCAAGCTCCCATGACATGGTATGAAACTCTCTCAGCCTTCCTGATTCAAAACAAGTTTGTCAGAGGAAAGATAGACAACGCATTGTTTATCTACAGGATAAAACATGATGTGATACTGGTCCAAGTATATGTTGATGACATCATCTTTGGCTCAACAAACTACACTCTTTGCAAACAGTTTGAAAAACTGATGACAAAGAAGTTTGAAATGAGCATGATGGGTGAACTCACATACTTCCTTGGACTACAAATCAGGCAAACTGATAAAGGAATCTCCATCAGTCAAGAGAAATACACCAGAAATCTCTTGAAGAAATAAGAGATATCTGACTGTGCCTCAGTGAAGACACCAATGGTCCCTCCTAACAACCTTGGACCTGATCTCACTGGCAAGACAGTCAATCAAACTCATTTCAAAGGGATTGTTGGCTCACTGATGTATCTTACTGCTTCCAGACCAGAAATACAATTCTCAGTCTATCTAATAGCAAGATATCAGTCCAATCCCAAAGAATCCCACCTCACTGCAACCAAAAGAATACTCAGGTACCTGAAGGGAACCCCAAGTCTTGGACTCTATTATCCAAAGTGCTCAGGGTTTGATCTCAAAGGGTACTCTGATTCTGATTATGTTGGCTGCAACATGGACAGAAAAAGTACCTTAGGGTCCTGTCAATTTCTTGGAGGAAAACTGGTTTGTTGGAGTGCTAAAAAGCAACAATCAGTGGCTATGTCTTCAGCTGAAGCTGAGTATGTGGCTGCTGCAGGATGTTGTGCCAATGTTTTATGGATGAAAAGTCAACTAAATGACTATGACATCCATTACAAAATGGTACCCATCTTCTGTGACAACACCAGTGCCATAGCAATCTCCAACAACCCTGTCCTTCATCAAAGAACCAAACACATTGATATCAGATATCACTTCATCAGGGACCACATAATGAAAGGAGACATAGAGCTTCATTTCATCCCTACTGAATATCAACTTGCTGATATTTTCACCAAACCCTTGGATGAACCTACCTTCAGGAGACTGAAAGCTGAATTAGGAATGCTAGACATTGAAAGTCAGCAAATTGAAAATCAATCCTAATCTCAGTGAGTCTTCTCTGAAATGGTCAATCCTCCCTGAATACCCAAAACTCCTTTTTCACTGAATGAGTAAGACTCATTCAGGGTCCCTGAATTTTGACAAAGAGCATTCAATGAGTAACTAAATGTCCTAGGTTGGTAACCTTACCAATTTAATAAAGGAATATATGTCTCTTTGTCTTACTGTCATCCATGTCAAGGGTCTCTCAAATACTTACCTTATCCCACTTGGCATTAAATGCCTCTCCTCACATAAGATATCCTAAGGATATTTTATTACTGCAAATTGCACTTTTACTGTGCACTGCAACTGTTCCCTTGAAAAATGGGATTTTACTGCGGGTAGTGGAGTGGTGGCATTAAATGTGGAAATTCAAACGTTTTCAAAAACCGACTTTACAAATCCATATTTGTGCACAAACTACCCCTCTCATCACTCTATAAATACCGCTCACAAAATCCTTAAAACATACACAAAGTATTTCTGCTAACAAAACTCTGTCAAAATCTCTTTCAAACCCATAAATATTTGTGTTCTTCAAATCTTTTTCTGAAAAATCTTCTCTGTAAACCTTTACAAAAGTTTTTCATCACAACTTGAGAGATTCAAAACCCTTTGACTGTTCTTGTCAAGATATTTTTCTCAAAACCCTTAAAACTTCTTAATGGGAATGGCTAGAACACAATCTCTCTAGTTTGCTTCACAGTGGGTAGGTGATCTTAGCAATGTTGAATTTAAAACAAATAATGTCATAGGAAATTTTGAATACCCTTAAACTATCCCAGCCTATAAGGACATTATAATTTTTTTTAACTGCCCACTGAAAACGGCCTTTGTTCAGTGTCCCTCTATACTGTACCAAAACCTCCTCAGAGATTTTTGGGCTACAACCACGGCCTATGACCCGAAACCCTCAACTAATGAGACAGACCTAAGACCTGTCAGGGAGTATCTCATTAAGTTTAGTCTTTTTAATGGGGAATGTTGGGATACAGAAGATTAAAGTACTGAAGATTAATAAAGTACTGCAGAAAGACAAAGTACTGCAAGAAGTCAAAGTACTGCTAAGTTAAAGTCAAAGTACTGCTTATTCATCGAAGTACTGCAAAGTTTAAAGTCGGTTGTATTAGATTAAAGATAGAAAGTAATGTTTATCTAGAACTTTCTAAGTATTGTTTACTTGACGTACAAGGATAAGAATTGTAAATCGTTTAGGGTTATCCTTGAGCCTATAAAAGGACCCCTAGATTGATATTAGATATACGTGACATTATTAGAGTTTTAGAGAAGTTCGATATTATTAGAGTTGTTAAAGAGTCTGCATAATAAGCAGAGTTAGAGTTATTAATAAAATCGTTCAAAGTTAAAGTTATTCTTCTTAGCTTTGTTAAGTAAATTCCGCATACTTAATAGAGTTTGCTCAGTGTTTTCATTGTTAATAACTTAGGATTTATCCGAGGTTATTAAACATTAACAAGCTATTTAAGTTAGTTTGGTTAGAGTACATCGATCCAACAAGTGGTATCAGAGCTTGTGTGGAAACTCTGACTAGGAAGAAACCCTTAAACCCTACTACAACAAAACCTAAAGATGTCGACTGAAGCTATTCCACCACCATCAATCACCTCACTCAGAATTCTAATCATCAAGAAGGGAGAATATGACCTATGGTGCATGAAGATGAGGCAGTACATTGCAATTACAGACCATGCTCTATGGAATGTAATTGTCAATGGTAATGAAGTAGTTCTAAAACCTGTAGAGATTCCTGGACAACCTAAACCACCCAAACCAGTCTTACCAGCAGCTACCATAAGGAATTAAGAGAAGGATCTTAACATACTCTTATCTGCTATACCTGATGGACATCTACTGAAGTTTCATGATGCTAAAGATGCAAAGCAGCTCTGGGCTGCTCTCAAGACAAGATTTGGAGGGAATGAAGCTTCTAAGAAGATGCACAAAAATCTGTTGAAGCAACAGTTTGAAACTTTCACTGTTGGTGAAAGAGAGGGTCTTGATGCTGCATATGATAGATTTCAAAATCTCCTTAACATGTTGGAGTTATACAAGGCAGAAGTATCTGTTGAAGATGCCAATCTGAAGTTCTTAAGGAGTTTGCCATCTACATGGCATGTGATAGCTACAATGATCAGAGGACAACCTGGATTGGACACCATGGATTTTGATGATCTCTACAATCATCTGAAGGTGTATGAGCATGAGATGAATGGCCAATCAAGCTCAAAGTATCACAGTATTGCTTTTCTATCATCTGAAAAGAGGGGCAGTACTTCTACTAAAAGTACTGCTTCTCCTCCTCAAAGTACTGTTGCTCAAAGTACTGCTGTTTACACTCCCCCCACCTATGCTCAGCAAGCCCCACCAACTACTACCATGCACTCAGATGAAGTTTTATGCTCTTTCTTTGCAAAAAAAGCTTCTTTACCTGTAATTTATGAAGAAGATCTCTCCCAGATTGAAGAGGATGCTTTAGAAGAAATTGATATCAGGTGGCAAGTTGCATTGATCACTGCAAGGATCAAGAAGTACATGAAGAAAAAAGGAAAGAACATTGACTTTAAACCAAAACAGGGAATCACTTTTGACAAATCCAAAATTGAATGCTTCAATTGTCAAAAGACTGGACACTTTGCTAGGGAGTGCAGGTTTGCTAAGTATCAAGCAAATAGGATGACTGAGAAACCAAAGTTGGAGCTCAAAGAAATCCCTATTACTGAAACAAAGGCTTTGGTTGCTCAAGAGAATTTATTAGAGGTTGACTGGAGTGAAGAGTTTGATGATGAACCAGTGACCTACTGTATGGTAGCAGTGGAAGAAGCAGTTGAAGATTCAGTGGAAGAATTGGACTGGAGCACTGCTTTTGATGAGGAATCTGAACATGCTGCTTTGGAATCCAGAGATTGTCTAGGAGGATTTGATTGGAGCTTGGAGAGTGAAGATGATCCTGTTCTACTTTCAATGGTGGCTACTTCACCAAGTTCACCCCTATCTCTGAGGTATGCTCAAATTGTCATGATTTTTATCAAAAATTACTTGGCAGTTATGTGATTGAAAGAGATAATTGTGTTAGGGCTAGGTCTGAGGTAGCTGGTTATCAAATAACCTTAGAGTCAATGGAAGCCAAAATATTAACACATGAAAATAATGAAATGGCTTGGGCTGAAAAGTATGAACAGCAGGATTACCAGTTAAAACTAAGTGAATGGAAACTAAATTGTAAAATTGCTGAAATTGAGAAATTGACTAAGGAAAGAGATGATTTGTTAGCAAAGTTTGATGCCTGGAAAGAATCTGGTCTGTCACATGTTACTTATGTTCAAAAACAGAGAAGAGCTTACATTAGAACTGGCTTAGGTTTTGGTATGGACTTTGAGAACATAGAAGAGAATCAATCTGGTGATGACCTAGAGGATATAACCACTAGTGATGATGAATTCATTAATTATGTAGACACATCTAGTAATGAGGATTCAATTAATGAAACACCTCCTGAGTATAAGAAAGACAATGGTTATCATTCAGTCCCCCATCCCACTGGAATTCATCAACCCCCTAGGCATGATGTTTCTCGTTTTGGAGTAGACAGTCTAGAGTTTAGGAAAAAGCTAGTTGGTCAATCTAGGTCTGAAACCCCAAAAGAAACTGTTGAAAACAACGTTCAAAGTCAAGCAGTACCTTCAACTCAAAGTACTGCTCCACAAGCAGTACCTTCAGGAAAACCTTTTCAAAACAGTACTGCTAAACCTTTTTGGGATAACTTTGGTCAAAACAGGTTAAATCATTCACCTAGAAGGCAAAATAGTTTTGGTCATAGACATAGAAGAAGTCACTTTGGGAGTATGGTTCAAAAACTGTGTTTTGTGTGCTTTAGTCCTACTGATTTAATCAAGGATTGTGAACATCACTCAGAATACCTTAGAAAATTTCCAAAGCATAGGTCTGCCAATCAGAAACCTAGAGAGCACAAACCAGTCCGGAATAATTCAAATAGGGTCAATCACAACAATTTCTCACCAGAACATAGGTACCCTCACCAGAGAAGACCTTTTTCTAAACCACCAGTACCTTCACAAGCAGTACCTTCCCAAAGTACTGCTCCATCAAAACAAGGTACTGCTAACACTTCTTGGAACAGGTATCCTAGGAGATCTCATTACTATCAACCTAGAAGGTATTACAATTCACATAGGGGATCTAGATCACAGGAACCAAGTGTTAAAACCGAATGGGTTAAGAGAGAAAGTACTGCTGAGGGACAAACAGTACTTTCAACAAAAAGTAAATCAGATGTTTTTGTGATACAAGAAAAAGAGAATGAACTTGTAAAAGAGAGTTTTGAAAGTTTTGAAAATCCACATGCTAAAAATCAAAAGATAATTCTGGATCATGTTTTAAAAAATAGTGGGAATTACATACTCAAAGAATTTGAGTTTGTAACTCCACAAGGGGAACACAAGTCAGTAATGGCTTGGGTTCCTAAAAGAAACTAACTCTCTAAATCTTTGTGCAGGGCAATCCAGAAGAGGAGCTTACAGATCATTTGATTGTAGATAGTGGTTGCTCTAGAAGTATGACAGGAGACAAGGAGATTCTGTCTGATTTTAGATCTATTAGTGGAGGAAGAGTTGCATTTGGGAATGATCCTAATGAAGGAAGAATTACTGGGAAAGGAACCATCAAAGCAGGGCGTATAGATTTTGAGAATGTTAGATATGTGAAGGAGCTCAAGTTCAACTTATTGTCAGTCTCTCAAATCTGTGATAAAAAGCACCCTGTGTTATTCACTGCCACAGAATGTCTCATCCTTTCCCCTGAATTCAAAACTGTTGATGATAATTTGGTAGTCCTTAGAGTACCAAGAACTAATGATGTGTATAGTCTAGATATGAAGAGTCTTCATTCTTATGGGAGAGCCACATGTTTGGTGGCTAAAGCAATATCTGAAGAAGCACATCAGTGGCATAGAAGATTAGGCCATGTCAATTTCAAGAATATCAACAAAATGGTCAAAGGAAATTTAGTCAGAGGTTTACCTTCAAAGACTTACAAGAATGATAACTCATGTTTGGCGTGCAAGAAGGGTAAACAACACAAAGCTTCATGCAAGAAGCTTGAGGAGAGGACTATTAGAGAACCTTTGGAGCTGTTACACATGGATTTGTTTGGACCTATTTCTATGGCAAGTTTAAACAAGAAAAAGTACTGCTTGGTTGTAACAGATGATTGCAGTAGATTTAGTTGGGTATTTTTCTTGGGATTTAAAGATGATACTTTTGATGCTATTCAGACTCTCATAATAGCACTTGAAAACCAATTGAGACTCAAGGTTAGAGGTATTAGATGTGACAATGGAACTGAATTCAAGAACAAGCTTATGGATGAATTTTGTGCAAACAAAGGAATCAAGAGGAAGTTCAGTATTGCAAGAACACCACATCAGAATGGTGTTGCAGAGAGGAAGAATAGGACTTTGATTGAAGCAGCCAGAACTATGCTTGCAGATTCACAATTACCTATTCAATTCTGGGCTGAAGCTGTAAGTACTGCTTGCTATGTACTTAACAGAGTATCAGTTACTAAGCCACAGATGAAGACACCTTATGAGTTGCTGATGGGCAACAAACCCAACATTCGATTTATGAAGCCTTTTGGATGCCCTCTTACTATTTTGAATACAATTAATAATCTGGGTAAGTTTGATGGCAAGTCAGAAGAAGGTTATTTATTGGGTTACTGCACCAACATCAAAGGCTTTAGAGTGTACAACAGAGTCACTAAGAAGGTTTAAGATTGTCTTCATGTTGAATTTTTAGAAGATCAAGACAATCAGAAAGGTAAAGGTCCTGATTGGATGTTTGATCTAGAAGTTTTATCTCCTTCTATGAACTATGTACCTGTTAGAGAAGAAAATCAACCTGTGCACAATGGAGAAGATTTACAATATGTTGTTCATGGAGTCCATATTAGACTAGATGCTGTTCATAATGAAGAATCTAAACCTGCTGAGACAAAGAAAAGTACTGATGAGCCAAAATCCTCATTGTCTGCTGAGGATCAATCTATTCAAGAAGAACTTAATCAGTTGTTTCTTCAAGATGTTTTAGCACATTCTTATTCTGATGATCAAAGAAGAGCTTATGAAGAAGCAAAGAAGAAGAACAAGACTGCAGAGTACTCTTACAGTACTTTAGACAGTACTTTTGATCAAAGTACTGCTGCACCAGTTACCAGTACTTTTTTGGATGATCCTACCATGCCTGGATTAAAAGATACTGATGATGAGCTTGAAGATGAAGGTATTTTCTCAGATTCCAATGAAGATGCTGATTTTACTAATTTGGAAGATGCTTATGGAGTTCCACAGTCTCCAAACTTAAGAATTCATAAGAATCATCCTACTGATCAAATCATTGGTCCTTCTACTTCTGGAGTGATGACTAGGCACAAAGCTAAGAGTTTTACTAAACCTCATAATGCTTTACTTAGCTTTGTCTATAAACAAAACAGACTGAATCATAAGAACCATCACACATGTCTGTTTACTTGTTTTATCTCTCAAGAGGAAC
Organism: Chrysanthemum seticuspe; assembly: GCA_019973895.1. Taxonomy (NCBI): domain Eukaryota; kingdom Viridiplantae; phylum Streptophyta; class Magnoliopsida; order Asterales; family Asteraceae; genus Chrysanthemum; species Chrysanthemum seticuspe. The sequence goes on along the minus strand of BPTQ01000008.1, from coordinate 235,577,687 downwards.
CCAAGAATATTGCTCAAGCATTGACTAAAGAAAGTTGGGTTGAAGCTATGCAAGAAGAACTGCTACAATTCAGACTTCAAGAAGTTTGGGTATTATGTGATCTTCCTGACGGTAAGAAGGTCATAGGTACAAGATGGGTGTTCAGAGTCAAGAGAGATGAAAGAGAGAATGTGATGAGTGTGTAAATACTCATCAGTTTTGTACAAAATAAACTGCAAAATCATCTGAAAATACTCAGAAACACATCTAAATGATCAAAATATCACAAATCAGTGTTTTATGTGTTTCAAATTCAAAAATATCAAAATCAGATGAAAAACATATCAATTTTGCAAAAATTGCAGTTTCAGTCCCCCAAGTTTCAAGAATTGTCAAAAATAGTCCCTGAGCCCGAATTTCAAAAGTATAAATCACCAAAGGTCCTTTTAAAATCAAAAGTTATCAAATTTAGTCCTTTGGTGGAAAATATCAAAAAAGTTTGAGAAATTACAAGTTTAGTCCTTCAAGTTTGAATTTTGGCAAAAATGGCCCCTGGAAAATGGCAAATTGGCAAATTTGGTCCTTGTACTTTTTGAAAGTGTCATTTTCAGCCCTTGGATAAACTTTGCAAGATTGGCAGCAGTAGTCCTTGCATTTTCAGATTTGTCATGAAAGGTCCCTAAGTTATTTATACTTTAAACCTATTTTGGACCCTTTCAAACCTTTTGGACCCCTGTCATAATTCATATTGAACCCTCCCTTTGATATTAACCCCACTGGTCAAAAGACCAGTCAAACAAGTCAAACCAAACTCACCCTTTCCCCGTTTTCCCTCCACCCCTGTCTGCCCACCATGCCCAGCTGCCAACACCACCAACCCAGCCTCCTATCACCTCTTTTTGTCTCCCCCCACCTCCACCAAACTCCAAGAAGCATTTAATGCCTTCTCACCAACCATATCACCCCATTTTGGCAGTTAACAAAATTGGCGCCAAAAACCATTTTGAATGGTTGAGATCAAATCAAAGCAATCCAATGGCTCAAATTGGTGGGAAAGATTCAGAGGAGAGAGGAAAAGAGTTTGGGTATAAAAGAGAAGGCAAAAGGAAGCAAAAATATAGTCTTCTAGTTTTAATTTTTCTCTTAATGTCGTTTTTAATCTAAAAGCTTTAGTTTAAATATAAAACCTGTAATTCTCAGTTGTAATGTACTCTTTATAAGTTATTAAATCAATATCAATCATTTTCAAGTGCTAATTTAAGTTTCACTATGTATTCATGTTGTTAAGTCCACTGTTGAAAATTTACATTTCCAAATCACACTCAAGAGCTTTATAACACTTGTTTCTCTGTTCATTGAGCTTAAATAAGCTTAGCATAGCTTTTTACAAGCTTATGTTTCAGTTTTAAGCATAGTTGGTTTGTGGTCAAAGAAAGTCAAACAAAGTCAAACTGGCAATGGAAATGGTCAAAGGGATGAAGCAGTGATGGATGTGGGTTAATTCAGTGATAATTGGGTTGAATTGGATAGGTTAGTGGTTCTGGGTTTCAGTAATGGCAAGCCATTGTGGCTAGGGATATTTGTAAGTTCTAGTTCATTTCTTTGCATAATCTGTTTTATTGGTTCACAATAGTTGTAACTTGTTTCAATAGCAATATTTAAGTTAACTAAAGTTGGTGTGATCATAAAAATAAGTTGAATCAGTGTTTAGCTCATTTTTGATTCACAAACAGTTAGAATAGGGGTGTTTGGATTTGAGCTTTAAACTGCAACAGAAGCTAGTTCTGTGGTTCAAACCTGTTAGTGCAAGTTTGTTTAGTCATAATAGACTCATTTGAGTCTTAGTTTGGTCTGCAATATCATAAAAAGTCAAAATTACTTTCAAATCCTTCTCACAGTCCACTGTTGTGATTTTTAAAAGAGCAAATCATCATTTGGTGATTAAAAGTCTTAAACAAAGCTGGTTTTAAGTTCATTACATCAGTTAACTTCAATATCAATCAAGAAATTGGAATCAAACCTCAAGAAAGTCAACTGTGTTTCTGTTTTTAAAAAGTCAAAAATGTCAAAAATTTGGTTTTGTGCAGTTATTGCAGCTTCTCCACAGGTTTCATTAAAGGGTTTTAAGTTCTGATTTTTGGGATACAAGTAGTCTACTAGGTTGTTTCTAAGTCCTAATATCTGTTTTTGCCTTAAGCTTTTTGGATAAGCTTGAGCTTAAGCTCAAAGTCAAGGCCATTTGCCCTGCACCACTCAGTGTATACTGAGTGGTTTCTCAGTTTGTGCACAAGCTTGCACAGAGCTTGTTAAAGCTTTTCAAGGGCTGGTCTTTTGGTCAGAGGTAGTCACCTAGGTCTAGTCTAAGACTCAATCATTGGTTTTCAGTTTAGAACTTATTTGTGTGCTTATTCTTGGTCTGCAAGCTAGTACCCTCTACCTGTTTTTAAGCAAATACTCAAAACATCAATTCTGTTAAAAATTGCTTATCAGTAGTTATATCCTGTTGATTTTAAGTGCATTAGGGTATATTTAGCTTATTATAGCCTCTGTATCAGTTTGGTAGCTTTTGGTGAGCTTTTGGCTTATTTGAGTGCTTCTTTATAAGCACTTGTGAGATCAGTTGCTTATTTCTCTATACAAGTACCTGTTTTTCTAATTTTCATAGCTTCTTATCATTATTTTAGAGTTTCCCTGAATTTTTCAGATTTTTATAAGCTGTTTTGCTATTTTTCCTATTTTTAATTAGTTTTTAATACTTTTTAAATAGCATTTAATACAAAAAATTAGAAAAAGGTTCAAAAAAATAAGTTTTCATTTTTCTTAGGCTTAGATAAATATAAAAAGTGAAAAAAGTAATTTTCCATATTTTTCATAGCTTATTTGGTAATTTTTAGTAATTTAATTAGTTTTTAATAGTTTTAAATTCATAGAAATTAGAAAAATAGTCACAAAAATAGAAAAATAGTTTTGAAAAGTCTATTTTGATATTTTAGACTTTTCCAAGTGTTAATCTTATTTTTCTAGCTCATTTTCCTATTTTCTTGTAATTTAGGTAATTAATTATTAGTTAAAAATAGTTTTTAATTAGATAATTAGTTTTAAAAATAATTTTATTTTTCTAAATATTTTCTTATATCATTAGGTTTATAAAAACATCATTTTCATATTTTTAGGGTTAATATTGATTTAGTTTCACTTTTTTATTTTGTACGTCGCGTAGATTTTAATTTAAACGTACGTTTTAGGTTTTAAACGTTCATCACTTTAAATATAGTGATAGCGTTTATTTAATAGGTTTTATCTTTTTAATTTTCTTTAATTTGCATTTAAGGCGTTTTTAATTTGTTGGATTTTCCTTAGTTATAATAATCTCAAATTCCCTTTATCACTCAAATTTCTCGATCACTAGACGTTGATTTATCCATTGCATAGCTCTCTGGGACATAACGACCCGGGGAGACCCTATACTCCTCTGATCTTAATTGCATTGGTGTTTGAGCAGTTTTTAGTCTTTTAGGCTTGACTGTTTAGCACCAATCAAATTTTGGCGCCGCTGCCGGGGAGCTGTGCTGATTTATCTCCCGTTTTAGCAGATTAGTTGTTTGAATCCTCACTCATTGTTTATATCATCATTCTCTGTATATATATATATCCATATTTTCTTCTAAAAAAAATCCAAAAACCCAAAAACAAGCAAAAACGTATAAAACACAAAAATATTTTTCTTTTGTTTCTATATATGTATCAAAAATAAAAATACAAAAAGAATCGTCGTTTTCTCTAATAATTAACAACTTAAAAGATTACCACCGAAAACCAAGGCAGTGCACTACCTAACTGGGGGTGCGACCATAATAAGTTCCCGAACTAAAGATATAAAACTTGCCTTTGTGTCCTTGTGATTGGTGTACCTTTTTTAAAGAAGCCATTCATTGTGGATTATTGGTTAAGTTCACTGTTGTTTTGCCTCGATTTTGTGTTAATTGATTTTGTTGTGATATCGACGTTTCAGAACCAGAAAACCCAAAAGATTCTTCTCACCACCATTTTTACAAAACGTCTTCATAATTCTCATTCTCATGTGAAAGATTTCATAATTCCATCTCTCTCCTTAACTCTGAGTTTCCTTAGAGTTAACTCTTGTGTATGCGCACTCGCTCTTCTAGATCTGTGAGCCCATTTCGTGAGCTTGTCAAGATTCCAAGAAGGCGTGTTCGTAGACTTTCTGCTCCATCAGTCGGATCTGAGATCCGGACTGTTGACACTACTTCCGCTATCATGGCGGATGAAATTCCTATGTGTGAGCTTCTCCAGGCACCCATCGACGGGTATGGAGATGCTATCGTTGTACCAGCCATCGTGGCTGAAAATTTTGAACTCAAGACCGGGTTACTGAATCTTGTAACTTCAAATCAGTTCTACGGTTTTGAGCGGGATGATCCTCATGCTCATATAAGATGGTTTAACAAGATTGCATCTACCATCAAGTATAAGAATGTCCCTTCTGATGCTGTTAAGCTTCTTCTGTTCCCGTTTTCTCTTGAGGGGCAAGCCCGGATTTGGCTTGAAAAACAACCCCCTCAGTCTATAGAGACATGGGAGGATCTGGTGAAGAAATTTGTGAATGAATTCTATCCACCATCCAAGACCACGAGTCTTAAAAATGAAATCATCAAATTCACTCAGAAGTTTGATGAATCCTTCAGTGAATCGTGGGATCGTTTCAAGGAATTGCTTCGCAAATGCCCTCACCACGGTTTCTCCGAATTGATGCAACTCGACACTTTCTACAATGGAGTGAGTCAATCTGATCAAGATTCTCTCAATTCCTCCGCGGGAGGAAATTTCCTAAGCAAAACTGTCAAAGAAGCTTTAGCGATAATCGAAAACAAGTCTAAAGTCCGCACTGCACGAAGCAAGCCGGTTGTTTCCCAAGTCAGTGTTGGTCCTTCTTCTTCTTCATCGCCCGTGAGTCAGTCTAGCACCGATGCTAAGATTGATAAACTCACGGAAGCTATCCAAGCTTTGGTTCTCTCCAATCAGAAGAAAGTCTCTTTTCCACAAACCTCACCTCCTGCTGAGGTTAAGAAAGTGGAAGTCTGTGTTACCTGTGGTGGCCCCCATGCTTATTATAACTGTATGGCCACCGATGGTAACCCCTTTGAAGCCAATGCTGTGGGCGGGATGCCTAATCAAGGAGGCAATCAATATTGTGCTCCTGTAGACCCGAACCACCGTCCTAACCACTACTCTGGACCTCCCGGTTTCAATCAGAATCAAAACCGTAACCAGAATCAGAATAGACCGAACCAAGGTTTTCAAAACCAAGGTCAATTCAATCAAAACAACGGTTTTCAAAATCAGAATCAAAATTTCCAACATCAAGGAAATTACAATAGAAACCCAGGTCAGGGAAATTTCAACCAAGGGTATTATCATGGCAATAATCCAGGGAATTTTCAGAATCAAGGCCCTAATCCTAACAATAGAGGCCAGAATTTTCCTGCTCAAAATCAAGCCATTGTTCCAACTGGACCATCTTCTGATGAGCTGTTGAAACAATTCATGAAATCCCAGGAAGAAATGAATCGGTTGTTGGTCAGCCAGATTTCTGAGATCAAGAAGTCTTTAAATGATCGACCCTCGGGCTCAGGTACTCTACCTAGCAACACGATCGCTAATCCGAGGGGCGATGCTAAAGCGATCACAACCCGAAGTGGTGCTTCTTATTCTGGACCCGCTGTTCCTACTACCTCTTCTTCCTCTCTCCCGAAGGTAGTGGAAAGCGAACCTGAGGCGACAAAGGACAAGGAACTTCCTACTAATAACGGAAGAGCCAACAATGTCCATCCTCAGGTTGTCCCCAAACCCAAGCCTGGAGTTGTTTTTGAACCTCCAGTTGTTGACCCTAAATCCAAAACTTCTATTCCTTACCCCTCACGGTTACATGAGCAAAAGCTCCGCGAGAAAGCTAGTCATCAAATGGAAAAATTCTTTCAAATTTTCCAAGAACTTCACTTTGACATAAGCTTCGCGGATGCCATCATGTTAATGCCAAAGTTTGCATCTACTCTGAAACATATGCTGAGCAACAAAGAAAAGCTATTTGAAATGGCTAAAACTCCTTTGAATGAGAATTGCTCAGCAGTCTTGTTAAAGAAGCTTCCCGAGAAGCTAGGAGATCCCGGAAAATTTCTTCTTCCTTGTGTTTTTCCTGGGATGATTGAATGCTTTGCCCTCGCCGATCTTGGTGCAAGCATCAATCTGATGCCGTATTCAGTATGGAAACAACTGTCTCTTCCGGAACTCATTCCTACCTGCATGACTCTTGAGCTTGCAGATCGTTCTATCTCGCGTCCTCTTGGCATTGCCGAGGATGTATTCGTGAAAGTAGGAAAGTTCCACTTCCCAGCTGACTTTGTGGTCGTTGATTTCGATGCTGATCCTCGAGTTCCCCTCATTGTTGGGCGGGGATTCCTGAGGACTGGCCGTGCTCTCATAGATGTGTTTGAGCAAGAGATCACTCTCCGTGTGGGTAATGAAGCTGTTACCTTTAACCTCGATCAAACTTCGAGGTACTCCTCAAATTATGACACTGAATCAATTAATCGAGTCGATTTAATTGACATTGCTTCAGAGGAGTACTCTCAAGAGTTTCTTGGTTACCTTCATAATTCTGTGAGTGGGAATTCCAATTCCACCACATCTCCTCAACCTATCATTGCCGACTCTTCCCCCTCTCTCACTCCGTTTGAGGGAGGTGACTTCCTTCTGGAAGAGATCGATGAATTCTTAGCTGCTGATGAATCAATTCCGCCTGGAATTGATGGTGTTTATGATTCGGAGGGAGATATTCTCTATCTTGAGCAGTTGCTCAATGAAGATCCATCTTCTTCACTCCCTCCGAAAGAAATCTCGATTGAGGAAATCAAATCAGTGCAATCTTCCACTGAAGAATTTCCCGAGGTTGAACTTAAGGACCTACCTCCTCATCTTGAGTATGCATTCTTGGAGGGTGATGATAAATTACCCGTCATAATTGCTAAAGACTTAACCGAGGAGGAGAAAACTGCTCTCATAAAGGTCTTGAAGTCACACAAGCAAGCAATTGCTTGGAAACTCTCCGATATAAAGGGTATCAACCCTGAGTTTTGTACTCACAAAATCTTAATGGAGGATGACTTCAAGCCAGCAGTCCAAAGTCAGAGAAGGGTGAATCCTAAGATTCACGAGGTTATCAAACAAGAGGTTCTCAAACTTCTTGATGCCGGTCTGATTTACCCAATCTCTGATAGTCCTTGGGTTAGCCCAATTCATTGCGTTCCAAAAAAGGGTGGCATTACTGTTGTCACGAATGAAGAAAACGAGTTGATTCCAACTCGATTGGTTACGGGTTGGCGTGTGTGTATTGACTATCGAAAGTTAAACGAAGCCACCCGTAAAGACCACTTTCCTCTACCCTTCATGGACCAGATGCTTGAGAGATTAGCAGGGAACGAGTACTATTGTTTCCTTGATGGTTTCTCAGGATACTTTCAGATCCCCATTGATCCGCTGGATCAAGAGAAAACTACATTCACCTGCCCATACGGGACGTTTGCCTACAGACGTATGCCTTTTGGCTTATGCAATGCTCCTGGCACGTTCCAACGTTGTATGATGGCCATTTTCCACGACATGATCGGGGAAACTATGGAGGTGTTTATGGATGACTTCTCGGTCATTGGGGACTCATTTCAGACTTGTCTCTCCCACTTAGACAAAATGCTTAAAAGGTGTGAAGACACCAATCTATGTCTAAACTGGGAGAAAAGCCACTTTATGGTCAAAGAGGGCATTGTCCTCGGCCATAAGATTTCTAAGAATGGGATTGAGGTTGATAGAGCAAAAGTTGATGTCATTGCTAAACTACCTCATCCCACTACTGTCAAAGGAGTTAGGAGTTTTCTAGGTCATGCCGGGTTTTATCGTAGATTCATTCAAGATTTCTCTAAAATCGCCCGGCCTATGACCCATCTTCTCGAAAAAGATGCTCCTTTCATCTTCTCTCCTGAGTGCATCGAAGCTTTTGAAACACTTAAGAAAAAGCTTACGGAAGCACCCATTCTAGTTGCCCCGACTGGGACTTACCCTTCGAGCTCATGTGCGATGCAAGTGATTTTGCAATCGGTGCAGTCTTGGGGCAACGCAAAACCAAGCATTTTCAGCCAATCCACTACGCAAGCAAAACTATGACTGAAGCTCAGACCCATTACACCACTACGGAAAAAGAATTATTAGCAGTGGTGTATGCGTTTGAGAAATTTCGGCCATACCTTATCTTGACCAAATGCGTGGTGTATACGGATCACTCGGCACTCAAATATCTCTTTGCAAAACAAGATGCAAAGCCGAGATTGCTCCGTTGGGTTCTCCTCCTACAAGAATTTGATATCATCATTCGTGATAAAAAAGGAGCTGAGAACCTGGCTGCTGATCATCTTTCCCGATTAGAGAACCCTCATCAAAATGTGTTCGAGAAAAAGGAAATCAATGAAACATTTCCTCTCGAAACACTCAACGTGGTTTCTTTTCGTGGAGACTCGTCTACCCCATGGTTTGCCGACTTTGCAAATTACCATGCGGGTAACTTTGTTGTGAAAGGGATGTCGTCCCAACAGAAAAATAAATTCTTTAAAGATGTGAAACATTATTTCTGGGACGACCCCTACTTGTTTAAAATCTGTGCGGATCAAGTCATCCGGCGATGTGTGGATGGTCAGGAAGCTATTGACATTCTCAAAGCTTGCCATTCTGGACCTACTGGGGGACATCATAGCCCCAACTACACCGCCAAGAAGGTGTTTGATTCGGGATTCTATTGGCCCACAATCTATAAGGATGCCCATGAATTCGTCAAAACCTGTGACGCTTGTCAACGTCACGGGAATATCTCACAAAGGAATGAAATGCCGCAAAACGCCATTCAAGTGTGTGAGATTTTTGACATCTGGGGCATTGACTTTATGGGGCCATTTCCTTCTTCTCACGGAAATAAGTACATACTCGTGGCCGTTGACTACTTGTCAAAATGGGTTGAAGCTAAAGCTTTACCCACCAACGATGCCCGAGTTGTTGTGAAATTCTTGAAATCCTTATTTGCTAGGTTTGGAACTCCACGAGCCATCATCAGTGATCGTGGTACGCATTTCTGCAATGACCAATTTGCAAGAGTCATGCAAAAGTATGGTGTAACTCACCGTACCTCTACTGCGTACCACCCACAAACAAGTGGGCAAGTGGAAGTTTCTAACCGGGGGATTAAAAGAATCTTGGAGAGGACGGTTGGCGAAAACCGTGCCTCTTGGTCGGATAGATTAGATGACGCACTCTGGGCCTTCCGTACAGCCTACAAAACACCCATCGGGTGCACTCCATACAAGCTGGTGTACGGGAAGGCATGTCATCTTCCAGTTGAGCTCGAGCACAAGGCATACTGGGCCTTGAAACATGCTAACTTTGATATACAGACAGCGGGTGATCATCGGAAAGTTCAAATGAATGAATTAAATGAACTCCGTGATCAAGCTTACGAGAACTCTTTGATCTATAAACAAAAGACAAAGAAGATTCATGACTCAAAAATCAAAAACCGCGTTTTCAACGTCGGTGATCGAGTCCTTCTTTTCAACTCTAGGTTGAAGATTTTCTCGGGAAAGCTCAAGTCCCGTTGGTCTGGTCCATTTACTATCGCTAAGGTTTATCCTTATGGCACCATTGAGTTATCTCAACCCGATGGTCCTAATTTCAAAGTGAATGGTCATCGAGTGAAGCACTATTTTGGAGAGGACATTCCATCCATGGTTGTCCCGGACTTACAAACTTTCCCCATGAACCAATGAATGCGGGGATCGAGTCAAGCTAGCGACTCGGGAATCAAAAACAGTAGCATGCCATATGGGTTTTCACCCATATTTCTGTTTTCTCACCTCTTTCTACCACCCTAGTGTGGGGGGGTTGCCCACATGTTTCAAAAAAAAAAAAAAAAAAAAAAAAAAAAAAAAAAAAAAAAATCATCTTTCTAAATAATGGCCATAGTATTTCCCTTTCACGTTCTTTGTTTCGGCATAACCGCCGGTACTTTGAATATTGAGGGCAATATTCATCTCTAGTGTGGGGGGGATTCTCACGAATTTTATCATGTAAATATACCGCCTAATCCCCCCGTTTTTGGCCAAAATTTTTTTTTTGGAGTAAGTGTTCTACACTTTCTCATCTGGTTATCAGTCCGCCATGTCTGTAAGACAAAAGGATTGGCTAATCCAGGAGCAAACGGCTCTTGGTAAAGATTTCTCAAATCCGTTTATATGGCTTGCAATTTGCCCAAAATTGTATGGTTCTTCAGCTCCCCATCATCCTCAAAAGATAATGAGTTGGCTAGCCCGCAAGATTATGGCTTGTGGTAAAGGCAGTGGAAAAACCATAATTGGTATTCAGCTCACCAAAGATAATTCTGATAATTTATCTAAGAGTTGGCTAGTCCAGAAGGGTACGGCTTCTGGTAAAGACAAAATCAAATCCGTTGAAAGCTGGTGGTTTGCTCAAAATCACATGGTTATCGGTGTACCATGGTTCTTACTTGAACTGAAACATTTGGCTACTCCAGAAGTGATGGCTTTTGGTAAAGAGTTTAAAATCCATTATGTTTTCTCAAATCATTGCTAGGGACTAGCAATATCTCAGTGTGGGGGATTGATGAGTGTGTAAATACTCATCAGTTTTGTACAAAATAAACTGCAAAATCATCTGAAAATACTCAGAAACACATCTAAATGATCAAAATATCACAAATCAGTGTTTTATGTGTTTCAAATTCAAAAATATCAAAATCAGATGAAAAACATATCAATTTTGCAAAAATTGCAGTTTCAGTCCCCCAAGTTTCAAGAATTGTCAAAAATAGTCCCTGAGCCCGAATTTCAAAAGTATAAATCACCAAAGGTCCTTTTAAAATCAAAAGTTATCAAATTTAGTCCTTTGGTGGAAAATATCAAAAAAGTTTGAGAAATTACAAGTTTAGTCCTTCAAGTTTGAATTTTGGCAAAAATGGCCCCTGGAAAATGGCAAATTGGCAAATTTGGTCCTTGTACTTTTTGAAAGTGTCATTTTCAGCCCTTGGATAAACTTTGCAAGATTGGCAGCAGTAGTCCTTGCATTTTCAGATTTGTCATGAAAGGTCCCTAAGTTATTTATACTTTAAACCTATTTTGGACCCTTTCAAACCTTTTGGACCCCTGTCATAATTCATATTGAACCCTCCCTTTGATATTAACCCCACTGGTCAAAAGACCAGTCAAACAAGTCAAACCAAACTCACCCTTTCCCCGTTTTCCCTCCACCCCTGTCTGCCCACCATGCCCAGCTGCCAACACCACCAACCCAGCCTCCTATCACCTCTTTTTGTCTCCCCCCACCTCCACCAAACTCCAAGAAGCATTTAATGCCTTCTCACCAACCATATCACCCCATTTTGGCAGTTAACAAAATTGGCGCCAAAAATCATTTTGAATGGTTGAGATCAAATCAAAGCAATCCAATGGCTCAAATTGGTGGGAAAGATTCAGAGGAGAGAGGAAAAGAGTTTGGGTATAAAAGAGAAGGCAAAAGGAAGCAAAAATATAGTCTTCTAGTTTTAATTTTTCTCTTAATGTCGTTTTTAATCTAAAAGCTTTAGTTTAAATATAAAACCTGTAATTCTCAGTTGTAATGTACTCTTTATAAGTTATTAAATCAATATCAATCATTTTCAAGTGCTAATTTAAGTTTCACTATGTATTCATGTTGTTAAGTCCACTGTTGAAAATTTACATTTCCAAATCACACTCAAGAGCTTTATAACACTTGTTTCTCTGTTCATTGAGCTTAAATAAGCTTAGCATAGCTTTTTACAAGCTTATGTTTCAGTTTTAAGCATAGTTGGTTTGTGGTCAAAGAAAGTCAAACAAAGTCAAACTGGCAATGGAAATGGTCAAAGGGATGAAGCAGTGATGGATGTGGGTTAATTCAGTGATAATTGGGTTGAATTGGATAGGTTAGTGGTTCTGGGTTTCAGTAATGGCAAGCCATTGTGGCTAGGGATATTTGTAAGTTCTAGTTCATTTCTTTGCATAATCTGTTTTATTGGTTCACAATAGTTGTAACTTGTTTCAATAGCAATATTTAAGTTAACTAAAGTTGGTGTGATCATAAAAATAAGTTGAATCAGTGTTTAGCTCATTTTTGATTCACAAACAGTTAGAATAGGGGTGTTTGGATTTGAGCTTTAAACTGCAACAGAAGCTAGTTCTGTGGTTCAAACCTGTTAGTGCAAGTTTGTTTAGTCATAATAGACTCATTTGAGTCTTAGTTTGGTCTGCAATATCATAAAAAGTCAAAATTACTTTCAAATCCTTCTCACAGTCCACTGTTGTGATTTTTAAAAGAGCAAATCATCATTTGGTGATTAAAAGTCTTAAACAAAGCTGGTTTTAAGTTCATTACATCAGTTAACTTCAATATCAATCAAGAAATTGGAATCAAACCTCAAGAAAGTCAACTGTGTTTCTGTTTTTAAAAAGTCAAAAATGTCAAAAATTTGGTTTTGTGCAGTTATTGCAGCTTCTCCACAGGTTTCATTAAAGGGTTTTAAGTTCTGATTTTTGGGATACAAGTAGTCTACTAGGTTGTTTCTAAGTCCTAATATCTGTTTTTGCCTTAAGCTTTTTGGATAAGCTTGAGCTTAAGCTCAAAGTCAAGGCCATTTGCCCTGCACCACTCAGTGTATACTGAGTGGTTTCTCAGTTTGTGCACAAGCTTGCACAGAGCTTGTTAAAGCTTTTCAAGGGCTGGTCTTTTGGTCAGAGGTAGTCACCTAGGTCTAGTCTAAGACTCAATCATTGGTTTTCAGTTTAGAACTTATTTGTGTGCTTATTCTTGGTCTGCAAGCTAGTACCCTCTACCTGTTTTTAAGCAAATACTCAAAACATCAATTCTGTTAAAAATTGCTTATCAGTAGTTATATCCTGTTGATTTTAAGTGCATTAGGGTATATTTAGCTTATTATAGCCTCTGTATCAGTTTGGTAGCTTTTGGTGAGCTTTTGGCTTATTTGAGTGCTTCTTTATAAGCACTTGTGAGATCAGTTGCTTATTTCTCTATACAAGTACCTGTTTTTCTAATTTTCATAGCTTCTTATCATTATTTTAGAGTTTCCCTGAATTTTTCAGATTTTTATAAGCTGTTTTGCTATTTTTCCTATTTTTAATTAGTTTTTAATACTTTTTAAATAGCATTTAATACAAAAAATTAGAAAAAGGTTCAAAAAAATAAGTTTTCATTTTTCTTAGGCTTAGATAAATATAAAAAGTGAAAAAAGTAATTTTCCATATTTTTCATAGCTTATTTGGTAATTTTTAGTAATTTAATTAGTTTTTAATAGTTTTAAATTCATAGAAATTAGAAAAATAGTCACAAAAATAGAAAAATAGTTTTGAAAAGTCTATTTTGATATTTTAGACTTTTCCAAGTGTTAATCTTATTTTTCTAGCTCATTTTCCTATTTTCTTGTAATTTAGGTAATTAATTATTAGTTAAAAATAGTTTTTAATTAGATAATTAGTTTTAAAAATAATTTTATTTTTCTAAATATTTTCTTATATCATTAGGTTTATAAAAACATCATTTTCATATTTTTAGGGTTAATATTGATTTAGTTTCACTTTTTTATTTTGTACGTCGCGTAGATTCTAATTTAAACGTACGTTTTAGGTTTTAAACGTTCATCACTTTAAATATAGTGATAGCGTTTATTTAATAGGTTTTATCTTTTTAATTTTCTTTAATTTGCATTTAAGGCGTTTTTAATTTGTTGGATTTTCCTTAGTTATAATAATCTCAAATTCCCTTTATCATTCAAATTTCTCGATCACTAGACGTTGATTTATCCATTGCATAGCTCGCTGGGACATAACGACCCGGGGAGACCCTATACTCCTCTGATCTTAATTGCATTGGTGTTTGAGCAGTTTTTAGTCTTTTAGGCTTGACTGTTTAGCACCAATCAGAATGTCATCACGAACAAGGCAAGGTTAGTTACACAAGGCTACAGACAAGAAGAAGGAGTTGATTATGATGAAGTGTTTGCTCCTGTAGCAAGGATAAAGCAATTCGAATCTTTCTTGGTTTTGCTTCTTATATGGGATTTCAGGTTTATCAAATGGATGTCAAGAGTTCCTTTTTATATGGCACGATTACAGAGGAAGTATATGTCAAACAACCTCCTGGTTTTGAAGATCCTAAACATCCAAACAAAGTTGTCAAAACTCTTTATGGCTTACATCAAGCACCTAGAGCTTGGTATGAAAGGCTCTCTACCTTTTTATTGCAACATGGTTATAGGAGAGGAGCTATAGATAAGACCTTATTTATCAAGAGAGATAAAAAGGATATCATGCTAGTTCAAGTATATGAAGATGATATCATCTTTGGAGCTACCAAACAGTCTATGGTTAAGGAGTTTGAGAAGCTGATGTAGAATGAATTTCAAATGAGTTCAATGGGTGAGTTAACTTTCTTTTTGGGACTTCAAGTTAAGCAGTCAAAGGAAGGAATTTTCATAAGTCAAGACAAGTATGTAACTGGCATACTTAAGAAGTTCAATTTTGATGACATGAAGCCAGTTACTACACCTATTAAATCTATCAACTCATTGGGCAAGGATGAAGATGGACAACCAGTAGAAGTCAAGTTATACAGATCCATGATTGGTTGTCTTATGTATCTTACTGCATCAAGGCCTGATATCATGTTTGCTGTGTGTTTATGTGCAAGATATCAAGTCTCACCAAAGATCTCTCATATGAATGTAGTGAAGAGAATTTTTAGTTATTTGAAACAACAACCTAAGTTGGGGTTGTGGTATCTAACGGATTCACCTTTTCACTTGGAAGCTTTTTCAGATAGTGATTATGCAGGTGATAACTATGAAAGAAGATCAACCACAGGTGGATGCCAATATCTTGGAAGAAGATTAGTTTCATGGCAGTGTAAAAATCAAACAATTGCAGCAACATCATCAACTGAAGCAAAATATGTGGCTGCTGCAAGCTGTTGTGGACAAGTGTTGTAGATGCATAATCAACTCTTGGACTATGGGTTCAATTTCAAGAATACTCCTATCAATATTGATAATGAGAGTACTATTTGTATTGTGAAGAATCCAGTTTATCATTCCAAGACCAGGCATATTCAGATTAGGCATCACTTCATTCGAGATTGTTATGAGCACAGGCTTGATAATGTGGTCAAGGTTCACACGAATGATATTGTAGCTGACTTACTCACCAAAGGCTTTGATGTTTCAAGATTCAATCACTTGGTGGTAAGCATTGACATGTGATGAGTGTGTAAATACTCATCATTTTTGGTTTAATCTGAACTGCAAAACGTCTAAAAATGCTCAGAAATGCATCAAAATACTGAAAATATTCCAAAATTGCATTTTATATGTTTCAGATGCAAAATGTTCAAAATCAGATGAAAAATGAGCAAAGTTTGCATAATTGGCAGTTTCAGTCCCCCAAGTTTCTAAAATTGTCAAAAACAGTCCCTGAGCACATAATTTCAAAAGAAAAATCACCAAAGGTCCTTTTAAAATCATAAGTTGTCAAATTTAGTCCTTTGGTGAAAAATATCAAAAGTTTTGAGAAATTACAAAATTAGTCCTTCAAGTTTCAAATTTGGCAAAAATGGCCCTTGGAAAATTGGAAAATGTCAAGTTTAGTCCTTGTACTATGGAAACTTGTCAATTGTGGTCCCTTGAAGCAACTTTGCAAATTGGCAGCACTGGTCCCTCTATTTTCAGAAATTGCAACATAGGTCCTTGTCTATTTAATCCTTTAAACCTATTTTGGACCCTATCATAAAACCCTTTGACCCCCTGCCTTTTATCCTTTGGACCCTTCACCAATTTTGACCCCCCTGCCTACTAATATCTGGTCAAACAACCAATCAAACAAAACAACCCCGCCATCCCCTTTCCTTCTTTCCCTCCCCTTGTCTGCCCACCATCCCAGCCACCAACACAACCACCCAGCTCACAATCACCTCTCCTTGTTCCCCCCACCTCCACCAAACTCCAAATGCAATTAATGCCTCTCCCCCATTTCACTCAACTCTCAATCTGTCAAATAACCATTTTGGCGCCAAAAACGGATTTAAAGGCCAGGATCACTTTTAGCCATCCAATGGCTATCATTTCAAGTGAGAATTCATCAGAGATGAGAGAGAAAGATCTTGGAGTATAAAGAGAAGCAAAAGGAAGCAAGAGAAGTAGTCTACTAGTTTTAAAATTTTTATCAATGTCGTTTTTTTTTTTCTTAAAGCTTTAGTTTAGTATCAAACCTGTAACCTTTTGTTAATTTGTATCAACTTTAAGTATTTAAGTGTATTGAAACTCATTTCAAGCATCAATTTTAGTTTATTGTTACAATTCTCAGTTTATGTCCACTGTCTCAAATTTCCAAGTCCAAGTCTTGTATACAAGCTTCAAACAGCTCAATTCTCAGTTCTAATAAGCTTATACAAGCTTCTAATAGCTTTCTATAAGCTTGCATTTCAGTTTTAAGCAAAAGTGGTTCTTGGTCAACAGAAGTCAAACAGGGTCAATTTGGTAATGGAAATGGTCAATGGGTGATGCAGTGTTGAAAGTGGGTTGTTTCTGAGTTAATGGGTTGATTAAACTAGGGTAGTGATCCTTTGGTTACTGTTTTCAAGCCATAGTGGCTAGGGACTCTTGTAAGTAATTTTTAAAGTTTCATTGCATTATCTGTTTTTGTAGCTTTAAACTGGTTCAAATCTGTTCTAGTTGTTGTATTTAGGTTAAATAAACTTAGTTTGATCAATTGTGCAAGCTTAATCAGTGTTTGTCTCATTTTAAGTTGCTTATCAGTAGTTAACAGGTGTGTTTGGCTTTACTGTTATAACTGTATTAGAGGTGTGCTCAGTGCTAGACTTTGGTTGTTTGTGGTTTGTCTAGCTCATTTGAGTTCTAATCTGTCTTAGCTTGTGCCTGCAAAACACCCAAAGTCAAATTTCCTTTAATCTGTCTCATATTGCACAACTGTTGTGATTTTGGATCATCAAACTTTTGTTTTGTGTTTAAAGTTCTTAGATAAAGCTTGCAGTGAGCTCATCACATCATATTTCATCAATATCAGTCATAAAATTGGAATCAAAGTTCAATATAGTCAAACTTTCAAATTCATATCAAAAGTCAAATTGGCAAAAATCTGTTTTGAGCCCAATTACAAGGAATTTTCATGAGTTCATTTTTGAGCCACATCAAGTGAAATTAGTGGCTTCATAAACCTCAGCTGGTATCATTTCTTATTAGCATTTTTTTAGAATTTTACCAATTTTTTATAAGCTCCAAACAAGCTTCTCAAGTAGCTCCTAGTTGCCCTGCTCCAAAAGCTCAACATTAACTGAGTTTTTCTCAGATTTGTGCAAGCCTGCACAGGGCTCATTAGAGCTTCCAAAGGTCTGGTTTTTAGTTTGTAAGGTCTCAGCTAGGTCTACTTTAGGTCCCCATAGTTGGTTTTAGATTTCTAGCTTATTTGAGTGCTTATTTGGTGACTGCAAGTAGGCACCTAGAAACTATTTTTAGCTTATTCTCATATCAACAAAATCTGTACATCTTGCAATTCAGAGGCTATGGCTTATTGTTTTTAGTTGCATTTTGGCTATTTTAGCATAGTAGAACTGCTGGTAACATTTGGTAGCTTATTGTGGTTGTTGGCTTATTGAAAGTGCTTATTTCTAAGCACATTCCACATCAGTTTCATATTCCTCCAAACAACCATCTGTTTTCCATTTTTCCTAGATTCTTATTATTATTTTAGAGTTTTCCTGAAATTTTCAGATTTTTCCTAGCTGGTTTGCTATTTTTCTTGTTTTTAATTAGTTTTTAGCACTTTTTAATTAGCTTTTAATACAAAAAATTAAGAAAAGGTTCAAAAAAATATTTTTTCATTTTTCTTAAGTTAAGATAAATATAAAAAGACAAAAAAATATTTTTCTATATTTTTCTTAGTTAAATTTGTATTTTTAAGTAATTTAATTAGTTTTAAATAGTTTAAAATTCCTAGAAAATAGAAAAATAATCAGAAAAATACAAAAATAGTTTTGAAAATTCTAGTTTGTTATTTTAGATTTTTCCAAGTCTAAATTTTATTTTTCTAGCTTTGTTTCATATTTTCTTATATTTTAGGTTAATATTTAATAGTTAAAATTAGTTTTTAATTAATAATAATTAATTAAATAGTTATAAAAATAATTTTCTTTTTCTAAATATTTTCTTTTATCATTAGGTTTGTAAAAATATATTTTTCATATTTTTAGGATTTATATTGTATAAGTTTCAGTTTTTCACTTGTACGTCGCGTAGATTTTAATTTCAGTTTTATAAACATAAAAACAAAAACATCATTTTAATTATAGTGATAGCGTTTATTTAATATTTTTTTATCTTTTTTAATTTCCTTTAATTTGCATTTAAGCCGTTGTTATTTGTTGGCTTTGTCTGTAGTTATAATCACTATCGTTATCCCTTTTCTGTTCAAATTTCTCGATCACTTTACGTTAGATAATCCATTGCATAGCTCGCTGGGACATAACGACCCGGGGAAATCCTATACTCCTCAGATCTTCATTGTATTCGTGCTTGAGCAGTTTTAAGCTGATTACGGTCTGCCATTCACGAGTGGCGGGCTTGAGTGATTTAGCTTGACTGTTTGGCCCGCATCAAATTTTTGGCGCCGCTGCCGGGGAGCTGTGCTGATTATCTCACGTTTAGCAGATTAGTGATTTGGATATTCACTCTTTGTTCATACCATCCATCTGTATATGTTTATATTTTCTTATCCAAAAATACAAAAATACTCTTCTCATTCCTCTTATCCGTATGATTCTATTTCTCTTACCCCATCGTACCGTTTGATTCTACTCTTCTTTAACCTCAAAACCGTTTAATTCTATTTCTTTGACCCTCTACATGTTTAATTCTCATGGCGACGATCGATTATCCTCGTTGTTTCCACTGCAAAAGCCGTATGGAAGAGGATCAGCTCCGTTGTCAGAATCCGAATTGTTTATGCAAGCAATGTGGAAGGATGGGTGCAAGCAAATATTGTTATTGGTGCGAATTATCTGATAACTCTCTTGATGATTCTCCAAGTTTTTCCGACCATCCGCCACAACCCGATGAACCCGTTCAAGAACCGGAGACCATAACGGAAGTGGTGGAAATTGCTAGCTCTCAGAGCACACCACTTGTCCCACCTCCTGATTTTTCTGAATGTTCTTTGAGACTTGATAGTCATTCGGATCACCATGTTGGTTTTGTTGATTCTTTGAATAAACCGATTCCTTATCATAACTCTCAAATGCAATCGTTTATTCCTTGTGTCGGTTGTGGTGAGCCTCTCTTTGGTTCACCCTGTCGTTGGTGTACGTGTGTACAATGTGGTAATGATATTCATAACGGGAGTTGTTTGTTTTGTGGTTCGAGGAATTCATTTGATTATGATCCTAATCAGAACTCATTTAACGACCCCTCAAACTTTTCCAATTACCCACCACAACCCGACTTATCTTCATATAATCAACATACCTGCTGTGAATTTTGTGGAGGTCCTCACCTAGAATTTGATTGTCAATCGGGAAACACGTTTGTCTATGAACAGTTTTCCAATGATGCTCAGAACTTTGGTTATGACCAAAATCCATATGATTCACCAGTCCAGACTCAACAGTTTTACTGTTGTGAGTACTGTGGAGGTCCCCATTTCAGCTCTGATTGTCAAATAGGGAACCCAGTTCCTTGTAACAATCATGACTCTTACATGTTTGACAACTTCCAACCTCCACAGCACCATACGGTTCAAACTCCACCTGAGCCGTTGTCTCCTGAAATCTCCCAGGATTTTGAAACCACAATGAAAACACTTGATGATATGATTAGTAACTTTAAGAATCAAGTGAGTGGTGAAAAGACCATAGGAGAATTGCTGGCCGAAGAACGAGAAGAACGAGAAGCTCGCAAATCTAGGGAAGAATTATTAATCCTAGAGCAAGCAGCTCTAAGGCGTTCTCAATTTCTCAAGGCGGCTCTATATGACGATGACGAGGAGAGTTTTTATCCTTTTAAAGATAACATTTCTCAACTCCCTCAGTCACTTGATATCCCAGCAGTTGAGATTCCATCTCAAACAACTGCTATCACACCCGAAGCTCCCACTCACTCTCTGAACATGGGGGACGAGCATCTTGACACTGTTCCTGAAAAGGAATCGGACGAATTCATAAAGTCTAGTGTTGAGAACCTTGTCCCAATCCGAGAGAGTCACAGGGTACTTCTGATCACATGTGTAATTCTTCTTTCCCCCTTGAGTGTCCAAATGATCATTTGGAAACTTTCTCTGATCTTAGCGACGATTGTGCTTCCTATGGAAACATCGAGTATGTTGAGACATCACTTCCACAATCTGATGTTGACCCTCTTCTTGAGGAGTTCTCCGGTGAACTCACTCACATCAATCCACTCTTTGATTTCGAAGCCGATCTGGGAGAGACTGAAAGTCTCATTGATAATGATCGTTCACTCACTTCTCACCCTAACAGTCCAATAGAGAATGTTGATCACTTTGTTCCCGAAACATTCAAAGCTACTTTCACCAATCCTCTATTTGAATTCGACTCTGAATTCACTTCAATTTCTGAGAATCCACTCTTTGATACTCAGATTGAGGATAGTGATGAGCCCACAATGGAACAAGAGTTCACAATTTCACTTCATGTGAATGATTCTCTTCATGAAGAGTTCTCCGGTGAACTCTCTCATGACATATCTCCTCCGGAACATGATCATTTCTATTTTGATCTTGATGATGATATTGGCTCGGAGGAAGGTGTACTCTATCGTATGAGTTTGCTTATTGATGATACTACCCTCACCCTTCCTCCCGATACGTCTACATTTGAGGATGAAGAATGGATCTTGATTGTTATCAAGACCTTTCTTCCTTTCCTCAAATATCTTGTGATTTCCCTTCATCTTCACTCCTTCGGGAACGAAGACACTATCTTTGACCCCGGCATTTTCATTTATCATTTTTGAGCCGGTTCTATGTATATCTCATCGGTGTGGAACTTTCACGTGCTTCAAATGTTTGTCCAAACATCTTGAATGAAAGTCCGATGGAGATTGTTTCTTCCACTTTGCTTCCCCATGAACAAATGAATTCGGGGTCGAGTCAAGCTAGCGACTCGGTAATCAAAAACAGTAGCTGAACATGGGTTTTCACCCGTGTGTACCACCTAAGTTTAGGGGTGATGCCCCACATGTTATATATATATATATATATATTCTAAAAAAAAAAATAAAAAAAAATAAAAATAAAAAAAATACTGGCCGTAGTATTTCCCTTTTACGTTCTTTGTTTCGGCATAACCGCCGGTACTTTGAATATTGAGGGCAATATTCATTTCTAAGTGTGGGGGGGGAATTCTCACGAATTTTATCATATAATTATACCAATTCCCCCGTTTTTGGCCAAAATTTTTTTTGGAGTAAGTGTTTTACACTTTCTCATTTGGTTATCAGTCCGCCTTGTCTAATAAACAAAAGGATTGGCTAATCCAGGAGCAAACGGCTCTTGGTAAAGATATCTCAAATCCGTTTACGGCTTGCAATTTGCCCAAAATTGTATGGTATTCAGCTCACCATATCCTAAAAAGTGAAGAGTTGGCTAGCCCGCAAGGTTATGGCTTGTGGTAAAGGCAGTGGAAAAACCATAATTGGTAATCAGCTCACCAAAGATAATATTGATAATTTATCTAAGAGTTGGCTAGTCCAGAGCAAACGGCTTCTGGTAAAGACAAATCAAATCCGTTGGAAGCTGGTGGTTTGCTCAAAATCACATGGTTATCGGTGTACCATGGTTCTTACTTGAACTGAAACATTTGGCTACTCCAGAAGTAATGGCTTTTGGTAAAGAGATTCAAATCCATTAAGTTTTTCTCAAAAGATTGCTAGGGACTAGCAATAGTTTAGTGTGGGGGATTGATGAGTGTGTAAATACTCATCATTTTTGGTTTAATCTGAACTGCAAAACGTCTAAAAATGCTCAGAAATGCATCAAAATACTGAAAATATTCCAAAATTGCATTTTATATGTTTCAGATGCAAAATGTTCAAAATCAGATGAAAAATGAGCAAAGTTTGCATAATTGGCAGTTTCAGTCCCCCAAGTTTCTAAAATTGTCAAAAACAGTCCCTGAGCACATAATTTCAAAAGAAAAATCACCAAAGGTCCTTTTAAAATCATAAGTTGTCAAATTTAGTCCTTTGGTGAAAAATATCAAAAGTTTTGAGAAATTACAAAATTAGTCCTTCAAGTTTCAAATTTGGCAAAAATGGCCCTTGGAAAATTGGAAAATGTCAAGTTTAGTCCTTGTACTATGGAAACTTGTCAATTGTGGTCCCTTGAAGCAACTTTGCAAATTGGCAGCACTGGTCCCTCTATTTTCAGAAATTGCAACATAGGTCCTTGTCTATTTAATCCTTTAAACCTATTTTGGACCCTATCATAAAACCCTTTGACCCCCTGCCTTTTATCCTTTGGACCCTTCACCAATTTTGACCCCCCTACCTACTAATATCTGGTCAAACAACCAGTCAAACAAAACAACCCCGCCATCCCCTTTCCTTCTTTCCCTCCCCTTGTCTGCCCACCATCCCAGCCACCAACACAACCACCCAGCTCACAATCACCTCTCCTTGTTCCCCCCACCTCCACCAAACTCCAAATGCAATTAATGCCTCTCCCCCATTTCACTCAACTCTCAATCTGTCAAAAAACCATTTTGGCGCCAAAAACGGATTTAAAGGCCAGGATCACTTTTAGCCATCCAATGGCTATCATTTCAAGTGGGAATTCATCAGAGATGAGAGAGAAAGATCTTGGAGTATAAAGAGAAGCAAAAGGAAGCAAGAGAAGTAGTCTACTAGTTTTAAATTTTTTATCAATGTCGTTTTTTTTTCTTAAAGCTTTAGTTTAGTATCAAACCTGTAACCTTTTGTTAATTTGTATCAAATTTAAGTATTTAAGTGTATTGAAACTCATTTCAAGCATCAATTTTAGTTTATTGTTACAATTCTCAGTTTATGTCCACTGTCTCAAATTTCCAAGTCCAAGTCTTGTATACAAGCTTCAAACAGCTCAATTCTCAGTTCTAATAAGCTTATACAAGCTTCTAATAACTTTCTATAAGCTTGCATTTCAGTTTTAAGCAAAAGTGGTTCTTGGTCAACAGAAGTCAAACAGGGTCAATTTGGTAATGGAAATGGTCAATGGGTGATGCAGTGTTGAAAGTGGGTTGTTTCTGAGTTAATGGGTTGATTAAACTAGGGTAGTGATCCTTTGGTTACTGTTTTCAAGCCATAGTGGCTAGGGACTCTTGTAAGTAATTTTTAAAGTTTCATTGCATTATCTGTTTTTGTAGCTTTAAACTGGTTCAAATCTGTTCTAGTTGTTGTATTTAGGTTAAATAAACTTAGTTTGATCAATTGTGCAAGCTTAATCAGTGTTTGTCTCATTTTAAGTTGCTTATCAGTAGTTAACAGGTGTGTTTGGCTTTACTGTTATAACTGTATTAGAGGTGTGCTCAGTGCTAGACTTTGGTTGTTTGTGGTTTGTCTAGCTCATTTGAGTTCTAATCTGTCTTAGCTTGTGCCTGCAAAACACCCAAAGTCAAATTTCCTTTAATCTGTCTCATATTGCACAACTGTTGTGATTTTGGATCATCAAACTTTTGTTTTGTGTTTAAAGTTCTTAGATAAAGCTTGCAGTGAGCTCATCACATCATATTTCATCAATATCAGTCATAAAATTGGAATCAAAGTTCAATATAGTCAAACTTTCAAATTCATATCAAAAGTCAAATTGGCAAAAATCTGTTTTGAGCCCAATTACAAGGAATTTTCATGAGTTCATTTTTGAGCCACATCAAGTGAAATTAGTGGCTTCATAAACCTCAGCTGGTATCATTTCTTATTAGCATTTTTTTAGAATTTTACCAATTTTTTATAAGCTCCAAACAAGCTTCTCAAGTAGCTCCTAGTTGCCCTGCTCCAAAAGCTCAGCATTAACTGAGTTTTTCTCTGATTTGTGCAAGCCTGCACAGGGCTCATTAGAGCTTCCAAAGGTCTGGTTTTTAGTTTGTAAGGTCTCAGCTAGGTCTACTTTAGGTCCCCATAGTTGGTTTTAGATTTCTAGCTTATTTGAGTGCTTATTTGGTGACTGCAAGTAGGCACCTAGAAACTGTTTTTAGCTTATTCTCATATCAACAAAATCTGTACATCTTGCAATTCAGAGGCTATGGCTTATTGTTTTTAGTTGCATTTTGGCTATTTTAGCATAGTAGAACTGCTGGTAACATTTGGTAGCTTATTGTGGTTGTTGGCTTATTGAAAGTGCTTATTTCTAAGCACATTCCACATCAGTTTCATATTCCTCCAAACAACCATCTGTTTTTCCA
Organism: Chrysanthemum seticuspe; assembly: GCA_019973895.1. Taxonomy (NCBI): domain Eukaryota; kingdom Viridiplantae; phylum Streptophyta; class Magnoliopsida; order Asterales; family Asteraceae; genus Chrysanthemum; species Chrysanthemum seticuspe. The sequence continues at coordinate 235,553,093 of BPTQ01000008.1, read as the reverse complement.
TTTTTCCTAGATTCTTATTATTATTTTAGAGTTTTCCTGAAATTTTCAGATTTTTCCTAGCTGGTTTGCTATTTTTCTTGATTTTAATTAGTTTTTAGCACTTTTTAATTAGCTTTTAATACAAAAAATTAAGAAAAGGTTCAAAAAAATAATTTTTCATTTTTCTTAAGTTAAGATAAATATAAAAAGACAAAAAAATATTTTTCTATATTTTTCTTAGTTAAATTTGTATTTTTAAGTAATTTAATTAGTTTTAAATAGTTTAAAATTCCTAGAAAATAGAAAAATAATCAGAAAAATACAAAATTAGTTTTGAAAATTCTAGTTTGTTATTTTAGATTTTTCCAAGTCTAAATTTTATTTTTCTAGCTTTGTTTCATATTTTCTTATATTTTAGGTTAATATTTAATAGTTAAAATTAGTTTTTAATTAATAATAATTAATTAAATAGTTATAAAAATAATTTTCTGTTTCTAAATATTTTCTTTTATCATTAGGTTTGTAAAAATATATTTTTCATATTTTTAGGATTTATATTGTATAAGTTTCACTTTTTCACTTGTACGTCGCGTAGATTTTAATTTCAGTTTTATAAACATAAAAACAAAAACATCATTTTAATTATAGTGATAGCGTTTATTTAATATTATTTTTATCTTTTTTAATTTCCTTTAATTTGCATTTAAGCCGTTGTTATTTGTTGGCTTTGTCTGTAGTTATAATCACTATCGTAATCCCTTTTCTGTTCAAATTTCTCGATCACTTTACGTTAGATAATCCATTGCATAGCTCGCTGGGACATAACGACCCGGGGAAATCCTATACTCCTCAGATCTTCATTGTATTCGTGCTTGAGCAGTTTTAAGCTGATTACGGTCTGCCATTCACAAGTGGCGGGCTTGAGTGATTTAGCTTGACTGTTTGGCACGCATCAAATTTTTGGCGCCGCTGCCGGGGAGCTGTGCTGATTATCTCACGTTTAGCAGATTAGTGATTTGGATATTCACTCTTTGTTCATACCATCCATCTGTATATGTTTATATTTTCTTATCCAAAAATACAAAAATACTCTTCTCATTCCTCTTATCCGTATGATTCTATTTCTCTTACCCCCTCGTAGCGTTTGATTCTACTCTTCTTTAACCTCAAAACCGTTTAATTCTATTTCTTTGACCCTCTACATGTTTAATTCTCATGGCGACGATCGATTATCCTCGTTGTTTCCACTGCAAAAGCCGTATGGAAGAGGATCAGCTCCGTTGTCAGAATCCGGATTGTTTATGCAAGCAATGTGGAAGGATGGGTGCAAGCAAATATTGTTATTGGTGCGAATTATCTGATAACTCTCTTGATGATTCTCCAAGTTTTTCCGACCATCCACCACAACCCGATGAACCCGTTCAAGAACCGGAGACCATAACGGAAGTGGTGGAAATTGCTAGCTCTCAGAGCACACCACTTGTCCCACCTCCTGATTTTTCTGAATGTTCTTCGAGACTTGATAGTCATTCGGATCACCATGTTGGTTTTGTTGATTCTTTGAATAAACCGATTCCTTATCATAACTCTCAAATGCAATCGTTTATTCCTTGTGTCGGTTGTGGTGAGCCTCTCTTTGGTTCACCCTGTCGTTGGTGTACGTGTGTACAATGTGGTAATGATATTCATAACGGGAGTTGTTTGTTTTGTGGTTCGAGGAATTCATTTGATTATGATCCTAATCAGAACTCATTTAACGACCCCTCAAACTTTTCCAATTACCCACCACAGCCCGACTTATCTTCATATAATCAACATACCTGCTGTGAATTTTGTGGAGGTCCTCACCTAGAATTTGATTGTCAATCGGGAAACACGTTTGTCTATGAACAGTTTTCCAATGATGCTCAGAACTTTGGTTATGACCAAAATCCATATGATTCACCAGTCCAGACTCAACAGTTTTACTGTTGTGAGTACTGTGGAGGTCCCCATTTCAGCTCTGATTGTCAAATAGGGAACCCAGTTCCTTGTAACAATCATGACTCTTACATGTTTGAGAACTTCCAACCTCCACAGCACCATACGGTTCAAACTCCACCTGAGCCGTTGTCTCCTGAAATCTCCCAGGATTTTGAAACCACAATGAAAACACTTGATGATATGATTAGTAACTTTAAGAATCAAGTGAGTGGTGAAAAGACCATAGGAGAATTGCTGGCCGAAGAACGAGAAGAACGAGAAGCTCGCAAATCTAGGGAAGAATTATTAATCCTAGAGCAAGCAGCTCTAAGGCGTTCTCAATTTCTCAAGGCGGCTCTATATGACGATGACGAGGAGAGTTTTTATCCTTTTAAAGATAACATTTCTCAACTCCCTCAGTCACTTGATATCCCAGCAGTTGAGATTCCATCTCAAACAACTGCTATCACACCCGAAGCTCCCACTCACTCTCTGAACATGGGGGACGAGCATCTTGACACTGTTCCTGAAAAGGAATCGGACGAATTCATAAAGTCTAGTGTTGAGAACCTTGTCCCAATCCCGAGAGAGTCACAGGGTACTTCTGATCACATGTGTAATTCTTCTTTCCCCCTTGAGTGTCCAAATGATCATTTGGAAACTTTCTCTGATCTTAGCGACGATTGTGCTTCCTATGGAAACATCGAGTATGTTGAGACATCACTTCCACAATCTGATGTTGACCCTCTTCTTGAGGAGTTCTCCGGTGAACTCACTCACATCAATCCACTCTTTGATTTTGAAGCCGATCTGGGAGAGACTGAAAGTCTCATTGATAATGATCGTTCACTCACTTCTCACCCTAACAGTCTAATAGATAATGTTGATCACTTTGTTCCCGAAACATTCAAAGCTACTTTCACCAATCCTCTATTTGAATTCGACTCTGAATTCACTTCAATTTCTGAGAATCCACTCTTTGATACTCAGATTGAGGATAGTGATGAGCCCACAATGGAACAAGAGTTCACAATTTCACTTCATGTGAATGATTCTCTTCATGAAGAGTTCTCCGGTGAACTCTCTCATGACATATCTCCTCCGGAACATGATCATTTCTATTTTTATCTTGAGGATGATATTGGCTCGGAGGAAGGTGTACTGTATCGTATGAGTTTGCTTATTGATGATACTACCCTCACCCTTCCTCCCGATACGTCTACATTTGAGGATGAAGAATGGATCTTGATTGTTATCAAGACCTTTCTTCCTTTCCTCAAATATCTTGTGATTTCCCTTCATCTTCACTCCTTCGGGAACGAAGACACTATCTTTGACCCCGGCATTTTCATTTATCATTTTTGAGCCGGTTCTATGTATATCTCATCGGTGTGGAACTTTCACGTGCTTCAAATGTTTGTCCAAACATCTTGAATGAAAGTCCGATGGAGATTGTTTCTTCCACTTTGCTTCCCCATGAACAAATGAATTCGGGGTCGAGTCAAGCTAGCGACTCGGTAATCAAAAACAGTAGCTGAACATGGGTTTTCACCCGTGTGTACCACCTAAGTGTAGGGGTGATGCCCCACATGTTATATATATATATATATATTCTAAAAAAAAAAATAAAAAAAAATAAAAATAAAAAAAATACTGGCCGTAGTATTTCCCTTTTACGTTCTTTGTTTCGGCATAACCGCCGGTACTTTGAATATTGAGGGCAATATTCATTTCTAAGTGTGGGGGGGGAATTCTCACGAATTTTATCATATAATTATACCAATTCCCCCGTTTTTGGCCAAAATTTTTTTTGGAGTAAGTGTTTTACACTTTCTCATTTGGTTATCAGTCCGCCTTGTCTAATAAACAAAAGGATTGGCTAATCCAGGAGCAAACGGCTCTTGGTAAAGATATCTCAAATCCGTTTACGGCTTGCAATTTGCCCAAAATTGTATGGTATTCAGCTCACCATATCCTAAAAAGTGAAGAGTTGGCTAGCCCGCAAGGTTATGGCTTGTGGTAAAGGCAGTGGAAAAACCATAATTGGTAATCAGCTCACCAAAGATAATATTGATAATTTATCTAAGAGTTGGCTAGTCCAGAGCAAACGGCTTCTGGTAAAGACAAATCAAATCCGTTGGAAGCTGGTGGTTTGCTCAAAATCACATGGTTATCGGTGTACCATGGTTCTTACTTGAACTGAAACATTTGGCTACTCCAGAAGTAATGGCTTTTGGTAAAGAGATTCAAATCCATTAAGTTTTTCTCAAAAGATTGCTAGGGACTAGCAATAGTTTAGTGTGGGGGATTGATGAGTGTGTAAATACTCATCATTTTTTGTTTAATCTGAACTGCAAAACGTCTAAAAATGCTCAGAAATGCATCAAAATACTGAAAATATTCCAAAATTGCGTTTTATATGTTTCAGATGCAAAATGTTCAAAATCAGATGAAAAATGAGCAAAGTTTGCATAATTGGCAGTTTCAGTCCCCCAAGTTTCTAAAATTGTCAAAAACAGTCCCTGAGCACATAATTTCAAAAGAAAAATCACCAAAGGTCCTTTTAAAATCATAAGTTGTCAAATTTAGTCCTTTGGTGAAAAATATCAAAAGTTTTGAGAAATTACAAAATTAGTCCTTCAAGTTTGAAATTTGGCAAAAATGGCCCTTGGAAAATTGGAAAATGTCAAGTTTAGTCCTTGTACTATGGAACTTGTCAATTGTGGTCCCTTGAAGCAACTTTGCAAATTGGCAGCACTGGTCCCTCTATTTTCAGAAATTGCAACATAGGTCCTTGTCTATTTAATCCTTTAAACCTATTTTGGACCCTATCATAAAACCCTTTGACCCCCTGCCTTTTATCCTTTGGACCCTTCACCAATTTTGACCCCCCTACCTACTAATATCTAGTCAAACAACCAGTCAAACAAAACAACCCCGCCATCCCCTTTCCTTCTTTCCCTCCCCTTGTCTGCCCACCATCCCAGCCACCAACACAACCACCCAGCTCACAATCACCTCTCCTTGTTCCCCCCACCTCCACCAAACTCCAAATGCAATTAATGCCTCTCCCCCATTTCACTCAACTCTCAATCTGTCAAATAACCATTTTGGCGCCAAAAACGGATTTAAAGGCCAGGATCACTTTTAGCCATCCAATGGCTATCATTTCAAGTGGGAATTCATCAGAGATGAGAGAGAAAGATCTTGGAGTATAAATAGAAGCAAAAGGAAGCAAGAGAAGTAGTCTACTAGTTTTAAAATTTTTATCAATGTCGTTTTTTTTTTCTTAAAGCTTTAGTTTAGTATCAAACCTGTAACCTTTTGTTAATTTGTATCAACTTTAAGTATTTAAGTGTATTGAAACTCATTTCAAGCATCAATTTTAGTTTATTGTTACAATTCTCAGTTTATGTCCACTGTCTCAAATTTCCAAGTCCAAGTCTTGTATACAAGCTTCAAACAGCTCAATTCTCAGTTCTAATAAGCTTATACAAGCTTCTAATAGCTTTCTATAAGCTTGCATTTCAGTTTTAAGCAAAAGTGGTTCTTGGTCAACAGAAGTCAAACAGGGTCAATTTGGTAATGGAAATGGTCAATGGGTGATGCAGTGTTGAAAGTGGGTTGTTTCTGAGTTAATGGGTTGATTAAACTAGGGTAGTGATCCTTTGGTTACTGTTTTCAAGCCATAGTGGCTAGGGACTCTTGTAAGTAATTTTTAAAGTTTCATTGCATTATCTGTTTTTGTAGCTTTAAACTGGTTCAAATCTGTTCTAGTTGTTGTATTTAGGTTAAATAAACTTAGTTTGATCAATTGTGCAAGCTTAATCAGTGTTTGTCTCATTTTAAGTTGCTTATCAGTAGTTAACAGGTGTGTTTGGCTTTACTGTTATAACTGTATTAGAGGTGTGCTCAGTGCTAGACTTTGGTTGTTTGTGGTTTGTCTAGCTCATTTGAGTTCTAATTTGTCTTAGCTTGTGCCTGCAAAACACCCAAAGTCAAATTTCCTTTAATCTGTCTCATATTGCACAACTGTTGTGATTTTGGATCATCAAACTTTTGTTTTGTGTTTAAAGTTCTTAGATAAAGCTTGCAGTGAGCTCATCACATCATATTTCATCAATATCAGTCATAAAATTGGAATCAAAGTTCAATATAGTCAAACTTTCAAATTCATATCAAAAGTCAAATTGGCAAAAATCTGTTTTGAGCCCAATTACAAGGAATTTTCATGAGTTCATTTTTGAGCCACATCAAGTGAAATTAGTGGCTTCATAAACCTCAGCTGGTATCATTTCTTATTAGCATTTTTTTAGAATTTTACCAATTTTTTATAAGCTCCAAACAAGCTTCTCAAGTAGCTCCTAGTTGCCCTGCTCCAAAAGCTCAGCATTAACTGAGTTTTTCTCAGATTTGTGCAAGCCTGCACAGGGCTCATTAGAGCTTCCAAAGGTCTGGTTTTTAGTTTGTAAGGTCTCAGCTAGGTCTACTTTAGGTCCCCATAGTTGGTTTTAGATTTCTAGCTTATTTGAGTGCTTATTTGGTGACTGCAAGTAGGCACCTAGAAACTGTTTTTAGCTTATTCTCATATCAACAAAATCTGTACATCTTGCAATTCAGAGGCTATGGCTTATTGTTTTTAGTTGCATTTTGGCTATTTTAGCATAGTAGAACTGCTGGTAACATTTGGTAGCTTATTGTGGTTGTTGGCTTATTGAAAGTGCTTATTTCTAAGCACATTCCACATCAGTTTCATATTCCTCCAAACAACCATCTGTTTTTCCATTTTTCCTAGATTCTTATTATTATTTTAGAGTTTTCCTGAAATTTTCAGATTTTTCCTAGCTGGTTTGCTATTTTTCTTGATTTTAATTAGTTTTTAGCACTTTTTAATTAGCTTTTAATACAAAAAATTAAGAAAAGGTTCAAAAAAATAATTTTTCATTTTTCTTAAGTTAAGATAAATATAAAAAGACAAAAAAATATTTTTCTATATTTTTCTTAGTTAAATTTGTATTTTTAAGTAATTTAATTAGTTTTAAATAGTTTAAAATTCCAAGAAAATAGAAAAATAATCAGAAAAATACAAAAATAGTTTTGAAAATTCTAGTTTGTTATTTTAGATTTTTCCAAGTCTAAATTTTATTTTTCTAGCTTTGTTTCATATTTTCTTATATTTTAGGTTAATATTTAATAGTTAAAATTAGTTTTTAATTAATAATAATTAATTAAATAGTTATAAAAATAATTTTCTTTTTCTAAATATTTTCTTTTATCATTAGGTTTGTAAAAATATATTTTTCATATTTTTAGGATTTATATTGTATAAGTTTCACTTTTTCACTTGTACGTCGCGTAGATTTTAATTTCAGTTTTATAAACATAAAAACAAAAACATCATTTTAATTATAGTGATAGCGTTTATTTAATATTTTTTTTATCTTTTTTAATTTCCTTTAATTTGCATTTAAGCCGTTGTTATTTGTTGGCTTTGTCTGTAGTTATAATCACTATCGTAATCCCTTTTCTGTTCAAATTTCTCGATCACTTTATGTTAGATAATCCATTGCATAGCTCGCTGGGACATAACGACCCGGGGAAATCCTATACTCCTCAGATCTTCATTGTATTCGTGCTTGAGCAGTTTTAAGCTGATTACGGTCTGCCATTCACAAGTGGCGGGCTTGAGTGATTTAGCTTGACTGTTTGGCACGCATCAGCATGATTAACTACTGACCTACATTTAAGGGGAGGACTATTTATTGTAATTATAGTCCTATGCATTGCTTGAGGGGAGGATATTCATGTTAATTTGCTGTTGTAAGGAAGAGAATGGAAAAGTACTGCTTTTTGCTTTTATCAAAGTACTGCTTGCAGATTTTAAACCAGTTACTGATTTTGAAAAACTTTTGTTAAGTAATAAATGTTTTGAAACAAAGGTTAAAAGAAATAAATGGTTTTTGAGATGGTAATACCAATAGGTTATCAATCCACCATGGTTACAAAAGGATTGGCTAATCCATGAGCAAACGGCTCTGGTAAAGATATTTCAAATCCGTTTTTAGTTGACAACTTGCTAATAAGTTGGATGGTAATCAACTCACCATATTAGTAATGTGAAGAGTTGGCTAGCCCACAAGAAAATGGCTTGTGGTAAAGGCTGTGGAAAAACCATTATATGGTAATTAGTTCACCATGATGAAAGAACTAACTAGTCCAAAAGGGTACAACTTTTGGTAAAGACAAATCAAATCTGTTGATAGCTGATGATTTGCTAAAAATCATATGGTTATCAATGTACCATGATCTTACACATCAAAACATTTGGCTACTCCAGAGTTAATGGCTTTGGTAAAGAGAACTTAAATCCATTAAATTTTCAATGATTCACCTCTCACAGGAGTTTACACACCTGGAAGTGATGAGAATAGACTGAAACTTAACTGAATTAAATGTACAAATTGTCTTATGTTGCTGAAAAGATGGAGCTTGCTGAATGTTGCAGAAAAGAAATAAGATTGCTGTTTGATGCTGAAAAGAATTATATAAATAAATACTACTTTGATGATGATATAAGCAGAGAAACTACAAAGATAAAATCTGAAGATAAAGTCACAATTCCTCTTTGAAGACAAAGATGTTAAAGCTAAATCTACAAATGAACTTGAAATCAAACAAGTAGAATTCAAGTTAGGGGAGGATTGTTGGGATACAGAAGATTAAAGTACTGAAGATTAACAAAGTACTGCAGAAAGACAAAGTACTGCAAGAAGTCAAAGTACTGCTAAGTTAAAGTCAAAGTACTGCTTATTCATCGAAGTACTGCAAAGTTTAAAGTCGGTTGTATTAGATTAAAGATAGAAAGTAATGTTTATCTAGAACTTTCTAAGTATTGTTTACTTGACGTACAAGGATAAGAATTGTAAATCGTTTAGGGTTATCCTTGAGCCTATAAAAGGACCCCTAGATTGATATTAGATGTACGTGACATTATTAGAGTTTTAGAGAAGTTCGATATTATTAGAGTTGTTAAAGAGTCTGCATAATAAGCAGAGTTAGAGTTATTAATAAAATCGTTCAAAGTTAAAGTTATTCTTCTTAGCTTTGTTAAGTAAATTCCGCATACTTAATAGAGTTTGCTCAGTGTTTTCATTGTTAATAACTTAGGATTTATCCTAGGTTATTAAACCTTAACAAGCTATTTAAGTTAGTTTGGTTAGAGTACATCGATCCAACAGGGAAATGTCAGTCACCTTGGATTACAAAACGTTTTGCACCTTAACAGGGCTAGACTACAACAAGGGAGTTTATGTCACCCATCCTGAACCCACCACGGTGAAGAATGGGTTAAAACAAATAGTTTTGGATCCAAAATTTTTGGACAAGACCCCAGTCACCAAAAGTTCATTTCCCGTGGCTTGGAGGATCCTATTCACTTTTGTGATTCAGGTCCTCGGCGGGAACCACTCATCTACTGAACAAGTTAATTCTATTCAGTTGATGATGGCATAATGCCTGATGAATGGGGTCAATGTCTACATGGGAGAGATCATTTACAGTGATCTCGTAACCAAGCTGCTGAATAGAACTAGGACGAAATGCGTTTCGTATCCTATGTTTATCTCTTGCGCTTTGCAAGTGTTACTGGGTTGTAATTACCCTCAGGAGTACAAATATACTGGTTTACCTAGTACCCTGAGTCAATCTAATTTTCAAAAAGACCCATCCCTAGTCACTGATATTGTATTGACGGCCCATATGGTTGCTGTAAATAACCAGAGGGATTCAGTGTCTCCTAACCCTACTCCTAAAAAGAGAAAGGGGAAGTCTTAGACTGGGACTAAGACCAACCCAAGTCTAGGGCCCTGAGGCTTCAGGAACACAACCCAAAAGGCAAAAGAAGCCCAAGACTGATATGCCACCCACTGGAGACCAAGCAACATCCACCCTGGTGACAACGAAGGACACTGATAAATCACAATCAGTGCCCTTGGTCCCAACTACTACTCCCCAAGATCCAGAGGGAAACATACAACCCGCTGGTAGGGGAGCGCCTTCCACATCGCCCAAGGATGACATTAGCAAATCACAGCCTTTTTCTGAGGGCACACTGATTGATCCCAAAGACTCAGAGGGAACTAAACAACCCGCTGATAGGGATATAACTGTCACTGACTCCTCCAAAGGCACTGGGAAAAACCCATAAGTGTCTCAGGGGTCTCAGGGGGACAAAGACTCGGAGGGAAAGAAACAACCCGCCGATACAGAACCCACCACCAATCCTGAATCCAGAGAAGGCACTGCGAAACACCCACCAGTGTCTGAGGGGTCAACGGGGGACAAAGACTCAGAGGGAAATATACCACCCGCTGATATGGAACCCATCACCACCACCTTGTTAGATGTTGCTGAGATACTATTTTTTGATGAAGAGCAGGCTGAAAGTGAAGATGAAATTTTATCAGCAGGGGAAGAAGTGGACGCTGATGTTCAACCTGAACAAGAGCATCAGCCTGATCCAAAAGAGCCTAAAGAGTCACCTTTCCAGCCTACAGACAATGACTCTGACTCCTCTTCATCCAGTTCTAATGAATTCAGCCAGTTTGATAATATTCTTCCAATCACTGAAAGGTAGCTAGTTATGTTTATCACCAAAGCTTCAAGAAAGATATATTCTGGGGTCACTAACACACTGTGGGATCAACATACTGAAGCTGCTGCAAGTTATGCTGATCTAAGATCCGATGTGCTCACCTTCAATGCTAACACTGATGAGCACAAAGATATTATGTACGAGCAGCTTCATAGATTGTATGATAACCCGACACTCAACTCAAAAGTGCTGGAGGCTACTGAGGCGTACTTGAAGAATTCCTCAGACCTCACTGAACTGATCACTATGCTAAAGTCTGCCAATGTTCAGGGTCTTCAATATTCGGTTCAATCTCTTCAGGCAACACTGGGCTCTTTGGATGCTCAAGTGACCAACTTAGCTAAAGCTTCCTCATCAATGGCTTGGAATCTTGGGCCACGCATGACTGCCTTGGAACTTTCTCAAGCTAATTTGGAAACAAAGGTCACTGGTCTTCAAAAGGATACATCTGATATCAAGGCTATGGTCACTGAAATCTACCAAGCCTTCAAAGGTCAAGCCACCCAAACTCCCCCAGTGTCAGAGCTAACTCTTGCTCTCACTGAAGTTGCCGCAACAATTGAGGGGGAGAAGACCACTGTTAGGTCACTAGTTTTACAACACAAGCATCAAGAGAAGAGATAGAGAAGAGAGATCGGTTGAACCCTTATCCAAACACACGAAATATAGAGAGAAAGGTTAAAGGAAAGAGTGAAATAGAAAAGAGAACAACCAACCTTCAAATGAAGGTTTACATAAGGTATTTATAGGAGGAAAGCTAGGGCAACACTCCTAGTTTCCATCCTTTCTTTAATGGGCTTGGGCCTAAGCTCATGGGCCTTCTACATAAGCTTAAGGCTAAAACAAACATAAAGGCCATAATAAGCTACCTATTACATAATAATGACTAACACTTGAATTATAGTTTAGGAGTGATTCCAACAATCTCCCCCTCAAGTGTTGGTGATGAACAGTGAAGGCGTTGATGTAATAGTAGCTCTGATGTCTTCTGACATTCTTCTTTCTTTTGAGAATAAATTCCTTGATTCGAACAATCTCCCCAGTGTAGAGAAATTGTCTTCTTTGAACGGTTATGCTTTGACGTCATCTTTAACTTTGTTCTTTGATCATTGTTCTTTGTGATGAAAGTGATAGTATGTTGTTGTCTGCATCAAAATTGCCTCAGGTCTGCTTCGCTGCTACAGTATCTCCACGTCATTCTTCAACATGCTCACACGCTCTTTGACGTTGGAATTCAGTACTAATGAAGTTCTTTAAGTCTTTTAACTTTGTAGATTCTTTGATTTGACGAAGAATCATTCTGACTGTTGTGTTGCTTTTGGATAAAACTTCCATTAGTGATGATGTTGGCGTGAGCATGAGAAGAATCAGCACGATCATCCCGCTCCGGAGCTTCCATAAGAAGAAAACATTTCAAACGGTTAGTAATAAGCGGATTCCGGCACTTACAAGTTTGAACTTCGAGAGTGTTAAAAGCATAGTGTGAAAACACAACTCTAATTCTTACAAAGGCCGTTCCTGAACTGGAGTCCCACAAGTGAGATAACGCGATGTACCGAAGTACATCTACAGTTCAGATGAGTCGCTGAGGTACACCGAAGCGTCACCTCACGACTGTAGACCGTTTGAGACACACTAAGCGTAATCCACGGGGAGTTACCGAAGTGACCTGCTGTCAGGGCTGTTTGATGTTGACCCTGGCAGGAGTTTCCATTCAATCACTGAGGATCACAGTTGTGAACCTCTCATAAATGTTCTCGACAGATTGCTAAGATCTGTGAAGGACTCGATATGAACCACTGATGACCTTATTTGGTGATCAACAAGTGATGAAATGTCAAGTGTTCCTAAGAGATCTTTTGATGAATCTCGTGGCTCTAGACTCAATAGTGCGTTTTGGTTTTCCTGAGCGGAGACTAGGGAGAGGGTCTCCTTCTTCAATACCAGCGATCTCTAAGAGAAAGCCAATAGTTTACGTAGGGTTCCCTGTGAGAATGAAACAAGCTTCTGTTGAGAGAAACTCGAGTGGCTAAGAAGGTTTAGTGCATGCGTCACTGGGTCCATGACGACTTTTAATCTTCAATACCGGCGTCACTAAGTGACAACCAGTAGCATATGAATTGAACCCGGTGTCTGCCCTAAGTTGAGTAATTTGGAGGGCTATTTCTTTTCACCCTTTTCTTTGCATTTCTTTTTAATTCTTCAACTCCTTCTTTCTCCGATTCTCATTTTCTCCTTTTTATAATCATACCTAAGGACTTCTAAGTACTAACTATTTGTGATGTCCTTGGGTAGATCCCTCCGGCTCTGGCGGATCATAGGACGGTTATTCCTAACCTTAGTCACCTTATATCTCCATGACTAACCTATGTTGCCATTAAACCCACTGTTGTGAAGAATCTCTCAAAGGGTTTGTAAATGAAAAACATGTTTGAACCACTGTGAGAGATAAGATTTTGCATAAATACTCCCCCTCCACATGTGCTTAAGAGTTTTAACGGTTATATGCACAGTGAGGAAAGAGCACGCACTTTTTGAATTGATCCACTCAAGATAGACAATCCCTCGCGAGACACGGTTACATTGCATAGTTAAAGAGTTACATTGTCAGCTTTTAGGTGACAACTAGCTCTAATAACTACCTTGAAGGTGTAAACAATCCTCGAAAGGTTGTCAAACCCGTCAGAGTTCATGTCTACCAAGAGTTTCTCGAATGGTACATTCTACTCGGACAAGTCCTTTGCGAGACACGTTTACATTACTAGCGAACTAGCTTGAAATTATTACCCGTCTAGGACAAGTCTTTTCGAGTTACTAACAGTTTAGTACTCTCAATTCGTTGGTTAAGTCTATTACACAAAGATTCATTTGCATTTACACAACATATTTCTTATCACATAATTTTCTCCCCCTCAAAAATGGCATATCAAATGTTATTTTTGAAAAGTTGACAATAAATATGACCATTTCGAGTGTTGCGGGAAGATGACCACGATGAACAATTTGTGAACAAAGTTTTAACTCAAGTACTCCCCCTCAACAAGTGATAAAAACGGTTGAGGTTTTGAAAATGATACGGGGAAGTACTTGTCCTTTTGAGCAAAACCTTGAAGAATGAAAGGTTTGATAGGTTTTACTCAAAAGTAAGAAGCTTTCGCTCCTTTTATAAGGATTGTGGCACTGAAGCGTACCACAGGGTCCTTTCTTGACAAGAACGGGTTGTACACTGTTATGTGTGCACAAGCCATCCACATAATCAAACAAACAAAATCACAATCAAGAGAGTACCCAATGATTACAGACGATCAGCTTCTTTCTGAGGACGTTGGAAAGTCATAATCGGAAAGTTTGGTCATCCTCCCACATAGCTCTCCAACCGTTGCATCTGATCCCGATGAATCAAACATTCATCAATCCTAGTGTTAAATCAACGAACATCCTTGCGATCCTTTGAATTCCATCTCTTCGTCTGAATTATACCCAACTCAATGTCCTTCAATCGATATGCCAATCCATCTCGAACCATTTCTAGGGTGGCGTCATAGAACTTAGTGAATTTCATCGAAAGCCGTGAAGCAAGTATGATGATTTTCACTTTGGTAGACAAACCCAAAATTTTGTTTAAAAACGATTTTGTATTGAGGTTCTTGATTGATTCCGATGAATGTGTAGAATTTAGGTAAGATTCGACCCCGAGGTGGAGAACTTCAACACGCTCTTTGATTTGAAGCGCATGAAAACAAGGAGTGCAGTAATGTACTTGATCTAAATTTCGGTTGAGGTTCTGGTTGGGGCTCAGGTATGTTGATCCTCACCACCAGTGTATGTAAAGTGATCAATGGTTTTCTGCATTGGTGGTGTGGTTTCTGAATCCCTTGGTTGATCAGATGGTGGTGGCTGTGTAGCTTGTTGTGTAGTGGTGATAACCTGCTTAACCATTTGTTGAATCATTGGATGGAGTTGCCTTCTTAACAGATTCCGTTGTTGACATAGGTGTTTCTTATGTTGATGGAGGTGATGATTGAGATGATGATTTGGGCTTGGTGGAAGTGTCAATAGGTGGTTCAGAAGACTGTTGAGGTTCGTGTATTGGATTGTCAACTATGTAGTTGTCTGATTCCTTCTTAAACTTTTCCTCCTCAGCTCTAGCAGCTTCTTTTGCCTCTTTTCGAATCATTTCCTCTTCAGCCGCCAAATTATCATCATCAGGGACTCTTTCATCCTTATCATGATCGTAATCTCCTTCGTCATAAATTTTCACATCTTCACCATGCTTTTCTTCTTGCGGATGTTTTAGTTGTTGTTGTGGTTGCTTCATTTCAACAGTTTTGGTAATAGAGACACCCTGATCCTTACCGGGTTGATTAACCGGATCGGATGGGGTAAGAGATGTTTGCAATGGATCTTCCATAAGTGGAGGACTACTACTTGACCCTCCTGCCCCACCGGGTTGATTAACCGGAAAGGTTGAAGCATGGTATTCCATCCTTTTCTATTTCCACATCCATTGAATCATACTCATCATCAGGATGACTTTGTGAGCATGACTTTGAATGGATGTTGCAGAAGGATGTCCACAGCAATTCTGCAAGATGATTATGAGCATATGAAGTTGTTGAAGATGACACGTAGAATGTTCATGCCAATTGTTTTGTCGTATCCAGCTGGGAATGTGTTTGCCATCGAGAGCTCAGCTGGGGCATTGATGTTTGCTTGAATTGCAGCCATTTTGTGATCTGAAAGACATTAGACAAAAAGACAGACATATGGAAACACAGTGTGTTTGTTTTAGTCTGATTTATTATCTAATTCCTTGTTTGATGGTAACATGTTTATGTTAGTTACAAGTCCTAAGTCACATATTCCAATTAATTGAAGTTGATGTGATAAGTTACGTGAACATGTTAATTTTGAAATTTCAAAGTCCAATTTTTCACTTAACACACAACATATTAACTTTTGAAAGCTTATGCGTAACTTAACAAGTAACATATGCGTAACAGGCCAAAATGTACTGAACAGTGGGTTATGTGTAACAAGGATCCTTATGCGTAAGAAAGGAGCTTATGCGTAGGAGTATGCTAAAGCATAAGACCAAGCTTATGCGTAAGAGTTTCTTACGCGTAAGACAAGTTCAAAGGTTTTAGGCATACACGTAGGAATAAGCTAGATGTTACGCGTAAAGTTTACTCGTAAGAGTAAAGCTTATGCGTAACAAGCCTTGTTTACGAATATCTTTCCAAAATACGCGTACTCCACTGTAGACCTCTTATGCGTAACATGTTAAACATAAACATGAAAACTTGATTGCAGTTAATTCCAAACATCTTTTAGATCACAAAGCAAGCATAAGAACATATCAGATACACACATAAAGACTTAGGCGTAAAATTACTTAAACCCTAAACCCTTAATCTACGCGTAAGAGATATAGCTACACAAATCAAACAAGAATGTTTCTGGAGTGTCCTAGATGTCATATTAGTGCAGTGGAACAAGATTTAATACATTTCCACCACAGAATCAGAAGATTCATGGGAGATGAACCCTAAAAACCTAAAACTTAATCTTACAGTTTAGATGTTTCTGGGCTAATTCAAAGGTTCAAAGCATGCATATAAACTTATTCTAACACTTTCTTGACCACATAAAACATATCACAGAATAGAAACACCCTAAATGAGCGCAAGAACCCTAGAATTCAAATTAATGAAATTTAAGATTCTGGATGGTTTTGGACGATTGAAACAAGTTTAATAGACACTAAGAAAGGTTTTAACATAACTCATTTCAATCCAAACACTTTTAAGCATAAACACCCAATTCGTTCGAGTGAACAATTTTCCAAAATCAGTTTAAAGAGTTTTAACCGTTGGATTTGAAAGAATTTTAGAAATCCTTGTTTATCATCTTGATTAAAACAGTTTAGAACTTATAGATTATGAAAAACTGGAACGGATTTAGAAGATTTGATTTGGGCCGTTTGATCTTGGTTGTTTTAGGAGTAAATGATTTTGTTAACATTAATTTGCCAAGTTGACACATTCAGTCCTTCAACCTCAAAGAAGTTCCAACCAAGATCCTTTAACTTCCGTTTAGGTAAGACAAAACATTTGTAAGGCAAGAAACTTCACGATACTCCCCCTCGACTTTTGAAATAATGAAATGGTTAAAACATTTGAGTCAGAGGAGAGTAATTGACAAGAAAAATGTCCACCATTTAAGAAGAAACAACATATTTTTGAAAACATGGAAGTACAAGGTTTTATGAAACCGGAAAATATTTACTTTCTCCCCCTCAACACTTGTTTGGGAAAATAATGAAAGGTTTGATAGAACAACGTGTTGAATGAAGATTTGTACTTGTCATGTAAAAAGAAATATAGATAGAAGAATATTTTTGTTGTTTTATCAGATTTTTTAATTTTGTATTTTGTTTTTGAAAATATTTACAAAAGAGATATTTTGGTG
Organism: Chrysanthemum seticuspe; assembly: GCA_019973895.1. NCBI lineage: Eukaryota > Viridiplantae > Streptophyta > Magnoliopsida > Asterales > Asteraceae > Chrysanthemum > Chrysanthemum seticuspe. The sequence goes on along the minus strand of BPTQ01000008.1, from coordinate 235,536,028 downwards.
TTTGACAGGTTTTTAAGACTGTTTTAGGAGGTCATCCAATTCCTCTTGAGTCAAACACCTCATACCAATCCGGTGGACCAACTCATTAAACCTAGCGGGAGGCAAGGCTTTGGTGAGAAGATCTACCAATTGGTATTCTGTACCCACGAAGTATAATTCAACTGTACCCTGTTCCACGTGGTCCTTGATGAAATGATAACGAATATCGATGTGCTTTGATTTCGAGTGCTGAACTGAGTTGCACGAGATCGCAATGGCACTCCGATTGACGCAGTACATCGGGATTCTGTCAAATACGTAACCATAGTCTTTGAGTTGTGTTCTCATCCAGATGACTTGAGCACAACATGCTGACATGGCTACATATTCTGCTTCGGTTGATGACAATGATGTACAATCCTGCTTCTTTGATTGCCAAGACACCAGTTTATCACCAAAAAATTTTAGTGCTCCTGAAGTGCTTTTTCGTGAATCTAAACATCCTGCATGATCAGCATCTGAAAACGCGATTAGTTCAAAACCCGAATCCTTCAGATACCAGATCCCCAAGTTAATGGTTCCCTTGATGTATCGGAGGATTCTTTTAGCCTCAGAGAGGTGGGTTTCAGTTGGTCGCGACTGATAACGGGAGCATAGATAAACGGCAAATACAATATCAGGTCAGCTAGCTGTTAGATACATGAGAGACCCAATAATACTTCGGTATTTGGTAGGGTCCACTAATTTCCCATGTAAATCAGCGTCTAACTTCTTGGTATGAGTCATTGGTGTGGCATAAGTATCACAGGTTTTCATTCCAAATTTGTTTAACAATTCAAGGGCATATTTGGACTGACTCAAGAAAATACCACGGGGTGATTGATGAACTTGTAATCCTAGAAAGAATGTAAGTTTACCCATCATGGACATTTCAAAATTTTTATTCATTAGTTTTGCAAAAGCGATTGAAAACTTTTTATGTGTAGACCCAAAAATGATGTCATCCACGTAAATTTGAACAACTAAGATATGTGCCCCGTGATATTGTATAAAAAGAGTTGGGTCAACCGAACCTTTGGTGAAATTATTAGCAATGAGGAAAGATGATAGCTTATCGTACCATGCCCGAGGAGCTTGTTTGAGACCATAAAGAGCTTTGTTCAGTTTGTAGACATGGTTCGGGAACTCTGGATCAACGAATCCTTCGGGTTGGCTGACATAAACCGTTTCTTTCAGTTGTCCGTTGAGAAACGCAGTTTTGACATCCATCTGAAAGACCGTCATATTCATATGAGCCGCGAACGCGAGAAATATCCGAACAGCCTCAAGACGAGCAACCGGAGCAAAAGATTCTTCAAAGTCTATTCCCTCTTCCTGACGATAACCCTTAGCAACTAGACGTGACTTGTTTCGGATTACGTTCCCTTCAGCAATCCAATTTGTTTTTCCAAATCCATTTGAGACAATGACCGGACCCCTGTTGGTCTAGATGGACACTATGAATACGGTGTGGTTACTGAGTATGGTTCTTCGATCTGCGACTAAATGTACCCTTTAATCAACTGGGATGGTTTATGGCTTCATAATAACCCAGGGAGTACATAGATTGTCGATCGTCTGGACTATAACAGAAACGGCAAGCTGTTAGATACATGAGGGACCCAATAATACTTCGGTATTTGGTAGGGTCAACTAATTTCCCATGTAAATCAGCGTCTAGCTTCTTGGTATGAGTCATTGGTGTGGCATAAGTATCACAGGTTTTCATTCCAAATTTGTTTAGCAATTCAAGGGCATATTTGGACTGACTCAAGAAAATACCACGGGGTGATTGATGAACTTGCATTCCTAGAAAGAACGTAAGTTCACCCATCATGGACATTTCAAAAAATTTCTTCATTAGTTTTGCAAAAGCGGTTGAAAACTTTTTATGTGTCGACCCAAAAATGATGTCATCCACGTAAATTTGAACAATTAAGATATGTGCCCCACCGCGAAAATATCCGAACAGCCTCAAGACGAGCAACCGGAGCAAAAGATTCTTCAAAGTCTATTCCCTCTTCCTGACGATAACCCTTAGCAACTAGACGTGACTTGTTTCGGATTACGTTCCCTTCAGCATCCAATTTGTTTTTCCAAATCCATTTGAGACCAATGACGTAGACCCCTGTTGGTCTTTCAACCAGCTCCTATACTTCAAGACGTTTAAATTGGTTGAGTTCTTCTTGCATGGATTCAATCTAGTTGTCTTTTGTCATCGCGTCTTTAATGTTTTTAGGCTCAGATTGGCAGACAGTGAGTGCATAAATGCAATGTTCACCATCTGTGTGAAGACGTTGTCTCGTAACGACTGGTTGATTCTGGTTGCCAATAATATTATCCTGAGGATGGTCTTTTGTCCATCGATGTGTAGAGGGTTGATGTTGGTATACATTGTGCAGATTCTGAGGATTCAAATGGTTTGTTGATGATTCCGCAACATCAGGTGCAGCAGTGTCGTTAGCAAATGGGTTAAAGAACGCATTTGGATCAAAATCTGCAGGTGGGGGTACTTTATTCAGAATATCATCAGTCGGTTCATCATTGTTGGAAGCGGTGTGTTCAACTGTTGTGGTGGAGTCAACTGGTGTAGGTGCATCTTCAACAGTAGTTGTTGTAGCAGGTGTATCAGGTATAGGAATATTATCAGGTTGAGCAGTGGAAATAGCGTATACACCTGGAGCACGTGCATCAATATCGTCACTGAACAGAGGAGCAAATAACCTTTCCATTTGTTGACGAGTGAGCTGGGGGCTTTGTTCAGCTGATGATGAGGGTTGAGGGAAGTTTAAACGGTTGTGTCCGGGTTCTAAGCTGTTATACTCAGAAGCCATTGTGAAGAAGTTTCAGAATCAGCTTCCCCCAAACTCACAACTGTCTTTAGCAAATTTGAAACTTTGATGAAGTCTACATTTCCTCTAACTTTTGAAGGTTTCAGTATGCAGCGGAATTTGTAGATGAGCAGTAAACCACACAAAGAAAATCTGACTAATTGCGGAAGATCCGTTCGAGGGTAACATGCCAGAAATCAACAAGATCTTCTCACGTATGTAGATGCATCACACCAAACAAACCACGAAAGATGAAATGATACGAATTTCCCCTGAATGTTGTGGTCTTTCGGAATACTAGTCACCTGTGAATATGCAATAACTCGATTCCAAGACCGTGTGTGAGGCATCATAACATCAAATTTAGGTAACTTCACACAAGATCACCCGTGAAATTGAGACGATAACACCAAAGTGAGACGTTTGAGCCACAGATCGTCTTATTTCTTCCTCTAATTGAAGAAATTCAAGAAGGCATTGGGTTTTCGCAAAGAAGCATGTAGAAGAACAAGGAAGCAATGACCACCTACACACTCTCTCCCCCTCGATGTTTTCAATGATTCAGAATCATACACCACGTATGTTGATGATGAATTGAAGACAGCGAAACCATGTATAAGGAGACAGCGAAACCATGTATGTCCAATTGATCGAACAAGTGTGAAGTATCAAAAAATATTTCGAGAGAGTCAACTGCTGATAAAACTTCTTTGTTCATAATGTTGATCATCAGCTGTGTCATTGTTGTTGGAAGCAGTTTGATCTTCTGTTATAGAAGATTCGGTTGTTGTTGTAGATTCAGGTGTATCTGAAATTAGAGTATTATCGGTTGTGCAGCGGAAACATTCGATACATCTGAAGCACGAATTTTGGCAGAATCTTTAACCAGAGAAGCAAGCAATGTTTCCAATTCATGACGATTAAGTACAATGGTGGAACAACTGATGGATCATGATAATTTTGACGGTGAGAATCGGGTCCTACGCTGTTTTGCAGTAGGAGCCATAGCTGTTGTACCTGCATAGAAAAATAGAAGGGGGACAAGAAAGAAGAAACATGGATCCCCAAGTGTAACTGGGTTCCAGATGTTAGAGGCATAAAGATGTAGTGTCAATTATATTCTTGACACCTGAACATGCTATTTTGATGATTTCCTTTTCTGCCTCAGGGATGGATGTAGAGGGTTTCACACTTGTTATGGTGCAACTACTTAATATCTTGCCTGTAAGAATCCATCTAAGACCAACAGTGTTGAAAACTCTACCCGTTGGTATCCATCTAAGGTTAGATCTAAGGGATGTTGAAACTTCTTTTGGGAAGAATTTGCGTCCTATATTGATCCACCTATTAGGTTTATGAAATTTTACGTTTAGATCAACGGGTTTAGTTCTAGCTGTTCGAGTTAACTTAGGTTTTGGTTTGCTACTACAAGCAGTGTTCAGTAATACACTCGAAGGTGATACACTAGGTCGTGAACCTAAGATTCCATCCTTTTGGAGTAGTGCCCTTTTCCTAGCCTTTTCTAGATCATAGTTCTTGTATGCGTCATTTGAATCATATGAATTTTTACGTTTAATGCTCGGTTTAGACACAGTGTTCGAACGAATCCTAGATTGGCCAGAAGCAGCCACTTGTACAGGTATAACAGAAACATGTTTAACAGAAACATGTTTAATAGAAACAAAAGCATTATTCTTAGGCCAAGAATGTGGAGTGACTGGTTTCGACAAATGATTATTCTCAACAACTTGGGAGGCAAACCGTGGTTTTGATGATTTTGAACGTTCAGATTTAAAAGCAGTTGGTTGTCTAACAACTGATTGGTTTCTGATTGGTTTTAGAGACGATTTCCCCAAGATTGTTGGTTTTGCAAAATTAGTATCCACAGTCTTGTCAGTTAATCTTCTTAGTTTGTTTTGTAAAGCAACATGTGCAAGCCCCTTTGCTTGAAGTTGAGCCTTTAAATGCTCATTTTCTTTAACTAATGTATCCACATGATTACTTTGTTCATTCAAAGATTTACTTTTTGGCTCTGAGTTTAAAACATTGTTTTGCAGTTTAAGTTCAAGAGATATGCAATGAGCCTCAAGTTTTGAAAAATCTTTTTGAAACTGAGAAATTGTCTTTTTGAGAAGAATGATTTCAGATTCAAGAGTTTGATTTGACGTTTCAGTTGAATTGTTAACAAGTAAGGGCTCAGACATGAGATAGTTGTCTGGACATTGTGCAACACACTGGGCAACCTCTCCTTCATTACTAAATTCAGGTTGCTCAGTATATTGTGTCGCATTTGCAGTCAGAATATGATCAACAGTAGATTGTACCTCGACCATCTGTTCTGTGTCAGTGTCATAGGTGGGTAAGATATCTTCCTCAACCATTTGTTCTTCGTCACAGTTGGGCTCGGTGTCGTAGTTAAGTATGATATCTTCTCCAGATCTGCTGCTGTCATCCTGCTTTTCCAATGCTACAACCTCATTGTCCGCATTACCGACAGATGCAGTAATCACAACATTCTCAACGTCCATTTGAGCATTCCTTTCATGTACATCAACTCTTTCACCTTGCACGACTACGGGATATCGGGAATTTGATGATGTGTGACGCTTCAATGCCAGTTGAATAGCCATGAATCCTTCTTTCAATGCCACAAATGGATCTTTATGATCAGAATTCATTTCACTCCCCTGCATAAGAGTCAAAGAGAAGAAAAGGTGCAAAGTCGATATAGCCTACAGAAGGTCGATATAGTGAATTGCAATTTCCCTCCAAAAATAATTTTGAAAAATTTTGACTCTCAAAATTTGAAATTCACTATAAAATTCAATTCTAAGGTTGTAAGAAAAATTTGAGTTATGACAATTTTGACGCCAAATTTTACCCGAAAAATTTGAATTTGGGCCCAAAAATCTGAATTTTTGACCAAAATTTTCACAGTTAAACCAAAATTTGAATCTCGCGTAAAAATTGAACGTTTACTCTTCCTAAAAATTGAACGTTTAGTCTCCCTGAAAAATCTGATTTTTTTTTTTTTTTTTTTTTTTTTTTTTTTTTTTGATATTGATAACTTGTGTTGATGGATCTTTGTAGTCGAATGAAACGATGTTGATGAAGTATCCTTAGGCGTAGAAATCACAATAAACCAAGTAGCACTTATGCGTAAAAAACACCAAAGTTACGCGTAACAGAAGTAGTTACGCGTAGGTTTTAGCTTATGCGTAAGCAGGGAAAAAAGACTAAAGTTATGCGTAAACAGTAAGTTAGGCGTAGGATTCCCTTATGCGTAAGACTAGGTTTACGTGTAAGAAAAATCTTATGCGTAGGATTTCTACGCGTAAGCTTATGCTTATGCGTAATTTTAGGGTTTTATCCCAAATGATCTTTTACACTTCACAGTGCAAAAGATATCCAAAGTCGACGTATTTTCAGGCTTATCCAAGCAAGAAAACACGGAGTAAACCACGAAAACGAAGATCAAACCAAGGAATAACTTACGCCTAGGATTAGGGTTTTGCTACGGGTAGGATTATTCGTAATTTTGATTTTGCCCAAAGATGTTTCTAAACCTGTTTTTGTGTGATAAAATAGCTTCAATAACACCAAAAGACACAAAAGTGTGAAACTTGATGATCCAAAGCTCTTAAAACAGTTATGCGTAGGACTTAACCCTCGTTAAAAAACAAGTAGAAAAACAATGATCCACACATAAAGTTCCAAAATTTTTGCCAAAAACAGTAAGTTTAACACCTTATAACGTTGAAAGGACAAAATCTTGGATTAAAAAGTGAAAAAAATACGTTTTTGATCAAGCCAAAAGTAGGGATACGCAAGTTAAGCGTGAGACCAAAACTCACTTCAAACAATAAGTTCACTCAACTATTAGGCGATTGATACCACTGTTAGGTCACTAGTTTTACAACACAAGCATCAAGAGAAGAGATAGAGAAGAGAGATCGGTTGAACCCTTATCCAAACACACGAAATATAGAGAGAAAGGTTAAATGAAAGAGTGAAATAGAAAAGAGAACAACCAACCTTCAAATGAAGGTTTACATAAGGTATTTATAGGAGGAAAGCTAGGGCAACACTCCTAGTTTCCATCCTTTCTTTAATGGGCTTGGGCCTAAGCTCATGGGCCTTCTACATAAGCTTAAGGCTAAAACAAACATAAAGGCCATAATAAGCTACCTATTACATAATAATGACTAACACTTGAATTATAGTTTAGGAGTGATTCCAACAACCACTTTCGACATCATTTCATCAGGGAACAAGTGGAAAAAGGTGTGGTGGAACTATATTTTGTGAGGTCTGAATATCAGTTAGCAGACATCTTCACCAAAGCTCTTCCAAGAGAACGTTTTGAGTTTATTCTTCCACGACTTGGCTTGAAAAGCCTTCAACCAGAAACTCTCAAACGTCTTCAGGATGAAGAAGAGGAGTAAAGGTCTAACTTCATCTATCTCTTGTATATATCTATT